>JBBPBP010000003.1:59349638-59379313 GCA_037974735.1 Cicer chorassanicum | reverse complement strand
TTTCTCTAAATCTTTTATTACAAAAAGATTTTATATTTATATTTTATGATTATTAACTTATTATTTGGTTTAATTTTTGCCGTGGGATGAACTGACCCCTTACACCAACATTTAGGTACTAAGGATCTCGAAGAGTTACGTGAATGACGTTTGCTTGGCGCACGCGCGTGGGAAAAAGGGGTACTTTAATTAAAAATAATAATATTTGTAGTGATAAGCCCGATGTGGCACATTTTTAAAGTTTATTTATTTTTTCGTCAATTTTAAATAGAAATGCGGAGGTGAGGTCCTTCCGCTAGGAAAAATCTAAATCAGTTGTTTTTATTTCATTTAAGGAGAATTTATTCTATTTTAGGACGTAAGTGACCATTTTCTACAATTAGCAAATTATTTTTATAATAATAATAACATCCAGTAAAATTTGCGTTGTGCTATTTCGTAAAGAAAAAAAAATGAAATCAATTTATTTACTAGTGAAATTTTATTAATCACATGATCAACTACTTCTGTTTTTAAAAAAAAAAAAAATTAAAAAAATTATGTCATTTTTGAAAGAAAATAAATACTTTTAAGTAATGTCTTGGATCAAAATCCGGAGCGTTACATGGCACACCTACTCGACCACATTAACTTTGATGTATTTTGTTTGATTTTATTAATATAATTCAGTTTTTTAATTATTTTTATTTATTAAATTAACCATTTAACATTTGTTATAAAAAATCAAAGACAATAGACAATCGCATTCCATGATGCGACCTCTCAATGGAAAAAAAAAATATATATATATATATATATATGTTTTAGGTGGTCGCATCATCACCGCCTTGCGAATTAAAAAAAAAAAAAAGAACATTTTAATATATAATTTTGGCCGAATACTACCTGTGGTCCCTTAACTTAATTTAAGTTAACAATTTAGTCTTTTATTTTTATTTTTCCCCGATTTAGTCCTTTATGTTTTTAAATAATTTCAGCGTTTCCCTTTTAGTGGGGTTCTGTTAATAAAAAGTTAAAAAATTCTTCATCCGTTTTCAGAAAAAGTTACCCTTTATGTTTTGGAAATATTTTAGAAAAATGTTAAAAGTTTGTTCTATGTTTGGTAGTAGGATTGATTCGTTAAAACTGAAGTTATGAGATATTTATACTCCATAGACATCACTTCAGATCAGTAGCAATCGTTCCTAGAGGTTCGATGAACATATGCAATGATCCAGAATAGAGATTTTTTAACTTTTTCTTAACGGAACTCAACTTAAAGGGTAACGTTGAAATTATTTAAAAACATAAATGACCAAATCGGGAATTAAAAAAAAAAGATAAAGGACTAAATTGTTAACCGAAATTAAGTTAAGAGACCACAGGTGATATTTAGCCTATAATTTTAATATAGAGTATAATAGAAAATTTTAAATGAAAAGATAATATAAAAAGTAAAATATTATAACTTAGTAGATTAAATTTATTTAAATGGGTCATAATATATTATAGGTTAAATATCACAATATGCATTTCAACTACAACAATAATAATATTCATTTACAATTATAACTATTATTTTATTATATTTTACCTTGTTGTGAAAATGATCTGGTATGGATCTTCTCTGATATGTGTATGTTTGGTTCGTCATTTACTCATCTTGGTGCAACGTTAGTTTTATTTATTTATCTATGTCATATTTATAGAATTTTATTATTTGATGATATTATTCTAAGTGTTGTAAGTTTAATTACAGATTCATCATTTTCAATTTTAGTAATTTTGATATTTGTACTATTTTCGACTAATGTTTTTATATTAGCTATTGTCAATCAATGTACTATACTCATTTCAATGAATGAATGTTGTTTTATTAGTGTGTGTTAATTTTTTTACAAAAAAAAAATGATATTCATTTAGGCATGGCAACGGGGCGGGTCGGGGGCGGATTTTGCTTCCTCCACCCCCGCACCCGACTAATCGGGGAAAATCAGCACCCGCCTCCGTTTCATAGCGGGCGTAGAATTTAGACACTCATCCCCGCCCGCAACGGGGTTCGGGTTTCCCCGCCCGCACCCGCACCCATTCATATATATATATATATATATATAAAATTATAAATTTAAAAATCATATATATTATAATTAATATAATAAAATAATTGTTATTAAACAATTATAAAATAAAAAATATTTTCTATAGAGATAAGATTATAATTTTTAATATTTAAAAAAATATTAAGTATATTCAATATGTATATGTATATAAAATTTAAAAATTACATTAATATTACTTGCGGGGCGGGTTCGGGTGCGGGTACGGGGTGGATATTATCACCCCCGCACCCGTCCCCGCACCCGAATTTTATTTTCGGGGAAAATCCGCACCCGCACCCATTCAAAGCGGGTTTTCCCCGCCCAAATCAAGCGGGTTTGGGTGGGTACCCGCGGGTGCGGGTTATATTGCCATTCCTATATTCATTCAATCAAATTGGTTGAATGCATCGATTCAATACAATTCAAATATGTTAAAGCCAAATAAGATGAATATGCAAACAAACACACAATACTTATGTTAATAACACAAAACAACGACATAGTCCAGTCGTCGATGTCAACATGACTACAAATATGATAAAATTTAAGTGCTCAAAATTCTTATGTATCCATATCTGTAACATTGACAACGTCAAAGTCACTGATTGAAATTTATAATAGATCAAAATTATTTTACCAATTTGAACGAAATGAACACCGCAACAAGCATGCAAACAAAAAAACACTGCATCAATATGACGAATAAAATGTCACATTTAGACGGTGAAATCACATAAAAAATCAAAAGAGAAACTAAACATATGTGCAAACCACTTATTTTTTTTTAAAATAAGACAAGAGGAGTGATTTCGGGAAAAAAATAGCCCTAAACTATCCCTCTAAAACTGACGAAGGAGAGAGTTAAAGTTTTAGAGGAACAACGACGACCACACAAAAATGTTGAATACTAAATTTTAATAATGGGTATATTATTTTTTTTATGTATATAATTGGGCAAAAAAATATCATACATGAGAATGGTCATTCACAAATTAATTAATAGAGATCGATATACATTTGATTATTATTAGTATGTCATTTAAATATTTTTTTGGATAAAAGTAAAAAAAATTATAACACACTAATTATAATTTATCATTCAAACCATAAACGATTCGAGTTTTTCACTTGCACCCATTAATATATATAAAACAATAAATTTAAAAGTCATATTTATTATAATTAATATAATAAAATAGTTATTATTATGCAATAATAAAATTAAAAAGGAAAAACTAAAATCATATTTTCTACATAGATTTTTTTTTATAATATTTTAAGAAAAAATTAAATACGTACATATATATAAAATTTAAAAACGACAAATGATATTACTTGTGATGCAGGTTGATGTGTGGAGTGAATATATCTTAAAGATGTGCGTACTCCAACGAATATTGTAACTTAAACAAATAAAATATTTATTTTTTTTTGTAAAATATTGAACCAAAATATTTAATATTTAATATTTATAATTTAATGTATAAAGTTTAATTAAAGAGATAAAAAAAATGAAACTCAAAGGGATGGAAATGAAATAAAAAAAGTGTAATTTATTGTTAAAATTAAGTGAAGCAAAATCGTTGTGTTCTTCATTCTTGAGTTTAACTTGCTTGCTTGTTCCTGCTTCACTCGCAGCCGAAGCCGATGCACAGACCGTTGAAAGTCTTATCGAAAACTCTAACAAGCATCGCTTCAAATGGCATCTTGTCATTGGGATCTTCTTATTCTTCTTCACTATTCCAATTCCATTCCTACAGCAACTCTTCTTCTCCAATTGGTTCTCCAAACAGAGTCCAAAAACTCATTGCTTCCCAATCAGACCCTCTTCTCGCCAAAGAAATCTTCGACTACGCTTCTCTTCAACCCAATTTCCGTCACACTTACTCCACCTACCTCATCCTCCTTCTCAAATTCGGTCGCTCCAAACACTTCTCTCTCCTCGACGATCTCCTCCGTCGTCTCAAATCTGATTCCCAACCCATTACTCCCACTCTCTTCTCTTACTTGATTCGAATCTACGCCGAAGCTGATTTGCCTGATAAAGCCCTTAACACCTTCTACACCATGTTGCAATTCAATTGCAAGCCTTTAACCAAACATCTTAACCGCATTCTCGACTTTCTCGTTTCCCACCGGAATTACGTTCGACCCGCTTTTGATCTATTCAAGGATGCTCACAAACATGGGGTGTTCCCCGACACTAAGTCCTACAACATTCTCATGAGGGCTTTCTGTCTCAATGGGGATATCAGCATTGCCTACACACTGTTCAACAAAATGTTTCAGAGAGATGTTGTTCCCGATATCGAGTCTTACCGGATTTTGATGCAGGCTTTGTGTAGGAAAAGTCAGGTCAATGGAGCTGTTGATCTTTTGGAGGATATGTTGAATAAAGGGTTTGTTCCTGATTCTTTGACTTATACAACGTTGTTGAATAGTTTGTGTAGGAAGAAGAAGCTTAGGGAAGCTTATAAGCTTCTTTGTAGGATGAAGGTTAAAGGGTGCAATCCTGACATAGTTCATTATAATACGGTTATATTAGGATTCTGTAGAGAAGGGCGTGCCAACGATGCTTGCAAAGTTATCGATGACATGCGGGCTAGTGGGTGTTTGCCTAATCTAGTTTCTTATAGGACTTTGGTAAATGGTTTATGTGATTTGGGAATGCTTGATGAGGCAACTAAATATGTGGAGGAAATGATGTCCAAAGGTTTTTCTCCACATTTTGCTGTCATCCATGCCTTAGTGAAGGGGTTATGCAATATTGGTAGGATTGAGGAAGCATGTGGAGTTCTTACCAAATCACTAGAGCATAGGGAAGCTCCTCATACAGATACTTGGATGATCGTAGTACCCCAAATATGTGAAGTGGATGATGGTTTGAAAATTGGTGGTGTTTTGGAGGAAGTTCTTAAGATTGAAATCAAAGGTGATACTAGAATTGTGGATGCTGGCATTGGTTTGGAAGACTACTTGATTAGGAAGATACGAGCCAAGTCAAGGCAATTTTAAACTTATGTGGAACTTGCAACTTACAAGCAATGCTTTTGTCATCCATGTCAGATCTTATTCAGTTACAGGTGAGAATATCATTTTGTTGCCTGCAGTCAGTAATACTTGGGTCAGGCCGAGTTACTTGTGTATATACATTATTGTGTTTTATGATTGAGGCCTTGACCATGTGACGGATAAAATTTTGTTAGTTATTTTCCATATTGTGTAACCTACACAGGATTGCCTATACCCATTTGCCAAAAAAATATGACACGTTCCTCTAGTAAATATTATTTTCGTTGATAGTGTTGCATGTCACTCAGTCATAATTATGCAGCTTGTCTGGAATGTAGTGGTGGATTGGTTCAAAGTCTCAAACATAAGCTAAACGCTTTGTGAACTGAAGTTCAAGCACACTAGTAAAAGATGAAGATTGTTAAACTGAGGACAGCTGAGAGATTCAATAACCATCCAGTCCTTGGGACTTAAGAAACACATATGAGGATTTGTCAAAGTAAACCTGGTTATTCTCTACAAGCCGTTCCCGTATTTAATACGGAAGTCTCAAACTCCATACAGGTTCAAGCCTATATAAGCTAAGAATTCACTAATGTTCATCTAGTTCTAAGTTCTAACATTCTTGTCATATTTATTTGATTCTTACCAGATAAGTTAATCTTCCAACCCAATTACTCATCAGTCATCACTAATTTGAATATGTGTAGATATATTTCAGAGAAGAAGAAATTTCTTCATGTGACATTGTGAGTCCTCGAGTGGAACAGCCCAATACTTGGAAAATCGTGTTCCAAACACAAAAAAAGTATGTTTGGGTTGATGGTATAGGGCAGAATAGAGTGAAACGGAGTAGAATGGAATGGAATGAGATAATATCCATTTTTTAAAATCAAAACAATGGAAAGTTAGTCCATTCCACTCTATACTATCATTCCAAACATACCTTAAGAGAACAATAACATTGCTGATTTCAATGTAGAACAGCAATATGTAACAACAATTTCAGCATTCACATTTCGGCCACCTCAAAATTACATATCATAGATGTTATTAGCGCCTGAATTCTGAATAGATGGCCAAATTTATATCTATTCTGGGCTGATGTTTCTTACGTAAAGCTGTGGATGACTGATTAGAGAACATTGCTTAAGAAATGATATCATTGATTATTTCACTATGAGAATTATATATACTTCGCTGTTCAATCAATGTCCTTATTTTTTATAAGTTAGTTTTGACAATCTTGGTGAGGTGATCACCCAAAATTATTTTTTTTACCAGGTTCCATGTAATATGTGCAGTTCTTTATGTACATACATTGAAGATCTGTTTCATGGGTGTAATTTTGCCGGGAGCGGATTCTCTCCCATTAAAAAAAAAAGTTAAAAAATAATGTGAAGAAATAATGTTGGAAAGTCTTAGCTGTCTATTTCTATTAAAAAGAAATAAAAGGTCATAAAAATTAAAACGCAAAACTTATGTCGTGTTAGCATCCCAAATCTCCTTTCTTCTTCGTGTTAGCATCGTTCATCCGAAACGCAGTGGAAACAAATTTCGAATGTTGTTCGATCTGATGCATTATTATTTCCTTCTATCGCGAATAATCCATCATCCATTGTTACCATCTCAAAAACCACGTCATTGGAGTCACTGTTGTTCATTGCTGGAGCAGTCGTGTCGGAATTCTTGCTCACTCGCCGCCCTTCCTCTTTATTCATAAGGGTAAGTGATGATTCAAACATTTCTTCTCCAAGCTCAAAAAACCAATTTTTGTAAAAACTTTAACCCCAAATTACAAGCCCTGTTTCCAGTATAAAGTTGAATTGAAATCATTTATGTTAATTTCATGAAATTAGATGGTTAACAATTTGTTTGAGAAAAAAGTTGTCTCATTCTCTATTTATTCCATTCATTATTGTCTTGCTGATTGCTTATGGTCAAATAGGATGCATTTGATACTGATTGCTTTCTCAAAGCTTTTTGAATTTTCATCAAGGATACAAATCAAGTAAATGGTTGCAATCTTGAAGGTGCTGCACAGGCTGGAGATTTTTTATTGTAACATTTTGATCTTTACGATCTTTTACTTTGAGATTGTAATCAATGTAATATATCCATTCTTACACACTGTAATTGTGTTCATGAATCTAAAAGTGATGTTATTAATTCAATTTTGTGATATATTTATACTTGATACAACTACCACTGAAAGGTATGCAATGTATGCTTGAATTTTCCATCAAAATTGAGACATACAATCACAAATTACAAATCTGATACACATTACATCCTATTTGTTAGCATATACTTCCATACAAAAGGTTTGGAAACAAATAGTATGTCAAACTAAAAGGAAGGACCCTGATATAAAAAAGAACTAGCCCCATAACATTTGGACAATTACAAAACAAGTTAAATATTGCTTTTCGGACATCAAATCCTTCCATCTTTGTTTTTGTTGAAATATTGCTATCGGACATTAAATCCCGATTTTCCACATTAATCATCCCAAAATTTCCACGCCTCTTCTGTATTATTGAATATCTTCCCTACTCGAGGTTGCCAATCAATTTCATTATCCATGGACAAGACTTTTTCCACAATAACAGAATCCTCTAACATCCTAATAAAATGAAAAATAAAAAAATATTGAGTCAAGTTCATCATCCGTGGAGAAGTATTGATTTTTTTTACCTCTTATCTTGATTATGTTCTTTCAACCAAGGACGATGGTTGGACTCAGGAGTGCTTTACATTCTGATTGAGTACAAAATGTAAAACACTATTAAAAAATCTATTAAAAAAATACAAAGAATGGTACAAAGAGATGTTGCAATAAAAGCTTACCAACAAGATAGCGTAGGCGAGTCATTTGAGGATGTACAAATGGAAGGAAGGATAATATGAAACTTTTCTTGCAAGAGTAAGTTGTTTTGGCGGCTTTTTGGGTATTGTTACATGGACTTTTCTCTAAAACATCTGTCCACATACAATGCCGTCACGATTGCAGAACAATTAGGAAATGTCTTAAAAGAATCTCGTGGTGAAGGGTCAACTGCTGAAAACCTTCATCAGAGTCAGAGTCGTCGTTAATGTTAGGAAACCACTGATAACAGGGTTCTGGATGTGCATGATTTTCCAAAGACAACGTAACAGTCCTTATGGAGTTCGCTCAACTTAAACTAATCATTCTAAAGAAGCATGTGGGTTATGCCAATAAATTACACTTTCTTCAAATCAAATTGTCACGAGATCATCTGCAGTCTTAAATACAACTGCACTTGGTCACTACTCAATACAGATTGAATATCTATAAATATATGTAAAAATAAAGAAAGAAAAGTTCCTATATCACGTTCCATACACACAGTCACACACTGGTAAATGCAATTTGACATACAACAAAGATATAAGGATGAAAATCCACATTTTGATGGAACAGTCACCTCCACTTCCAGCTGACATTATCTACTTTAGGAAGGCTCTCACAACATTATCGCTTGTACATACCAGAGCAGAGAGCTTCCTCCATCCGAGACACCCAAAATTGCAATATTCTCTATGCATAATCTGAAAGCTCCAATTAGGTCTCAGTCTTCTCAACGCCCTCTCTAACCACTAGTGTTCGACCACAAAATTCCTGAAAGAACAAGACTACCCATCAGACAGATACAAACAAGTGAAATAAGAAGCAGAACAATGAACGGTGGGCGCATATTTTACAGTTCCATTGAGGGACATAGAGGCATCGCGTTCTGTCTGAGAAAGATAAGAGACAAAGGCATAGACGCGGCTTTTCCCCTTTTTCAAATCTTGCAACACCCTCACACTAGCCACATTTCCAAATCTACCAAACAAATGTCTCACATCTTCAGGTGTAGCAGACCTAGCAAGATTCCCAACATACACCTTATGAGGACCTTCATAGTATATAGTTCTTACGGGCGGCAAGTTTAATGTCTCTAAACCTTTCCTCTTAGAATTCATCTGAACTGAAAATTTAACCCGCATTTCGCGTCCACCAACATCCTTCAATTAAAATGAAAAAAAAAACAAAGTATCAGATCAAATGGGCAGAAAAAACACATTGATAAAATTTGACAATGACTAACCAATCCATCCAATGTAGCAATTGCATTTTTGGCAGTGTTATAAGATCCCATCGTGACATAAGCACTCCCTTTACTCTCACCACTCTCCACATTCCGGCAAACCTACATCACAGCAGTAGACATCAATTAAGCATAAACACAACACAAGTCCTTGTAGTGACTCCATCCCAATCACATTTCTCATTCAGATTATAATCATAAAAACTATATCACTAGTTTAATAATGAAAATACATGTAAGAAGCAATTGAACCTCTACAGATAGAACGGTTCCGTGAGGAGTGAACAAATGAAGTAGCTGTTCAGTGTCACAATTTCTTGGAAGGTTGCACACATAAACTTGAGTGGGATTTCCCAGCTTCACCGGTTCCTCCTCCGAGGAAACGACGTCGTCTCCATTGACGGCAACCGCAAAGTCAGTGGAAACCCTAGGCTTGGAGCTACGAGCCGTAACAAGAAGCGACAAAAAAGGATAAGGCACTTTTGAAAACGAAACGAATCGTTTTGGCTGACTTCCAAGTAATAACGAGGAGGAACAAGTTGTGGCCAAAGAGAGAGGAATAGTAGTAGAGTTACCAGCCATAGTTTATCCAAATTTCTCCAAACTGTTACGTTATACTTTTATGGGTAATGTATCCCATTTTTTTCTTACAAATAACTTTATTATTTATTAAGCAAAAATAACTTCGTGTTTTAGGAGATTGTTTATTCTCTATACAACATTATATTTTCGAACACTGTCTCTCTCCTCAATTCTTCTCTCTTTTTATTTATTTTTTAGAAAAAAAATATTGAAAAGAGACAAAAATAATAAACAAGAATTGATGAAAAAAGATAAAGATTGTAGAGAGGATTCAAATAGTGTTTAATCCACGTTAGATTTCAACGTAGAATATGAGTAGAACATGAATCCAAACAGTTACATAGTGTGTTTAGTGGCTTGATTTTCACTACAAATTAATTTTGAATAGAAGATTTAAGATTAAATAAAAATTAATTTTGAAGACAAAAAATATAAGTGCTAATTTCAATTTAAAATCAATTATGACAATTAATATGTACAAAATTAATTTTATAACTCTATAATTAATTTTGACACCTTAAAAAAGAAAATCAAACATATAACTCAATGTAATTTTATCAAATCCATATTATAATCAAACATGCAATTATGAAAACTACATTTTTATATTTTTTTTAATTACGACTGGTTGCCCTTTATTGACTATCTTTAAAAATAAAAATATTAGTGATCTATTCATTTTTAAAAGTGTGTTTTGTGAAAATTATCTCAAAATAAATTATTTCTTTAAAATTGTGTTTTGTGATGATCAACCTACATTAACTTCTTACAAGTTTAGTGTTGTTTAATCAATTAGGCCATACTCATTACTTCGTGAAATTTTTATTTATTATTATTCACGTGATTTTCTTAAAATGTAAGTCAGTATAAAATAAATATTAATTTTAAAAAATTCTTCACAAAGAGATGTGATTATATATATATATATGTGTGTGTGAACTTATTGAGATTATAAACTATAAACTAATTGATATACTGCGTGGAGGTTCAAATGCATGACTCTATTAAATAAGCGTGAATTTTGCCACTAAACTTATTAAAAACTGTGACTATAATCTACTATGTCTAATTAACAGTAGAGATGAAATTGAGATGAATTAACACCAAATTGAAGATTAATTATTGTTCATCTCTCGGTCTTTTCACCTTTATCCTTGTACTTTCATCATAACCTCCCCATAGTTCATCTCTACCGCAATTCCCTCTCATTTCCCAACCATAATTTCTCATCAAATATGGAAATTTTTAAATAGAAATATTGATGTATTTTTAATTATTTCAAAATTTTAACTTTATTATTTTTATATAGTTTTTTTATTTAATTATGTTACAAGTGTTTTTAGGATTATCCGACCCCACCAGTGAAGGTGCAAGTCAAATATATTCTATATCCCACTTGTGCTTATTAATAACCACGTTAACAATCAAGAAGACTATGTTTTTATCTTTAAACAAAAAGATTTATCGGCAAAAGGTATTGCAAGAACAAGATATGTTCAAACCATGCATCAATTTAGGACATCCAATTACACAACTCAATGACGCAAAAAAGAGATACGCCAAAACTGAAACAAAAAACAACCATCATTAAACTGCCACTGCTACAAAACATTGGTATAGGAACTCACCAAGAGGCAAGAGCCTTGCAGCACAACAAGTCCACCAAAACAGATTGATTTAACTAAATAATAAAATTATTCCAAGTCATAGCAATTTCACTCAAAAAAATTGTAGCCAATTGCCTCCAACTCCTTCAAGATTCTAAGCATACTGGTTGTCGTAAATACCACTGGTTTAAGTTGTAACTCAAGCCTTTTTACCTTTTGTCTTGAGCCACCACCAAGTTAATAATTTTATTTTCTCTAGTAGTTGGCTCACATCTTAAAACCTTTTGATTAAATATAGTATTTTTTTCTTCTTCTTGAAAACAAGATCACATTGTTTTTTAACTTTCAAATAGATAAAGTACAAGCCAACCAAAGGAAAAAGAAATAATTGTTTTTCAATTTATTTTAAAAAATTGATATATTTTATAAATTATATAGCAAATAAATAAATTATTAAGTAGAATTTTATTTTATTTTATGAAAAATTTAAGTATAAATATTAAATGGTCAATAATTAGTTTTTTTTGTAAAAAATATATTTTTGTTTTAATAAAAATGAAAATATGTACTAAATTAACTAAATAAAGAAGAAGAAGAAGAATCTATTAAAAAAAAAAAACAGGTGCAAATAAGGATTTAGAGATGGAGGCAAGATGCATATTAGATCCGAGCGTGTTGTGAAGTGAATTGTGGCGTTGCTTTGGGAAAAAATGGGTTCAGGTTCGACTCCACGCAGTAACGGTAACGGTAACGGTGCAGAAGAAGAGAATAAGTGGTCTATTGATTTCGGTAAGGCGGAGGCAGTTGAATACGTCCGTACTCTAACGGACGTTGGAACAATGACGCGTCTTCTACACGAATGCATTGCTCACCAAAGATCACTGGACATGCAACTTGATGATCTCTTATCTCAGCGTACCGACCTTGATCGCCACCTCATCCAACTTCAACGTTCCTCCGATGTTCTCGATATCGTCAAATCTGATTCCGATTACATGCTTTCCAATGTCACTTCCACCTCATACCTCGCCGATCAAGTTAGTCTCAAAGTTCGCGAACTCGACCTCGCTCAATCGCGCGTTAGATCCACGCTCCACCGTATTGACGCCATTGTCGAGCGTGGTAACTGCCTCGACGGCGTCCTCCGTGCTCTTGACACTGAAGATTACGAATCTGCTGCCAGTTATGTCCAGACTTTTCTCCAGATCGATGCACAGTTTAAAGATTCCGGTTCTGATCAGATCCAGATTCAGAGGGAGCGTTTGCTTGATGTCAAGAAACAGCTCGAAGGGATTGTCCGGAAGAAGCTTTCTTCCGCGGTGGATCAGCGTGAACACGCTTCTATTCTTAGGTTTGTTCGTCTTTACACGCCGCTTGGCTTGGAGGAGGAAGGTTTGCAGGTTTACGTTGGGTATTTGAAGAAGGTCATTGGGATGAGATCCAGGATGGAATTTGAACAATTGGTGGAATCGATATCCATGTCCAATGAACAAAGGAATGCGAATTTTGTTGCTTGTTTAACCTCTTTGTTTAAGGACATTGTTTTGGCTATTGAAGAGAATAGTGAGATTTTGAGTGGTCTCTGTGGTGAAGATGGTATTGTGTATGCAATCTGTGAGCTTCAGGAGGAATGTGATTCACGGGGTACTATTATTTTGAACAAGTACATGGAGTACAGGAAGTTGGCTCAGTTATCATCAGATATTAATGCCCGCAACAACAATTTGCTTGCCGTTGGAGGAGGGTCTGAGGGGCCTGATCCGAGAGAGGTTGAGTTGTACTTGGAAGAGATTCTCTCCCTTATGCAACTGGGTGAGGATTATACTGAATTCATGATTTCGAAGATCAAAGGCCTCACTTCTGTTGACCCCGAATTGCTCCCTCGTGCTACCAAGGCTTTCAGGAGTGGTAGCTTCAGCAAAGTTGCACAGGATTTGACTGGGTTTTATGTCATTCTCGAGGGATTTTTCATGGTTGAGAATGTTAGGAAGGCTATAAGGATTGATGAACATGACCCCGACAGCCTTACCACTTCTATGGTGGATGATGTGTTCTATGTTTTGCAGAGTTGCTTGCGAAGGGCTATATCCACTTCCAATATTAGTTCTGTTGTCGCGGTATTGAGTGGTGCTAGCAGTTTGCTGAGCAATGAATATCATGAATCCTTACAACAGAAAGTCAGAGAGCCCAACCTTGGTGCAAAGTTGTTCTTTGGTGGTGTTGGTGTGCAGAAGACAGGGACAGATATTGCAACGGCTTTAAATAACATGGATGTTAGCGGTGAATATGTTCTCAAGTTGAAACATGAAATTGAAGAGCAGTGTGCTGAGGTAGGTGATATGTTTTTATAAGTACCTAACAGTTATATATATTAACAATGAATTTTGTGGAAGTAGTACAATTTTGCTAATTAACTGCGACATATTTGTCATTAGCTTCCACAATTGCTCCCAGTCCCCTTTAAATGATAGGAGGTTTGCAGGTGGAACCGAGTTACAACTTTTTTAAGAATTATTTCTCAATTTACACAGACTTATCTCTTTCATGAAATCCTAAACCATAGGTCATATTTATATTCGTGGAATTTTCTTTGCGTATTTAATGTATATCCTTTTAGAATTAAAGCATTAAACAGCGGATTTACTTTACACAGGTGTTTCCTGCACCAGCTGATCGAGAAAAGGTAAAATCTTGTTTGTCTGAGTTGGGAGATAGCAGCACTGCTTTCAAGCAAGCTTTGAATTCTGGCATTGAACAACTTGTAGCAACCATTACACCACGGATACGGCCTGTATTAGACAGTGTAGGAACAATCAGCTACGAGCTTTCTGAGGCTGAGTATGCAGATAATGAGGTGAATGATCCGTGGGTTCAGAGGCTTCTCCATGCTGTGGAGACAAATGTGGCTTGGCTGCAGCCACTAATGACTGCTAACAATTATGATACTTTTGTTCATTTGGTTATTGACTTCATCGTGAAAAGGCTGGAAGTCATTATGATGCAAAAAAGATTTAGTCAGCTTGGTGGTCTTCAGCTTGACAGAGATGCTCGAGCTCTAGTTAGTCATTTCAGCATCATGACACAGAGGACTGTTAGAGACAAGTTTGCACGACTTACTCAAATGGCAACAATACTAAATTTAGAAAAGGTGTCTGAGATTCTTGATTTCTGGGGTGAAAACTCTGGACCTATGACCTGGAGATTAACTCCAGCAGAGGTTAGGCGTGTACTGGGTCTGCGAGTTGATTTTAAACCAGAAGCAATAGCTGCTCTGAAGTTGTAATATCCTTTATACTGTCTCTTCACATTATTACTTTTTGAAATTTTATTTTTCAAACTTAATATGTATTACATCTTTGTTCTTGTTGTTATTAGTTTTAGTGTTTAAGAAAGGAACACACAGTTTTATACTTTTTATGATGCTATTTCCATTATTCTAGCTTCAAAAGCAAAATAATTCACTAGTGTAATCAGATTTACCACCCACGGTAGTTCTAGTTTATGCGTGGACCCATCTTGTGGAAACGGTCATTGTTCCTCATTACCTACCAGCCATTTTTATTTTTTTGAATTATTTTTGAGACTTAGTTGATTTTCAAATCAATGAAGATCGATTTTTGAACTACTGGTGGTCTCTCCAAACTACCAGTTATGACAGGTTTAAGTATGTATACTTTTGATTTTTTGAAGTTGTATTGTCATGTTTATATTGGAGATGCATCCTTGGGAATTGGGATGCGTTTCAAACCTGAGATGCATACTGAGATCTTAAAAGCGTAATGAGAAATGTCGACTAAAGCAAAAACATCAAAAGCCTGCCTGATAGATATCTGCGTTTAGGACCTGTAGTATGTGCTGAGACCTTGGTCAATCGATCTTTCAGGTTAGTAATATCTTCATTATGCTATGTTTTCTGCTTCTGTTATTCAAATATTGAATCAGTTTCTGTTTTGATTTGGTTTGTTTTCTATTTGCTGACAGTTATGCCTAAGTTGCGTGTGAATATTTTATATTAGTTAAATGCAACATGTACAAGAGAAATGTTTTGCTAGATCTGTTTTGGTGTTGGGTCCATGCTTTGAATCCAAAGGTGCTCTGTATTTTAGGTCTCTGACTCCTTAAGCTTCTGCTTATGTCTGTAAAGTAAAAAATTCATCATAATCATCCCTGATGGTTGAGAGCTACCAGATTTCTCAGCTTTGAATGATGCCATATTACACTACTCTTCTAAGGATAGAGGTCACCTATAGTTTTGTAGCTTCAGGTTAATTATAGCACTGCATCATACATCCATTTATAGCTTAATAATTTGAATATAATGCTATATCATCAATTTTCCAGTAAATGGAATAAACTGAATTGTCAGCCTATGGAGAGATGCTGCAGCATATGATGCTTTATCTAAATAAAGCATATTTTATTGGTATTTTTTGATTATATTCTACAATATAGTTGGGTACTGCCTGGGGCGGATCCAGGATTGAAGTCTCGGAGGGGCTATATCTTATCATTTAATTAAAATAGTATAAATATTTGTCACAAAAAATATCAATTAAATATTATAGTATAAAAATGTGCAGTACAATAATAACATTACTAATATATTATCTTTTCCAAATAATTAATGAAATGTTAAATAATTTAGTTATTTAGCCTATAAATCTCACACCACATTACATATTGTCTTAAAGGTATGTTATTGATTGATGGCTGAATATTAGAACCGGAAATAATTAAAACTATTAGTAGTGGTTGGAGCCCCTGAAGGAACGTACAAACCTCCGCCCTTGGGTACTGCATGTTCAGACCTAAATGATATACTGATTATCTGAATCCCTCTTGAAGACTGGTATTTCATTGCTCATTTTTGCGTTGCTTAGTGATGTGAAATCTGGCTATCTAAATATCTTTTTCTTTCTTTCATGGTTTCATCAACTGATGCTTTCTTTCTTGGTTTATCAACTGATGCTTAGTGATGTGAATCTGAATTTTCTGTTATTTACTTTTGCACTCAGAAGAATTAATTTCATAGTGTGGGCTTGGAACTTCCAGCGAACTGATTCTGCTTGCTGAGCTGTAACTAACTGACCGAAGCTAAGCTATCTGGTCTGTGAATACTGAAGCTGTGTTATAAGTGGAGGATAACATAACCTATAAACAGGGCATGTTGACCTGTAACCTTTTAGGTCAAGCCTAATAAATTAAAAATATTTAGAATGATTCAGGTTGAGCATTTTAGTCCCACGGCCTTGTTCTATTAATGAATAAATACTAACTGGTGTGATTTAGTTGTAGTTATTACTAACTATTTGAGGTTGGAATTTGTTTTCAAGTTTAGTCTCTATGGATTTCTCTTTGGTTGTTGTTTGAGAAGCTTTTGGTATCTGAGGAACCAAAACTTGGGTATGAAATTCAAAGTTGGTTATGGATATAACCACCAGTTTTACGACCGGTTATGTGAAATCAAAACCAATTGTGTTGATTGGTTTTAGTATCCTTTTATAACAAGTGGATTATGAATGGTTGTGATTTGGTTCTGTGGATAATCCATCCATGAGGAACCCTACTATTGGTGCACTTAGGTGTTCTTGGATTCCTATCGAATAAGAAATCTCCAACAGCTGGTGCTCTTAATCTTGCATATACTATAATATGAATGACCTGCTGCAGCTGATAGACAGTAGTATGGAAAGTCAAAATTGTTTGAACCGCCATCTTTCATGACGACATATAAGTAAATGGGGGACTTGGTGTTAGAATTTGTATGTGGTGGTATTACACTTCTACACCAGCTGAGTTGCCAATTTTTGTATGTAGTGGTATTACAATCTGTTTCCAAAAATACATCCATCTTATACAAACAAGTATGGTATACACATGAATCCAAGTTCATAGACAAAGAGCATGACATATAACTTTGTGTAATTGTTCCTCTTGCATTCTTAGATATTTCAAAATATGTCTTTCCATTCTCAAAATCAATAGCTTATGTTAGATTCTCCTTCTCTTTGTGGTCATCAACTCAAACTTCTCATCCAATATTTGGGACCTATATGTCCCTTGCGTCCTTCTGTCACGTTAATGATTTAAAATGCAATTGTACGTAAATCAATCATTTTGTGCTTCAAATTAAAATAGAAGTCTAGAGCTAGAGAGACACATCAAATTCAAGTGGTGTGTTCCACATATACTCAACCATCCAAGTGCTGCAAACAAAGTATGAACCAGATTGTGACTTAACCAGTTCATATCAGATGAATGCTTCCAAACAGGTTGCTCTCAATTGTGAGAGCTCTGTTGTCAATTTGGATAGACAACCTCTTATGGAGGTTTATTTTGAGATGATCAAAGGAAATTTATTTTTATGTATGCTGTAAAATTGAGGAGGTCCTTGTTAGAGGTAGAACTTGGGAGAATTTTTCAATGTTTGATAATTGCTTAGGATAGAGGATATAGAAATATAAGACTTTATCAGGATTCCAAATCTGTTGTGGGATTGTTGAATGACGCTAGCTGCAAAGTCCACTATTGTTATGACCTTTGTGCTCAATTCAGAGTTCACCAACAAGGAAGCCTCCATTGAATCCATGACATGACTCATGAGGGAATAAATCCAGTGGCTAATGCTCTTGCAAAGTGTGGCCGTACCTTTCTTTAGATAGTAATCTTAGGATTTATGATGTTTCTCGTGCATTTATTTTAAATGACTATATAACAGAGGCATTTTACATTTCTTTTTAGAAGTCTTTAATCTGTCTATTTTTCATTCGTTAAAAAAAAGAAGAAAAAACAAGATTATCCATTCAAATAAAAAAAAAACCCACCAAATGCCAATTCTCTACGTGGAAGATCATAGCTCATAATTTCTCGAGCAAGGTACAGAAAAATAACAAAATAACTTAAATTCAGCCATCTAATGTTCCAACGGGGCACCAATTTACTTATTTGTATTTCCATTCGCTTGAAAAATATGTTGGGTGTTCAAGATACCGGGCAATGCATTGGAATGTAATTCCGTTCTAGGAGATTCAATTCCCAACATACGAAAATCAAAAGGTGCGTGTCCATTATAATATGGAGTAACTATATAACAATACGTAGAATATGAAGCTGAAAAATTCAATTCAACCAACATGGATTAACAATGCCCTTCATCTCAAATAAATCATGCTTGAAATATCAAATTCTAATTGAAAAAAAGGGATTGGATCATTGAGTAAATTTATTCCATAAATTTTGAAAAGCATAATACAACACATCCAATAACTACATATACTAAATTCCGAGATGAAGTTCATTTCGACTTCTAGGAAAGGCTTTAGTAGACTCATATAAGCAGGTGATGAGACTAAATTCACAAGAATCCATTCGTACACAAAATAGTTTGGCGTAAAAAATGTAATTTTCATAGGATTAAAAAATTCAATAAAATAAACACAAACTTGAAAGTCCAATGCTATTTGTCATGTTTCACCCACAGAGAATGAAAGTTGTAAACAAAATCTTCGTCCAAAGAGAATGAAGGAAACAATGCAATGTTATAAGACAAACTATCAGTTATATCAGCGATAGACAGTCATAAGGAGCAAAATGGATTAAAATGCCCATTTCAGGAACTACAGGAATAAAATTTTACAGTGCAGAGGCTATAGAATCTGCAAATCAAGGCAATTAACTTTTATGGATTTTCATTGCTGACACTAGTTTAAAAAACAATGATAAATATTAAAGAAGGAAAAAAAAAACATCCTAAAGAACAAGCCTGCTTAAAATTTATAAAGGGAATACATTTTCTGAATAACATTTGATCTCTATTTAAGTATATAAAAAAGAACACGAATCCGAAACTGAAAACTCCAAGCAAATAAATGCCAGACTAGAAAAGATTAGACCTTAGCTGTGCCTTCAGTGAACTTTGGGTCCTCACATCTGTACCTGCCATCAGGTCCAATTCCAAAACCTTTTGGATCAGCAAAGACATTCTCCAAAAGCTGGCTGCGTGGTGGAACAGGGCTCTCATCAGCAAACTCAACAGCCTCCTCAATGATCTCATCAATCTTCTTCTCTATGGTTTTCAACTCCTGTTCACTGGCTAATTTGTTCTCAAGCATGTATTTCTTCAGTGAAGAGATGGGATCCCTACCAGCATAGTGTGCCTTCTCAGCTGCCAAAGCAAAGACAGATGAATTGTAACCAACTTGGAAGACAAAAATAGAAGGAAATACGAAACTATCTCACTCATTTGATATGACATGGAAATTTACTGACTTGTTAAAATTAGTAATACAGTTGTGTCAATCATAATACTATAGCTGTAAGAATAAAGCGGTTAAACATACATAGAAAACACAGATTTATAGATTTAACCTGACATTTTAAAAGGGTAAACACACCGTGCTAGATTTTATCAGGCGAAACAATAATTAAGCAACTAAAGACACTACATTGAAATCTGAATTAGGTGAACACAATTAAAGTATAAACTAAACTCACATTATGAATAAATTCGGAGGTAGAAAAATATCTGGTTAAAACAAATCAAACTATTGGAAAAATCAGAGCAAGCATTCAAAATTTTATTTTCTGAAAAAATATGCATTGATCAGAGATGTTAATCAAACCATGGACCATTGAGATTTATTTTCATTTCCATAGTTCAATAAGGATGGTAATCCGCTCCGCAATGTTTTACACTTGCAGCCAAAATGATGAGATATATTATTGGTAGCCAAGGGACCAAAATGTCTCATAGTGAATCACCCGCAACATGTATTTTCTTAAGGGTCAGTATAGTTTGAGAAAACGCTATCTCTTTTCGTTTTCACTTTTCACCTTTAATAATAAAACCATCATGTGTTTTTACTTTGTATTTTGTTTTCAAATATTTGTATGCAAAACAGTGAAAACAACGTGACAATTTTATAATAATTAAAAGTGAAAACAAAATATGTTTTCTCAAACCAAACATGTCATTAATCATTCCAAATCTGAGGATAATAGTTCAAGCTTAAGAAATCTGTAGTTATGCAGAATTTCAATACCAAATTAACTTTGTTACAGTTTTCAACATTAATAGGTTTAGAGCGCACACAACTATAAATTCAATCCTTTCAACATGAAAAATTTCCATTTTAAAATTTAGCATGCATCCACTGTATGAATGCTACTCAGCAACCCAAATCAATATCTAACTCTTGACATAAAAACATAGTCAGACATCCCAAAAATGCAAGAAACTAGTGCTATTAAAATTAATTAAATTCCTAATAGTATAGAAAGTTAATGTACAGTAAACTACATGAAAAGAGCACAATATAATTAAGTTCAAAATTAACATAGTTGCAGTAGACATAAAAAGGAATGTATGATGTAAATGCTCACCAGGGTCGCGGAGCTCATCAGGATCAGCCAATGAATGTCCTCTAAATCTATAGGTCTCACATTCTATCAAACTTGGTCCTTCTCCTCGCCTAGCTCTCCCTATTGCTTCCTTTGCGACTTCTCGTACCTTCAAAACGTCCATCCCGTCAACATGAACCCCCGGCATTCCAAATGCTGGACCTTTCTTCCATATCTCAGGATCTGAAGTTGCCCTGAGATGTGACATCCCAATAGCCCACAAATTGTTTTCCACCACAAACACAATTGGCAATTTCCATAAAGCTGCCATGTTTAAGCATTCATAGAACTGTCCATTATTACATGTTCCATCTCCAAAAAATGCCAATGTCACATAATCAGCATCTGCCTCTTTCAGCACCTCTCTTCTATACTTACTAGAAAAAGCTGCCCCAGTGGCCACAGGAATTCCTTCGCCAATGAAAGCAAACCCACCAATCACATTGTGCTCCTTTGAGAACATGTGCATAGAGCCACCTTGACCCCGGCAGCATCCAGTAGCCTTTCCAAACAGCTCACTCATGACAGCACGAGCCGGAACCCCTTTACTTAGTGCATGAACATGGTCTCGATAGGTGCTCACTACAGAGTCTTCTTTCTTAAGAAGCTTGATAAATCCAGTTGAGATAGCTTCTTGGCCATTGTACAAGTGAACAAAACCAAACATTTTGCCTCTGTAATACATCTGGGCACACATGTCTTCAAAGGTTCTTCCTAATATCATATCTTCATAGAGCACCAAACCTTCCTCTTTCGTAATAAGCTAGAAACACAACAAAAAAAAAATCCAAAACAAAAAACAACACTTTCAGAGACTTATTTCCATAGGAGAACCAGAGAATGAAGATAGCAAAATGTTGTTATTTTCTAGAATATGAAGTTAATTGGACAAGTAGCATGACAAGATCTCTTCTCTTCCAACATTTCACACAAGATACATAAAATACATATACAGCATCAGATTGTGAAATATGTATAGAAGTGAAAGAGAATATTGAATCACACAGCTTAAAAACTAAACTAATAAAATGAGGGTAAATTAAATTAAGCACAGAGTTGAGATTTAAAAAAAGAAAAAACATAAAAATCAGAAACACGTTATGCAGAATTGATGGTATGTAGAAAATGAAATAGTAATTGATAAGAAAAGAAAAAGAGGGAAAAGATTGAAGGTACCAAATTGGAGGGTGAAGTGAGGTTGTTGTTGAGTTTGACAGCATCAGAGACGGAGGCAACGATGGAGCGAGGAGGAGAAGAAAGGTGAATAGGAGCATTGAAGCGAAATTTGCGAGTGGATCCGAAGAAGGGAGTGAATTGGGAAGTAGGCATAATAGGGTTGGCATTGGATCTGAGAGGAAGAGGGAGACGCTGTGCAGAAAGCTTAGGAGTGGAGAGAGACATTGTTGTGATTTGTGAATTAGGAATGGAAAGAGAGAAAGAGAAAGAGAAAGAGGTTATTAAGAGTGTGAATGAATGCGAACGAACAAAGAGAAAAGAAAAGAAAAGAGGGCGGAGGAAACAAGATTGGGGTCCTCAATCGAGATATGTAGAAATCAACGCCTAATAACAATAACAAATAAACATACACAACTCTTCCTTCTTCACTCCAAATTCACCTATCTTCATTCATTCAATTCAGACTACACGCCACCAACATTCAACCAACTTTATTATTTTTTCTTCTAAAAACTTCCGATTCTATATATTGGAAAAATAATTTCTCCCTTCCACCTTAATTATAACTCTATATAATTTTCTTCATTTCATATCAATCAAAAATACAATTATTAACTGTGATCTCCCATTTTTAACGGTCTGCCTCAAACAAAAACATACTTGCTCTATTCTTCTTTCATTCCTCATATAGCGGTAGTTTAAGCTCTTTTTTTATTTTCTTCTTCATAAAATCACTTCTCTAAATAATTTATATTCAATAATTTTTTTTAGTAAAAAAAATTTACGTCGTAAAAATCAAATAATGTTAGGGCCCAACCGGGTTCGAACCGGTGACCTCTTGATCTGCAGTCAAATGCTCTACCACTGAGCTATGGACCCCTTGTTGCTATCTTTTCATGGACATCTTTCTTAAACTAGTTTTAACACCTTTGGCTTGATAGGAAATTATTAGAAACATGACGAGATCGTAATCTGCAAAGGACATTGAATGTATATCGTTGCGCCGTGCGGGAAATAGCTTAAAGTTTATTCAGATACAGTGTGTAATAATTCACAGGTGACAACGATTACTTCCATTTCAACTTCAAACTACCTGCATCTACATTTATCATTAAATGTAGGCGTCAGACGTGAGTGTATGATTTCACTAAAGGGAGAACCAAAAATGAATCTAAAGAAAAAAAAATTAATTGTGATATGTCTGACATTAATTTTTTTCTAAAATTTAAACTAATTATAATTTAATATTTATAGTTTTTATTTTAAATGTAATTTTTATATTTAAATTTATTGTTCTATTTATTTTTTTATTTAATGTATTTAAATATAAATTGTTTTATATTCAAGTAACTATACGTTGAATATAAAAAAAAAAACAATAATAATAAGAGAAAACATAGACTTTATCTAAAAAAGAAAGAAAAAAAGTGAAAAGAATGATGAATATCACAAATGTAAACAATTAACAGTACATTAGGGCATTTGTTAAGGATAAAAAAAGAAATAAAAACAATTTTTGAGAAATATTTTTTACTTTTTACAATTTCAAATTTTAAATTACAACTTTCAAGATTTTGTTTTTTACATTTGAATTCTTAACAAGTGTCCCAAAGACATTTATTGGGATACTTATTAGTATTTTTTATATCACAATATTCATTTTTCGACTATGTGTTCTATATATCATTGACTTTATATTTATCACTAATTGTTACATATCAATTGACTTCTCTTTCTCTTTCGAAATTTCACAAACTTGTTTATTTAGACCTTTATTGCTACAGGTTAGTCCTAGACTTCGGACCAAACAACTAATGCATCTTTGACAAATTTAACTTTTTGTTTATATTTTATGTGACGAACCTATATATTTTATTTTATACTCCTCTAAAGTGTGACCAATGGATTGACAAAAAGAAGACGATCTTTTTAATTCCAAATCAACATCAGAATTAACATGACTCAAATAATCTTGCATGAGAAAGACCAACCATACACAACCAATTACATGCAACCATGGTAGGAGGACAAATCCTAACGCAAAACCCAAGTTGAGTTCGTCTTTCTTTTTTTTTTTTTTTTTTTAACAATCCATTTACTTGCAAATATGTATGCAAAGAAAACTGATAAATTTTCTCATCCTCGCTCATTTTATCACTTAGTAATATCCTGTTTGTATTTCACTTTAGTGATGAAGTGAAACGCTACGTTTCATTAATATAATTTTTTTAAATTATTAATATTAATATTATTACATAATTAAAACCAAACCAACTCCACTCTACTTCATTCTTCCACCTTACATTTTCCCTCCTTCTTCTTATCTCTCGGCAAACATCCATCTTCCCCCATTTTTTTTCTCTTCTTTTTCTCCTTGCTTCTTCTCACTCCACAAAACCAATTGCACGCCTAAACCTTCAACCCTTATAATGAATTTAACTTCCCCAAGAGCATAACTTCCCATACTCCTACAAATACTCTTGGTTAGGATTTTTGAGGGTTATGATTAGTGAGTCAACGAAGGAGAAGAGTAACCATTCTTTAAAAGGTATTCATTGAGACTCTTTGAGATAAATACACAACTCTAATGTTAGTATGAATCTCTAGAAAAACATGTAGTTTTGTTTAAACATCTTATTTTTATGTTTAAAGTAGATTTAAAGGATTTTTATGGTTTCCTATAGTTAGCTAAACTTTAGAATAATTTTTCTAAAGTCTTGAGAATATTTTTAATACTCAGATTTGTTAGCTGAGGTCTTGTCTGCTATTCTAGGAGTTCTGGGAGAACAAACTCAGTCGATTCTCCATAGTTGTGAATAGACAACGATCATTGTCATATTTTTATTGTGCTATAATTATTATTTTACTCGTTTTATGTTAAAGTATTTATTTAAAAAAAAAAATTGGGGAACACAACCTTTTGTATTTTTCTCAATCTCATTCTTTATTTATTTCCAAGGTCTTTGTTATATAATATGTTAGTAGTTTGATTTATTTATGAGTTATAAAGTATTTGAATATTGAATTGTTATACAGTTGAATATGTTTTCCATTATAGATGATTTTTAAATACGTGTTTTGGAAATCGTTGTTATAATTATGAAATTGTTAACGGCGGTAGGTGCACCTAGTTATATCGTTTTGATTAGAGAGAGTTACTCGTTAGGTGGAGCTGCCCCTATGAGAGATGTTATCCATAGGAAGAGAAGACTATCAACGAGATGTAAGCTCCCTAATTGATGCGTGATGATGCGTTGCGGGACTGAGAGGAGAGGACTATCCGTTAAATGGAGCCACCCCTAAGGGAAAGACCACCTTTAGGAGGAGATGACTATCAATGAGATGTAGTTGTCTCTTGGTTCCCAAAAATTGATTTCACTTCTATATGAATTGCATTTTAAATTATAAGTTTAATAATTTTATCATGTGTACACTTTACTTAAGAATTATCTATATTTTAGATAGCATTGTTTAACATAATTCCCACAAGATTGTAAAACAATAATTTGTACCTCTTTGTGTTTCACTTTTAGGTGGTGGTGGTTCTTGTCTCCTCACTAAGTCTTTGTGACTTAGCCTTTCATGTTGTTTATTTTTTCAGATTCATAGAGCTGAGTAGCAAGCTATTAGTAGATTCAAGTATCGATCATATTTATTTTGGTAGGCCTTTTTGATCGATGATTTTGAGTCTCTTTTTGAAAAATGTATTAAATATTTCGATTATTCTCTTTGAGATATGACTGAGTTAAAAGTGTAAACAGTGATTTTATAAATTTGGGAAACGTTGAAGTTACATATGATATTATGTCAAAATTTCGGATTTTTTTATTTATTTCAAAATGGTTATTTAGAGCTATTTATATGTTTGATTGTTAAGTTAGTTGATATATTTGTCAGGCTAGAAGTATAACTTGTGTGCCGGTCACGACGTTTAATTTTCAGGTCGTGAAATGAAGCTTTTCTCGAACTCTAACATAATGTATTAGAATTAAAAAGATCACATAATATTTTATAAATTTAAATATTTTTTGACTTGTACAATTGAAAAGACTATCACATCTGTGTACAAAAAATACGATATCAGTTTATCAAAATCTTCCTATAATAATTTGTGTAATATTTATTATGACCCAACTATAAGCTGGGTGAAATGAGTCATCTTTGATCCACCTTAATATCCCTCCTATCAATTTTTCCACATGTGGCCAAAGTTATAGAAGATGAAACGCTTGCAGTATGCAGCCTTCACACTCATTCAATCACAAATCATTTGTTTGGCTTCTTTAGGCACGTTACAACTATATCGCATCTAAAAATCTCCAACTTAACACTTTAGTCAAAACTAATTGAAATGCAGAGAAATACAAACAAAATTAGAGTCTACAGAAACTATAGAAACTACGATTTAAAGACAAACAAAAGGATCTACAGAAACTACGATTTAAAGACAAACAAAATTAATTCGGGACTTTTTATCAAACATTGCATCTTTGGCTCAAACGAAAACTAAACCTGAACAAAAAAGAGTCGACGGAGGCATCATCAACAACACACCTAAAATAAATGTCTGTAACAAAGTATGGTGATTTTGGCAGAAACCGAAACATTTATTTTAAGGACCGACCTTTATCGAAAAAGAATATTTTTAGGACCCAAAACTTCTCGCATGGGTGAGCGCTATGTTTCGCAAGATTTGTCATTTTTTATGTTGCAGTTAGTTTGGAGAATGGTTGTATTGGCAAGGAAAAGAATGGGGCAGTAACGAAAGACCGGTTGATGGGATCCTGAATGTAAGATAGGAGAAGAATATCCAAACGTATAGATAGTGAGAAGCATTGTAGGACAAGACCACTCATAGGTAGAAGGTAGAGAGAAGGTGAAGCCTCCGGGTTGAAAGCCTTATAGTTATTGATGCTACCACGGATTGTAAATTGAAAATCTAGACAATGTATAATTATTCTGCGCCACAAAAGAAAATTCATAATTGCCCAAATCTCTAAGCTTCTAAATGAAATTATTATCATTCCTCAGTAGAAAGTTGATCATAAACACGATATATTGTTAATAATCAATGAATCAAAATATGGAAATAAAACATCTAACATATACTATTGCATACAGTAATTAAGCCATCAAACTACTATGGAAATTTGAGAATTCAAAATATAAATCAAAATACCAGATTTCTATTAAGTGGCCGCACAAGTAATACCAAACTATGGAATGATCAGGTTGTATTATGTTAATACTTACAAAATTAAAATTATATATGCAATGGACGATTAGAATAGAAAAATACATAAATATTTGACTTCACTTTTAATAAATTTACTCCACACAATGGGATTTCAATTTTAAAAACAAACACATCATGGGAATCAATTTATCATTTCCCACAATTCAAATCAGATGCACATTGCCAAAAACTCATAATTTATCTAAAGTGCCTAACTATATTGGAATTGATAGTTGTCTCTTTTAAACATTCAATGTGAATTTTGCAAAAACGATCAATACAGCATGTGACAAATCATAAATGATTACAAAATTTGTTACCTACATAATAATAACAATAAATAATAAAAGCCTATAGTAAAAACATTACAATAATCAAGGTGCATATTCTTGTATCAACCAAATCATCATTCAAAAGACGCAATTAACTTATATATATTAATGTTAACAGAAAAATATTTTAAACCAGACCCAATTTTAGGATTAGTACCAATTAACAAAATCAATAGTCATGTTAAGACAAGCAAAATATATGTATGACACGGAATCGTACAAACGTTGAAAAAAGTAACATTATCTTATCTGAATCCTCAAATGGACACAAGAGATAGCAAAATAAAAATGTATTGCAACAATATTTAAAGAGCTAACAGAATAACAGCAAAAATTGACAAAATTATATTAATAGAGAACCTAGTCAAACAAGCTAAAGCCCATGTCATCGTCACTCTCTTCTGCTGGTTCTTCCTGTAAAATTGAAACAAACAACCAAATTTAACCAACCAAAACAGAAAATGCGGAAGTCAAAGTTGAACAGCAGAAGAAAATCAATTTTACTAAGGGGTTACCTTCTTTTTCTCCTCAGCTGCTGGGGCAGCGGCAGCGGCAGCACCGCCTGCAGCAGCAACTGGAGCTGCGGCAACAGCAACTGGAGCTCCACCGCCAGCAGCACTGGAAATCAAATCCCTAATATTTTTCTTCTCAGCAAGCTTGGCAAATAAGCTGGGCCAAAACGATTCTACTTCTACATTTGCACTTTTCAACAAAGTGGTGATGTTGTCAGCCTATTAACAACAAGTTAAGGGGTAAATCAGCGTATTCATAATCCAATTTATTTCCAATAGATATACCCACTATTTCCCAACAATTGAAGTATCCAATCTAATCCAAATTCTTTAGTGACTAAACCAAATTCAAACCTAAGTACATAACATACCGTAACATGAATTCGACAAGCCATTTGAAAAAACAGATATGTAAACAGATTCGTTTGATTTAACGAGAAAAAACAACGCTAAAACTAATAAACATAAACAACTTGGAACATTCAAAACGCTATGAATTAACATAAACTTAAGTAATAACGATGCATACAGTTGCGGGGATTTTATCATCTTCAAGGATGAGAAGGGCGTAGGAGCAAGCAGTCTCTCCAATCGACATTTTGACACTACAAATCAAACAATTACACGATAGAAGAACAATCAAGATCTATAATGAAGGATATTCATATAACAAATACAGAATACAATAATTAAATTAAACAAAACTATAATCGAAATAAAGCAGTCATGTTACCAGGAAGAGAATGAGATCGGAGACGACGGAAGAGTGAAAGGTGCTCCGGTATGCCGCAAGTGAAATGCAAAATTAGGGTTTGAGGGTTTTAAAGGTACTACTGTTATGGCAGTTCATGGGCCTTCTATTATTTAGGCCCATTTGATAAAACCACGCTTCTACTTCGGGTATTGGTACCCCACCCCTGTTTTTTGCATTCGCACCCACTTTTCTATTTGTTTTGCAAAAATTACCCTAATCTTTCAAAGGGACCGTGGGGGTCAGATGAGAGGCTAGAGTTATTTTTGGAAAGGAAGAGTAGGTAACAACAAGGCCTTCTACTTTAAAAATAATTATATATTTTTATTAACTCCTATTCAACCAATCAAGAGAAGAAAAAGAATGAATACCTGCTCCTAGCTTCTATTTTTTTATATCATAAAAAAATATAAGGGCATTTTCTCAAATTCTTTTCTCATTTATTAACATAAAACACATTTTTATAGTTATAATATATTTTGAAAAAATTGTGAATTTGATAAAATCATGAATGATTAAATTAATAACCATAAAAAAAATACTTAAGAAATTTGTCCATCAAATAATACATGGAATTATTTTTTTCAGTTTTTTTTTATTTAGTATTTTTCACTCCCTTTATCTCGTTTTTATTTCTACTCTAAATCAATCAAATTATAAATGCAAGGTTATAAAGAGTCATTATTCTTAGCTATGGTCTATGATGACATTTATGTCTATATAATCATGATAAAATTATTTTCTATTTTCTTGAATTGATGAAACTTTGTATATTTGAGTGTTTGTAAATGTGATTTTGAATCTTGTCAAAAAAACATAATGCGATTTTGAATGAACTTTATTTTTAAAATTTGATTTCGTTAAATTTGCATGTT
>JBBPBP010000003.1:59326278-59346657 GCA_037974735.1 Cicer chorassanicum | reverse complement strand
TATTCATATTGTAATTTAATTAACAGTGTATAAATAATTAATGTAACCGAATGGTTCTATATCATGAAATCTTAAACACATCATTTAAAATATACCACATTCTTATTTTTAAATTAAAAAAATATTGGAGGAATAGACCAAAACTATTGAATTTTAAAATAGAGAAATTAATTTCATGAATTGATAAAAATACATGACTAAAATTGCAATTAAACTTTAATTAATATTTCATCTTCTATCTATGATAATTATTCACTTTAATAGTATCTCAATAAAATGAATACAATTTTTTTAATAAAAAAAACACAAATATTTTCATAAAATAAATGAATCCTTAATTTTCCAATTAAGATGGAATAATTGAGAACACATAATTACGAAGGTATCTAGAATGCAAGATATTGAGGTCCAACATATTCATGGTCCAACATTCATATAAAGTATGATTCCAGCAACTCGACGGAAAGAGTTAAAAAAAAAGCATCTCGTCGGAACAATAATAATCCCCTATATATTGGGGTTCACAGAATATGTAAAAGTAAAAGTTAAATTCTTGATTGGGAATATATGTTGTCATAAATTATTATTATTAGCAGAAAGACGAGAACGGAAGTATCTTTCTAAGGTTTGTAAGTGACTTACTTTTGGCTGAGTTTGGTTAAAATTCAAATTCAATTGTGTAGGCATATTAAATTTGGTCGGATAAAAAAATCATATAATATTAAATTGAGTTGGATCAAATTATTTATTTTTAAAGTTAAATTGAATTATTCACAATAATATCTTTTTAATTTAATTGTTAATAATGTATCTTTTTTTTTAAATAACACAACAATAATTTTGTTAAAAAATGTGACATAGTTTATTTCTATTATTTTTTTTAACATCTAATATATATATATATATATGCATTCTGTTTTATCCGTTTTTTTTGTTATGCTTAATTGTATTTTTTTAAAGAGCAACTCATCTATTTTTTCGTACGTGTGGAAATGTTTTATTTATAGTTTTTTTTACATGTTTTTTACTTGTAAATCTAATCTTTTTATTCTTTTTTTATTTGATGGACCAAACCGACAATGACTTCAAAGTTTGGAATCTACGTTGGATAAGCCCTGCCAAAAAAAAGTTGTCCAGAATGGGACCAAAATAGTAATGTGGGTTGTTCTTAAAGCCCAAAAAGAGTTCGGTAGTTTTTCATAAAGGATTTTTCAGTAGTTAAAAAATTGGTTAAAAATATTATTGAAATGATTTTGGTAGTGTTTTTTTTTTATAGTGGTGAGTAAATTGAAGTTAGATAAATAACCACCAATCATAAGCAGCATCATAGGTGCATATGTATAATATTGAGTCTCTTTAAAAAATATTTAAGTGAACTTCTTTTCTTTCGTGTATATTTTTTTATAAGTCCTTAATTTTTATTCGAGATGTTTAATTCAAAAGCATATTTTATACATTTAAATTAATTGATCTAAACATATTTGAGAACATAACAAGACGAAAGAAAAAATCATCAAATATCTTGAAATACAACTTGTAAAAGAGACAATTAAATAATAATATAATATTAACTAAGCAATTCTAATAAGTAAATCGGTATATTATCGATTTATATTCATATATAAAGTTTAATATGATAATTTAGTTCCTTAAATCACAGAACATTAGTTAATTTAATGTTTTTTTTTATCAAAATATAATTTTTAATAAATATTCAACAAAAGTAATGAAGGCCTATATATATTATTTTAATACTAAAAATATATTACTTTTAAAATTGCGTTGTTAAATTCCAAAATGGTTAAAATAACTGATATTCTTTAATCTAAAGGATTAAAGTGTTATTTCATTCACAAAAAAATTTCATAGCTATATATGAGAAATATTAATTTATTCTATTCTAGTTACTTCCCGTTTCTTTATTGATGGATATCTTAATCATCTCATGGATCTCTATTTAAACTCCAAACTATTTCAACATATATATGTGTGCACTAAAGCCATGCATTCCAAATATTGATCAACCACAATATCATTCATGGCTACGCACATTCGTCACTATCTATTATTCTCCTTTATGATAACCACTCACCTTATTGTTTCTTCTATATTGGTCGATCAAAAATCCAACAATTATATCATTCATATGAACTTATCAGCCATGCCCACACCATTTTCTAACCAACAAGGCTGGTACTTGACCATCATTTCCTCACTACTTGAAATTACTTCTGATCAAGTAACAATTAACAACGACCAACTAAACCATATTTCTTCTTCAAAACTCGTCTATACCTATGCTAATGTCATGAATGGTTTTTGTGCAAGTTTGTCTCCTTTGGAGCTTGAAGCTTTGAAAAGCTATCCCGAATATATTTCATCCATCAAAGATTTACCTATCAAACTTGACACAACACACTCGCCTCAGTCTATAGGCCTCAATCCTGTTTCAGGAGCGTGGCCTACAACACAATATGGAAAAAATGTTATCATTGGTTTGATAGATAGTGGAATTTGGCCAGAAAGTGAAAGCTTTAAAGATGATGAGATATCTGATATACCTTCACGATGGAAAGGCCAATGTGAAAAAGGTACTCAATTTGATTCAACTTTATGCAACAAAAAACTAATTGGAGCTCGATTCTTTAACAAAGGATTGCTGGCAAATAATCCTAACATCACAATAAGTATGAACTCTGCACGTGACATTGACGGACATGGCACTCACACAACAACCACTGCTGCTGGAAGCCAAGTTGAGGGTGCAAACTACTTTGGTTATGCCTCTGGATCAGCAATGGGAATGGCTCCACATGCTCACGTATCCATGTACAAGGTGTTATGGGAAGGAGGAGCATATGTGTCTGATACAATAGCTGCAATTGATAGTGCTATAGCAGATGGTGTAGATGTTCTTTCATTATCACTGGGATTTGACGAGGCACCTTTATATGAAGACCCTATAGCTATAGCAACATTTGCAGCTATGGAGAAAAATATCTTTGTGTCTACATCCGCAGGTAATCGAGGGCCAATGCTTCAAACTCTGCACAATGGAACACCATGGGTAATAACAGTGTCTGCTGGCACATTGGATCGTGAATTTCATGGTGATTTAACTCTTGGTGATGGAACTATAGTAACTGGTATGTCTCTCTATCCAGGGAACTTTTCTTCAGACAAGGTTCCAATAGTTTTTATGAGCTCGTGTGATAATTTTAATGAGCTTATTGAAGTGAGAAACAAGATCGTGGTGTGTGAAGATAATAATGGAACACTTGGTGCTCAAGTAGATAACATAGACAGGGCAAAAGTTATTGGGTGTGTTTTCATATCAAATAGTTATGACATAACATATTTCCTTCAGACTAAGTTTGCATCTATCTTTTTGAATCCATTAAATGGAAAACTCATCAAAGATTACATCAAATGCAACTCTAATCCAAAAGCAAGCATGAAATTTAAGAGCACCAGTCTAGGTACAAAACCAGCACCAATGGTAGATAGTTATAGTTCTAGAGGGCCATCTCAAAGTTGTCCATTTGTGTTGAAACCAGACATCACAGCTCCAGGTACATTGATCTTAGCTTCATGGCCTCAAACAGTTCCAGCAACAGAGTTGCAGTTTCAAAATAATCTCTTCAGCAACTTCAACTTGCTAAGTGGGACATCTATGTCTTGTCCACATGTTACAGGTGTAGCAACTCTTTTAAGGGAAGCACACCCTAGTTGGAGCCCTGCAGCCATTAGATCAGCTATTATGACAACATCAGACATTTTAGACAACACAAATGAACTCATCAAAGACATTGGTAATGATTACAAACCATCTTCTCCTCTAGCATTGGGAGCTGGCTATATTAACCCCAATAGAGCCCTTGATCCTGGACTTATTTATGATGCACAAAAACAAGATTACGTAAACCTTCTTTGTGCTTTAAACTTCACTCGAAAGAACATCATGGCCATCACAAGATCATCTTTCAATAATTGCTCTAATCCATCTCTGGACCTTAATTACCCTTCTTTTATTTTCTTTGTCAATGTTGCAAATAATGGTGGTGGTGTTGGGTCAAAAGTTACACAAGAATTTCATAGAACAGTAACCAATGTTGGAGAGGAAGCAACAATCTATGTAGCTAAGATAACACCTATTGAAGGGTTTCACGTGAATGTAATCCCGAACAAGTTGGTGTTTAAGGAAAGAAATGAGAAGGTGACATACAAGTTGAGGATAGAAGGTCCAAGAATAATAGAGAAAAATAAAGTAACTTTTGGATATCTTACTTGGATAGACTCGAAACACATTGTTAGAAGTCCCATTGTGGTGACTAACCTTAACTCAGATTTAACACCCCCCTAGACCTTAAAATACTTCCTTGCTTGTGCTCAGGATATATTATCTATAGTTCATTTCAATTTCTCATTAATAAGTTACTCTTAATAATCAAGATCAGTTTCTTTACTTGGTATTCCACGACTCTATTTTTGGGGTAATCTTTTTGTCCATATATAATACCTTTTTTTTTAGTCTAAATTTTTTGTTTTAGTTTCCAAAATTAGAATACCTTTGGTTTTAATTTTTCAAACATGATTATATTTACATGGGTCTATCGAACATGTGTTCGAGCTCGTAATTTTAAAGCCACATGCAATCTCCTCCTGCTGATTATTAACAAAACTCCAGTTCTTCTAAAGAAAACACACTTGTTGATCAATAAAATAGTACTAGTATTAAAGAAACATGCTTGTTTAACTTATAAATCGAGCTGTTATTGCCTAATTAATATCGAAGTTTATGACAATTTTTTTTTGGTAGCGTCGAAGTTTATGATAAGAAACGCGGTATAGTTTAATAGTAGCTAGTATTTAATTAAGGAAAATAATGAGATACACGATGTATTTAATTAAGGAAAATAATGAGATACACGACGTGCATATACACGTTTATGTACGTGTCTTGTAAAATTGAGGTAGGTATGTAGGATTTAATTTTATTTATTTTGACTCTATTGAGCCTTGTTTGATCTTAGCCATTAAGATCACTAAAAAAAACACGACACTTACACGAATAATATTTTCTTGAAGCCATCTAGGACAACCAAATTACTTAAATTTGCTCTATAAATAGCACATCGAAGAGCTTAGAGGTATATAGATGAGAGAAATTTGAAGTAGCTACTAGACAATGGTAGTGCTTTGTTATAAAATGATGAGAGAATTTAAAGTATTGAAGTCCACACTTTTAATTTTCCTATTTATAATAAATGGAGTGAATTCAACTCCTCCATCAGATCCAATACAGTGTTCTTCAAAGAATACAAACTGCACCATCACAAATGCGAATGGAATGTTCCCCGATCGAAGCATTTGCAAAGCAAGTGAGGTCATGTATCCAACCTCAGAGGCAGAGCTCATATCGATCGTTGCGTTAGCTTCAAAAAATAACAAAAAAATGAAAGTTGCAACGCGATTCTCACACAGCATTCCGAAATTGGCTTGCCCTGATGGACAAAACGGACTTTTGATAAGTACAAAAAATCTGAACCAAGTGTTGAAAATCGATCCGGTAGCGATGACAATGGTGGTAGAGAGTGGTGTGACATTGAGACAAATTATTAATGATGCAGCAAAGTTTAAAATGGCTTTGGCTTATACACCTTATTGGTGGGGTATAACAATTGGTGGGCTTATGGGTACTGGTGCTCATGGAAGTACATTGTGGGGTAAAGGAAGTGCTGTTCATGAATATGTAACAGATATTAGAATTGTTAGCCCTGCAGGAGCTGAAGATGGGTATGCTAAGGTTAGAAATCTTAATGAATCTCACCAACATCTAAATGCTGCCAGAGTTTCTTTAGGGGTTCTTGGAGTTATTTCTCAGGTATGCATCATTTTTTCTTTTTATTCCTTCTATCAAATATTAAGATTATTTTTAAGTGTAAGCACTGCACTCAAAAAAATATTTATTCTTCCAAATTCGATTTGTCGGGATTTATACCTCCAACGAAAATTAACCACGTGATATTATTATAGTTGTAAAAAAAAAACATCAAGATTCTAATCAAACAAAATTCATTGACATAGAAAAAAAAATCAACATATTTTAATTTGAAAATTTGATGCTGATAATATAAGGATAGTAAGTTTTGTCACTATAATATTTGAATTTTTGTGTGTGTAAGTATAAAAATAAAATTTGTGCAAGTTAGAGTCCTTAGGAGCATTTTTGAGTTGGTAGCGTCTAACATGATGTTTGACTTGTCTATGACTCCTTACTTTCTAGGTTACCCTGAAATTGGAACCCCTCTTCAATCGATCTATTACATATACATCAAAAGATGATTCTGATTTAGGAGATGAATTGATTAGTTTTGGCAGAAAGCATGAATTTGGTGATGTAACTTGGTACCCAAGTCAACAAAAGGCCATTTATAGAGTTGATGATCGTGCCTCCGCAGATACATTAGGCAATGGCTCATATGATTTCATTCCATTTCGCTCCACATCTTCAGATATATTAACCGCAATTAGAATTGAAGGTAAAGTATCTTCATTTCATTATATTCCTTCAACTCAACTTTGTAACTCAAAATTGTTCTGTTTTAAATATTTATTTTCCTGCAATTGCTAATGACAGAGGAGCAACAAGAAGAAAAACGCGATGCTAATGGAAAATGCAGTTTTGCAGAGTCGATAACGGAATTACTTGAGAGCAGTGCTTATGGATTGTCTAACAATGGTAATCTTTTTATTTTTTACACGTTACAAAAATCATTATGTGACCACTTTAAATACTTGTTCTGCTCCATAAAATTAAGTAATTTTTTATTTTTAATTAAGAATATTACAATTTTAAATATGTAAAAAATAATTAATATAACTCGCAAAATATTAATATTAAACATGAAAGAGATAAAAGTGGTAATAAAATTGTATTTGATATAACGAAAAAAATTGTTTAAGTACAGTATATATGAAATGCTATTTATATATAGATTCCAAAGTGAGTATTACAACCATCTTACGTAATCTAATTTAACTCTAATTCTGAAAAAATTGTAGGAGAATTTCTTGGGTACCCTGTTGTTGGATTAAACAACCGCATGCAATCATCAGGGACATGTTTGGATAGTTTGAATGATCAAATGACCACAGCATGTCCATGGGATTCTAGAATCAAGGGAGAATTCTATCACCAAACAACATTTAGTGTTTCCTTGTCTGTTGTAAAAAATTTCATCGAAGATATTCAAAAGCTTGTTGAGTTGGAGCCAAAAGCACTATGTGGCTTAGAAATATACAATGGAATCCTTATGCGCTATGTTACAGCTTCTAGTGCATACTTAGGAAAAACAGAAGATGGTGTGGATTTTGACATCACATATTACCGCAGTAAAGATCCATTGGCTCCTAGGCTTTTTGAAGACATAATTGAAGAGATAGAACAAATTGGGTTGTTCAAATATGGAGGGTTACCACATTGGGGGAAAAATAGAAACTTAGGATTTGTGGGAGCAATCAAGAAGTATAATAAGGCAGATGAGTTTATGAAGGTTAAAGAGGAGTATGATCCAAAAGGGCTATTCTCTAGTGAATGGACAGATCAAGTGCTTGGACTTAAAGAAGGGGTGACAATATTGAAAGATGGATGTGCATTGGAAGGATTATGTATATGCTCACAAGATAGTCATTGTGCACCAAATAAGAGTTACTTTTGTAGACCAGGAAGAGTTTATAAGGACGCAAGGGTTTGTAGGTATGGTGTTCAAATCAAAGAAGAAAGTGTTATGAAGGATGAGTTGTGATGGAATGGCCTTTTTTGTTGCATTAGTTCTCAAGTATCATACTTGTTTTAAGAGATAATATGCTTCCATTTGTTTCAAAATAATTCTCAAAGAGGAATTTTAGTTTCCTTCATGAGATTGAGTTATTTTCAATGTCATGTGTTCTCATGTGTTATGATTATTTAACTAAATAAATTAATTATTATAATCATACTATTTTACCTTCATGTACAAAGATTTTATTGAATCATTAATAAGAGTTAAGTCTAATAAAACGAGTTAGACTCTTACAACATAACATATTAGATTTAAATCTTAGACTCAGAAAAATACTTATATTTAATGTCTAACATTTATTGAATAAAACCACTTTCCGTCAAAGAAACATATGAAAAAATATATATTTATTGGTTAAAAATTGTTGTGTAATACTTCTATAGAATATCAAGTACTAATTAATAGTTTCAACTTTTAAGTAGGTCAACATTTTTTAATTTCTACATAATAAATAAATAAGACAGTTAGACTACCACATTATTAAAAGTTGCCACGTATGAGTTAAATATTCTAAAATTGATTATTGTATAAGAAATCAGAAATAAATTAAATTTAGAGATCAAAATTACTAAAATATACCATAGTCAAAATCACACCATTGCAACATTTAAAGGATTAAAAGTATAATTAAATTAACTTTTTTATTAATTAAAATAGGATTTGTGTGTTTTATTTATTTATAAACCAAGTGTAACAATTCTGTCTGAAATATAAATAAAAATAATTTAAAAAAATAGATATTTTTAGTCTAAATTTTAAACTAAATAAATCAATTTTTCAAAATTATTTTTGATTACCTAGGACATCTCTTCTGCATCTAAATTAACCAACTAAATCGACCAATCCATACAGCCTGCCATTGCGAGCTACCCCGAGTGTTAAACCCCAATAAACATTAAATTCCAAGAAAATTTTAATTGATACCTTAAAAATATATCCCTACATTTACATTTTTTTTTTCCAAAACCCCACTTTAAATTAAATATTTCAAAATACATTAGTCTTTCAAAAAAACTTAAATATAAACTTTTCGGAACATATTTGTTGTTTTGAAAACTCAGACTTTAAAATCTTCAGAACACAAATGAAATCTAACGGGATGCGAATATATATATATATATATATATATATATATATACTTTTTTTTTAATAAAAAAAAAAGGAAAATAGGTATGTTGGATTGAATGTGGGGTATAAATATATAACTAAAGGGGTATGGATATAAACAATAACCCATACACGAGTACGGGGTTAGTCGGGCTGGGCCCAAATAAACCCGAGTAAATGTCTTTTTTTTTATTACTAGTTTAGTTGGATGTACAAAAAGTATGATTTAAAGCAGTGTGAAGGTAAAGGTAAATACGTGGGGAAGAATGATTGGTAGGATTGGAAGAGAGTGCAAGTGAAAACGAGCGCTTATTAGTATTGTCGATGCTGCTCGCTCGATTAGGCGCATCTATACTACTACTCTCTTTCCCTCATTTTATTTTGCTGGATAAAACTTTTCTCTTTCTCTCTCTTCAATTGAAGAATAAGAAGAACAACACCAAGATTCGCAGAAACACAACACACTGAGAGAGAAGCAAATCTCTAAATTTCTCATTTCACATATCACTGGTATGCAATACAAATATCACTTCCTTTTTCTTTTCATTCACGCTCCATCAAAATCAAAATCAAAATCAAAAATATATATTAAATATGCCCCTTTTTATCCTCTTTCTTCCGATTACCATTTCTCACTCTCAAATCATGCACCACTTCTCGTTTCCTTTGGATCCGATTCTAAATATACTCATAACTCCAATTTCACACTTCTACATACCAACAAACCATATTTCTTTTTGGTATGTCGCATTTCTCTTCTCCTTATTCATTTTCTTCTGCCACTCACATCATAGGGTTTAAACTCTATGTTTTTTAAGGGTTTTTTCCTCATCCTTTTTACGTATGCTAAATTTCACACTTTTCTTCATATTTCAGTTCATTAGCTCATTGGATTTATTATCTATTATATGTTCCTTGTTGACATTCCTCTTTCCAGCATTTACTAATGTTAAATATTGAATGCATATAGATTTGGACGGGAAAATTAAGATTTTAAAACAGCTATTGCCTTGTTTTTTTTGCATAGAAAACGAACAATTAGGTCTGAATTTTCCCCCAGTTTGTATATTTGTTTTTAGGGTTTCTTTCAGGTTTGTTGCTGGGTTGTCTTTGGAAAGCATCTCTGACTATAGCATCCTTGTCTTTACCTTAAACCCTATGAAGAACCTTTTTTCCCTCTTTGAAAAAGCAATTACTCCCATGTTACCTTATGGCTTTAAAATACTCTATCTTTCGACAGTTATATGTTTGTCAACCCGTGCAGCAGCTACTTAATGTTCCATACATATCTTGTTATTAATGTGTGAACCTGCAGGTGTTTGCCTGTTTATGACAAATACCTGAGCCGATCATGTCAGAAGGTGCAGAGATTGATGAGCGTGTTGACCTTGATGAGGAAAACTATATGGAAGAAATGGACGATGATGTTGAGGAACAGATAGATGATGATGGAGTTGATGGAGGCGAAGATGATAATGCTGAAGGTAGTGTCGAAGAACATGAATATGAAGAGTCAGCAGCGGCAGAGGCTGGTCGGAAAGACCAATTTCTCGATGCTGAAAAAAGTGACCTTGCCACCGAAGATGATGAGCAAAAACCATCTCTCATTGATGAAGAAGAGAAAGAGAAGCATGATGAACTTCTTGCTCTTCCTCCTCATGGTTCTGAAGTCTTTATTGGTGGACTTCCTCGTGATACATGTGAAGATGACTTAAGGGAACTGTGTGAGCCAATGGGGGATATTGTTGAGGTCAAGAGTTTTTGATACAATGCTCTTATGATATTACAAAACTTTCCATTTCAACGTAGTAGGGAAATTGGGATTATTAACAAGAATGTGATTTTTTGTTACTTTTCAGGTTCGGTTAATGAAAGACAGGGACACCGGAGAAAGCAAGGGTTATGCTTTTGTGGCGTTTAAAACAAAAGAGGTGGCACAGAAGGCCATCGATGATTTACATAGCAAGGAATTTAAGGTATTTGCGGTGCTTTCTGATTCTGAAAAATTTATTCATTATAATTACCTTTGAGACAACTTTCTATGAAAAATCTTATTTTGGTGATCACTTTTGATTGGTTTAACATATTTCATGTTGTCAGGGTAAAACTTTGAGGTGTTCGCTGTCTGAAACCAAACACAGATTATTCATTGGTAATGTTCCAAAGACATGGTCAGAGGATGAGTTTAGGAAAGTTGTTGAGGGTGTTGGTCCTGGAGTTGAAAGCATTGAGCTCATAAAGGTTTGGGCTTGAACTCATTCTGCTACTAGCTTATATTAAATTGTTTATGGCTTACTTTGACAAACCATATTTTTCGGTTACAGGACCCTCAAAATCCAAGCAGAAATCGTGGGTTTGCTTTTGTTTTGTATTACAACAATGCATGTGCTGATTATTCACGGCAAAAGATGTCAAGTTCGAGTTTCAAGCTTGATGGAAATACACCAACTGTCACCTGGGCAGATCCAAAGGCCACACCTGACCATTCTGCTGCCTCTTCACAGGTAATTTATTGGATGAAAGTGGAATGTAGATTTTAAAAGTGATTTAATTTTTTTTTTTTACATTGCTTCAAGTGTTTGATTGGACATTTATAGGTTATAATTGCTTCCCTTTTCCTGCTATTTTTCTTGTCAATCTGTGGAACTCAAGTTGATAGATATTTGCAAGTTTATTTGTTTTTTGCTCTTGATGTAGACCTCTGCATATAAAAACCTGTTTTCTGCAAGAGATATTTATTGTTGTGATTTGTATGCCATGCCTATGATTTTTAGCTACATTTTGAAATTATCAAATTGAGTAAATTGGGTCATTTACTTCCACAAAACAAAGGAATGAAATTGGTTCTTATCTACAAATTCTTTTGGGAATAGAAAAGGTTAAGCTGGAGATAAGGTTACGTATTCCGAATGTCAGGGTATATATATTACATGTCTCGAGATAAGACACCAATCCTACAAGATAAACTAAGATAATCTAACATAATGTGAAGATATTTTCATATATTCTAACAATAACCTATCGATTGAGGTTCACCAGAAGGATATGAACTATTTGTTGACTCGGTTTAATTGTAATTATTGTTGATCAACCTTGATTGGCGTCTCTTCTTTATAATGACTTAGTCTTTAGTGGTCCAAACTTTGCATAAAGAATGTGAAGAACCTGTAGCTGGTTCTCTTTGTGACATTAGTTTCCTGTGTGGACCACTTGATCCTGGTATAAAGCTCCTCTTAGGCTGCTCTGTACGCACTTGCGTCCACACACCCTTCATTCACTTATGAGTTTTTTAATAAAGTCTGAAGCTGAAATTGGTTCATCAAGCTCCACAGTGAAACCCAGGAGGACAAACTTTTGTTTTCTATAACAAACGTAACAAGATGAATTAGTAGATTTCAACCTGGAGGACAAGGTTGTTTTGAGGAGGGATGTATTGTTAGGATATAGAATAATAGATATTAGAGTTGTTAAAGTAGTAAAGAGTTGTTATAGTTAGTTGGTTAAGAAGGTAATTAGGACTAGTGTGTAGAAATAGGGAGTTATGAAGTTAGAGTAGAGTATTTTAATATTGTGAAGGGGAGACCCTTGGAGGAGAGATTCTCTCCTATCCTTTTCTAAATAAAACTTCTTCTAATTCATCGGAATCCAATTCTTGGGTTCCTAACACTATATCACAATTTTATCTGCCTCTTGCAATGTGTGTCAACATTTTTCCTTGCCATGGAAATGTACCGGACTCGGAACCATCATAGGTTTCTTTAGTTATTTGGACTATTGTATTGGTGAAATTAACATAATTGAAACTTGCGGAATGCTGGTTTTGTTTGTTTAAAATAGGTTATTCATCCTTTTTGAAACTTGAAAGTATCATAGATGTGAATGTTATGTGGTGTTTATATTTCGTGTATTTAAGGTTTTGTCTACATGAGAACATATTTAGTTAATTAAAGATTTGCTTTTGGTAATTTCAGGTTAAAGCTCTATATGTGAAAAACATACCTGAGAATGTTACTACTGACCAACTAAAAGATCTATTTCGCCGTCATGGGGAAGTAACAAAAGTGGTCATGCCACCTGGCAAAGTTGGAGGGAAACGTGATTTTGGTTTCATTCATTATGCAGAGAGGTCAAGTGCATTGAAAGCTGTAAAAGAGACAGAGAAATATGAAATTGACGGTACTTGCTATATGCAATATATAGTTATAAATCCGTTTTGCCCCATCAAGTTTGTCTGCTTTTTCTTTCTATGATAGAGTATTTAATCTGTCCTTCTACTTTCCTGTTTAAGTGATATTGTATGTGAAAAATAACAATATTGTGAAACTGACTTATCTATGCACAAATATTAAGAGTGTCATTAGTCTTATTGGTAAAATATGCACCTCTTCGAATATATTCACCGTGTTTATTAAATTTGTTTAATGAATGTGAACTGCAGGCCAAGCTCTTGAAGTTGTTCTTGCCAAGCCTCAAGCTGAAAAAAAACCTGATGGTGGCTATGCCTACAATCCTGGACTCCACCCTAACCATCTTCCACATCCTGGTTATGGTAACTTTTCTGGAAATCTTTATGGCTCTGTAGGGGCTGGGTATGGTGTTGCTGCTGGTTATCAACAGGTATTTAGCAATGCACGACAGATATTTACAATTGTGGTGTTTGATTCTCAATTTATTCTTTGTTCTGATCTGTTTGCATCTTGTGTGTTCTTATGTACGATCAAACAGCCAATGATATATGGTAGGGGTCCAATGCCAGCAGGAATGCAGATGGTTCCAATGGTTTTACCAGATGGTCGAATTGGCTATGTCCTGTAAGAAGTTGCAGCTCATGTTCATGGTTTCATTTCCTTATACTCCTCCCTCCAGTCCTTACTATAAGAAACAAAAGTGTCCTATTTTATAAGAAATATTGACCTAATTTCAAATGTATTAAGGGCCTGTTTGTTACAGATTATTAAAAAAAAGTGATGTGTCATTCAATAATTTAGATATTTTTTTAAAAAAAAGCAGAAGCTATTTTGTACTTGTCCACTGTACTGAAAATCACTTTTTTTAAAAAAAACTCAGTTAATTTTTTTTTTTTATGAGAAACTACTCAAATTAGCTTCTCATTTGAAGCAGTTTTCATATTATCTTGAGATTCTGATTTTTTTTCAAAAGCAGCAGAAAACATACGAAAACTCCTAAAACTGATATTTTTTAAAAAAAAAGTGATTCTTTTTTGAAAAACTGTAACATACGGACTCTAAATTCGAAATTTCATTTGTGCCCTTATTTTCTGTGAGAAAGAATGTTAGGAGTAAGTTGGTGGAATTAGGTTAGAGGTAGTTAATAAAAGGGTATTCATGGAATAAATTTAAATTTATAGCAGTTGTAAATAAGATCAACTATTTCCAAGATGTTTCCTTGGTCTCGATGAATAAGGGTTTTGTTTCTTATATATAGGACCAGAGGAAGTATTATACGATACACTACTTGTTATTCAATCTTTGAACTGTGTATGTTCTGCAGTCAACAACCTGGTGTACAGGTGCCAGCTACCCGGCCTCGCAGAAATGACAGGGGCAATGGTCCCAGCGGTCAGCCGGGGCGTGGAGGAGGCAGTGGTAATGACGACGGAAATCGTAATAGAAGGTATCGACCGTATTAGTGGTAGAAGGCAGATAAATGCAATGTTGCTCATGCCACCTGCTTGCCTCTTCTTGGTGGTGAGGGGGCCTTGGCAATGTGATGCTTTGACAGAAAATCCTTTCTCAATCTTGAACCCATAAAAGTGGAAAAAGAAAAAATATAAAGAAAAAGTTAAGTTAGGATTAGGACCAGTGATATTTTATTAAGTTGATGTTGGTATCTACTGCTGTTAGATGATTCACAGCTGAGTAATGGCCCAAGTTTATCTGCTTGTAATGCTTCTTGGCATTTTTTATTGACTACCGGTAGAAAATTATGTTAATTTGGTTTCAGCAACTTTACCATGTTTTTGTCACTCATTTTTCATGCACTACCCAATGTCTCTTAAATGTTTGTTGTAGGCTTGTATAAACCTTTAAACATTTTGTGATCAAATAGATCAGTAATGCTGATGCCACTTTATTTGTATTCAGAATCAGAAACTCAAGTTTTTGTTATTTTCAATTGAGCAAATGAGAGTTTGTCATTACATTTGAAGCACTATGTCGTGTTGTTTGAGATTATTTGGACCTATTCGAGTGCGGTATATAAACAAACGGGAAATGAATCTTTTGTGAAAATTTTGTACTTTTCCCCTTAAACTTTGAATAGGTGTTGTAATAAAACATATACATTTTTTATGGAGATAAATCCAATTTTAGTAGCTATAATTGCAACTAATTAGTGAATAGTAAAATATAATAGAGGTGAGTTGTTATATATAATAATTGGTACGAGAAGTATAAAAAGATAGAGTAGTGTTACTTTTCTCCTTATTTTGTTGAGCAAAATGATTTAAAAAAGATAGAGAAGTATTGCTTTGAAATGAAATAGAAACAAAATATTTAGTTGAAAAATAATTATTTGAAAAATTTATGTATCTAGTTTTAATTCTTAATTAGATATATTAACTTTTCAGATATTTTTTTGTTTATATTTTATTATGAATGAAGTATATCGATTAATTGTCTACTCAACCAAACATTTGAAATGCATTTCTCTAAATTTATGCTATGAATGAAGCATTGTTCAAGTGAAATAAGCATAACGATAAGGAATACAATAACTACTTGGAGTTGTGTCCAATTGTTCAAATTGAAATTTAACCCTATGGACAGCATAAAATTCAAGATGTGGTATAACATAACAGCAGAATGGTTTTATTGTACTATGAGACATGCATATTTTATTCCTAAACTGATAAAATCAAAGGTTTTTCTTAGAAATTTAGGACAGCAAAAGGCATTATTCGTCAACAGCTTTTCCTAGTCAAAGCCAAGAATAGAGCTAGAAATAAAATCTAAGAGGAAAACATGGGCAAAGCAGATAGGGATTATATGTAAATAAAATATTGGAAGTAGTGGTTTTTCAAATAGAGACATGCCTACACACACATATATAAATGATTAGTGAGAAATGTGTGTAAAATAAAAAGGCTGAAATCAAACGGTATCTGAAAGTTCACGAAGTCGATTTTCCAATTCATCCAATTTGGGAGCCCAATGGTCGTTTATGCAGAGTGGGCGAACATTGGTGTAGTCCACACAACTTTCATCCATGCGACTGACCGCAGAGGATGAATCCCTTCCACGCTCATGCTCTTTCTTATTGTTCTTCATCATTTTCTTACGAGTACTTGCTCTCTGCAATGCCCAAAGTACATCTGACCCACTAATCTGTTTTGAATTTGAAGTTCGATTCGATTCCCCAACTTGGTGTTTGCTCGTTACTTCTTCTTCAAGGCGCCGACGCCGTGGTTGAGAACTGGCTGAGACGAAGGGAACAAGAGGCGTGGTATGTGTGTGTGTTACTGTTGGGATCACAACGTTGGAAAACCAACACCACATCTTTTTCTTTTTCTCCTTTTTAGATCATTTCCAGGTTTTCCTCTTTTATTTAGTTATTATAATTTTCTAAATTATAAAAAATAGTTTTTTCTAAGAAAAGAAACCAATTTAATTACTAATTTAAAAAACTAAATATGATGTATCTAATTGTTTAATATACATCGAAATGCCCTTTTTTTTACATCAAATACCAACACCTTGCACTGTTTATCATATTTATACAGTGAACAATACTTATATGATTTTTTTTTCCGGGAATTTTCCCTATTTTCTTCAATAATAACATAAAGATGATTTTGTGACACAAAAACTTGTTTATATAGTTAACTACTTAAAAATACTTCGTTAACGACGATATTGATATTGTTAGGTCGAAGTTTAAATTCAAACTCAAAACGTCACATGAATTAATTATGATAAAATTTATAATATCTCTTAAAACAAATAAATAAACAAACAAAGTATTTAAATATTTTATAAATTACTAAAATGTAAGACATTACAAATACAATAATTAATAACTTATATTTTAATGAATAATAAAAAACTCTAAATAATTAATGAGATATTTATAATTAATAAGATATACATTAAATAAACAGTACTTAAAGCCACATATCCTCGCCGTGACTCCAAAATAACTCACACAAACAATCACTACAAGAACAACTTCATTTCAACCACTAATTATTCACCCTAAACAATAGTAAAAACAATAACTTTTACATTAAAACACATTTTCATACATTTATTCAATATTTTATTTTTTTCTATAGCATAGAGAAAAGAGTAGAGAAAGTTTATTTTTATTAATTTAGTAATAATTAAGTTAATTAATTAATTTTTTATTCATTATACAGAATGTGTAGTATATTTTGTCAAAAAAGTTTCACCATAACACAACTCTTTTTTAAACTGTTCAATTTCCTCCAAGTTAATTTGACGTTAATAAAAAATAATAGGGTGGTTATTGTCTACTAATGGGCCATTGATAAATATTCCAAGTCCAAGTGGTTTTTAATTTTAATTGTTCATTTGAATGTGTGAATTAGGAAGACATATATAGCTAGGTTGCTGAATTTTTTTCCACAAGGTAATTATGATTTACCTTGCTCCAAAGGCAACTATCCAACTTTATAAACCAACTCAAAGATACATTTTTTACATAGATAACACACATTTCAACATTAATTAATTGTTCCTTCTATTTCAAGTGATGAGTATGAAACTCCAGTATCTATCATCAATAATATTATTATGGTTGTTGAACCATATATTACTCAAACAGAACACCAACATAATCACTTCATTGTTGATTGTTTCACTCTTGTTGTTGATTCTAAACTGGTCAAAGCCTTCTACATCAATTTACCTTGTTGATTTCGCTTGTTACAAGCCAGAGAAAGAGCGAAAGTTCAAAAAAGAAGTATTCATAAAGAGCCTAGAGGAAAGTGGGTTATTCAATGAAGATTCAGTTAAATTTCAGTTACGAATTTTGGAAAGATCTGGTTTAGGAGATGAGACATATGTTCCTCAATCAAAACCATCAACCATGTCCATGAAAGCAGCATATATTGAAGCAGAGGAAGTAATATTCGGAACACTAAATTCTCTTTTTGCAAAAACTGGTGTTCAACCAAATGAAATTGACATTCTCATTATCAATTGTAGCTTATTCACCCCAATACCTTCTCTCTCAACCATGATTGTAAACCACTTCAAACTTAAGGAAAATATTAAAAGTTTCAATCTTGGAGGAATGGGTTGTAGTGCTGGTATGATCTCAATAAACTTGGCTACGGAACTTCTTAAATCAAACCCAAACTCTTATGCTTTGGTGGTGAGTTCTGAAATCATAACTCTAAGTTGGTACCTTGGAAATGACCGTTCAATGTTAGTATCCAATTGTATTTTTAGGATGGGTGGGGCTGCTGCGCTTCTTTCGAATAAACCCACAAGTCGAACCCGGTCCAAGTACCAACTGGTTCACACGGTTCGAACCCATACAGGAGCGAATGACAAAAACTTTAACAGTGTGTACCAAAGAGAGGACAGTGAAGGGAAAGTAGGTGTTTCTTTATCAAAAGACTTAATGATGGTAGCTGGAGAAGCCTTGAAAACTAACATAATCACTTTAGGACCATTGGTTTTACCGTTTTCGGAGAAGTTTAAGTTTTTTATATCAATGGTCAGAAAAAAAGTTTTAAAAGATTCAAAAGTGAAGACATATGTACCAGATTTCAAAATGGCTTTTGAGCATTTTTGCATACACGCGGGGGGTAGAGGAGTGTTGGACGAGTTACAGAAGAATCTTAAACTCAGTGATTGGTATATGGAACCATCTCGGATGACACTTCATAGATTTGGGAACACTTCAAGTAGTTCTCTTTGGTATGAGTTGGCTTACACAGAGACTAAAGGTCGAGTTTCGAAAGGGGATAGGGTTTGGCAAATAGCATTCGGGTCAGGTTTTAAGTGTAATAGCGTTGTTTGGAGGGCTTGTCGTAATATGCCTATTGTAGAAGATTGGAGGGGTAATCCATGGAATGACTCTTTCAATAACTACCCTGTTAGTCTCTCTAAAACATGAATATGGGTCATAATCATTCATGACTATCACTAAAATAACAAAAAATAAATCTACAAATAAGCCTCAAAATTGTTTTAAGTATGTGTACACGCTAATAAAGATACCACTCCTAAATTTTTGTACCATAACAACTAAACAAGGATTGTTTACAACTATTGGTTAGTTATTATGCTCTTTATTATTCATTATTCTTCTACACCAAAACTGGTTAATTTATCATATTATTATATTCTAATACTAATAGAATAAATCATCAAATGTCTTAAGTTATAATTCAACTGTTATGTGAGTAAATTATGGTCACATTTACTATCTTTTTTAAGAGAAAAAAACTCATCAATTTAGTTGATAAATTAACTCTCTTTCACTAATTTAGTTCTTAAACTATTAAAACCAACTTAAACGTACTAACTATTTTTCCATCTATCAAATTTATTCCTCTACTAATTATATTATTTGTATCCATTAAGTGACTATTAGTAGTCTCTAAAGTATGAAAATACTTCAAAATAGTCTCTAAACAATCATAAAAAAAATTTGGTTAACTAAACACCTCATCTCATATATTGAAATTAAATAATAAAGTTAGTTAGATTTTTAATATGATAATTAATTAATATGAGTTCAAATATAAGTATATGTCACTAATGACTTATTTTAGAATAATGTGAAGTTTAATCGACCATTACCCTATATTTAGACTATGTCCCTGTATATAGGCTATGAAACCCTACTTGGACATTAAGAACAAAAAAGAAAATAAATGAAAAAGGAGTTATGCACTTGAAGAAAATAAGAAGAGAATCCAAATATTCTTTATTAAGAAATACAAAAGTCAAGGGAGAGAATGAGATTAAGAAAGATAGAGAGAAGAAGAGAGTGAATGAGAGAGATTAAAGTAGATTATCCAAATTCAAATAATTAAGAGCCTCAATATTTTTTTTGATATGATTGTATGTGTAGAATATTTCTTGTGGTTGAGTAAATGCTTTAAAGATCATTTTCTTTTTAGATCTTTAGTTAAATATGAGTATGATTGAATTGACTAGCAAATAGAAGTGTAGACTATTGAGTTGTACACACAAAAATACAAAGATATATTTTTTCTTTTCTAGTTTATCCTTCATCTTTTGATATTTTATATTCTTTACTTTTTCTCTATTTCATCTAATTATTATTTTGATTAATTTCATTTACACATTATCTGTATTATATTCTATCAAATGAATGATGTGATAAACGACTTAGATAACTTTTTATCTACTCTCTCAAGTTAATCTTTTATATTTCGTTATTTTATCTTATAGCTTTTATTTTACCA
>JBBPBP010000003.1:59310082-59322362 GCA_037974735.1 Cicer chorassanicum | reverse complement strand
ATGAAGAATGTTAAATTAATAAACAAAAATAATTAAAAAAACTAAAATTAAACAAAATACATTATATGAAGAAAATATATATATATATATATATATATATATATATATATATATATATATATATATTATGTACAAGTTTCGATACAGGACATAATGGATTTTTTTAAAAAAATATATAAAATATCCGATAATTACAAATCATATATTTTCATAAAAATAAAATAAAATTATCAGTTGGTTATCTTGTGACAGACAGGATTGATTTAACACAAACCCAATATTTGTTGTCCAACTTTTAAAAAGGGTATGAACCTTTGTCAAATACTGAATATACAACAATTCCATTAATTGTTGCTTATTAAAAAAAAGATCCATTAATTGTTCCTTGATGACCAGCCACCAACAACCACCGGCCTTCCATCAATTTTCCATTTCTGCCCATCTCATCTTTGTCCTACCAACTGCTGCACGACACCCACAAAATTGGGAATAATTTTTTATTTTCGGATTTCATTTGCTTGTATGGTGTGGTGATCCCATTTTATTTTACTATCAAAAACATACATACACGCCAAATAAAGAAATAAATTACACAAATAGTAAAAAGACCAAAATACAAACAAAGAAAAAATCTCACATCTCCTTCTTACACTCTATTGTCTTTGTCTGTCCAATTCATTCAATCACGGAAATGCAAACCAAGGTGATTTGTGTTACTATTATTTCCAACTAGCACACACTCTATTGTCTTTATCGTTCCAATTCATCATGTGTTAACCATATTGGCGATCTTTATTTTAATATTCCTTTTAAATCATCTCTCTTTCCTCTTTTCTATTTCTCTTGTTCACTATTATGTAAAAAGTTTTTAAAAATAACTGTAAGAGTACTTTTATAGATGTATAGATAAAAATAAAAAATAAAAAAAAGAGGTGGTTTTCTGAAAGTAGTTGACCTATGTATCCATAATCCATCTTTCTTTAAACTACTTCCCCAAAATTAATTTCACATGAATAAAATAATAGGTTTCTATTTCTTGCAGTTAATACCCAAAGTCTCATGTGGTTTAACTATTCACTGAAAACGAAGGGAAAAGTCTTCCCTTAACCATTTTTTGTATTTTTCCTCACCCAGACTGAAATGACATTTCAGCTTGCTCCAAACGCGATTCCCCTGCTTTATAAACCAAGTAAACCCCAAGCCTTTTGAGAAATACAACAAACCAAATTCATAGACGCACCCAGAACAGAACCCCTCAAACAGAAACAAAGCAAAGCAAACACCATAGAGTAACTTAGGCAGAAAATAAAAGTAATATTCTAATTCTACACACACAAAAGGTGGGGGTGTAGAGTAAGTAATTAGTGGGTTGCAATAGCATAAACATGGATAAAGAGAGATTAACGGCTGAGATGGATTTCAAAGACTCATCCTCAGCCGTTATCAAAATCCGGCGACGGTTACCGGATTTTCTACAGTCGGTGAAACTGAAGTATGTGAAGTTAGGTTACGGCTATTCATGCAACCCGACATCCATTCTCATTTTCGCACTCGTCGTTCCTCTATTGCTCTTCCTCACCGTTCAATTCCAGCTCACCGATCTGAAACTCCACCGTTTTTCACAGCTCTGGTTAAACCACACCATCCAACTCGACACCGACACAGCCATCGGTACAATCGTGCTTCTCTTTCTCTTCGGTTTATACTGGGCGAAACGATCTCCACCGATTTACCTCGTGGATTTCGCTTGCTACAAACCGGAGAAAGAACGGAAAATGGCTGTGGAGTCGTTCGTAGAGATGTTGGAAGACAGTGGAAGATTTGGAGAAGAATCACTTCAATTCCAGCGACGGATTTTATCGAGAGCAGGTTTAGGTGACGAAACATACTTGCCAAAAGGAGTAATGTCGCGTCCACCGAATCTATGCATGAAAGAAGCGCGTTTGGAAGCAGAAAGTGTAATGTTTGGAGCGTTAGACGCACTTTTCGAGAAAACAGGTGTTAATCCTAGAGACGTTGATATTCTTGTGGTTAATTGTAGTTTGTTTAATCCAACACCTTCACTTTCAGCTATGATTGTGAATCACTACAAATTGAGAACAGACATTAGAAGCTATAACCTTGGAGGTATGGGTTGTAGTGCGGGTCTTATTTCAATTGATCTTGCTAAAGATCTTTTAAAAGCGAATCCAAATTCTTATGCTGTGGTTGTCAGCACTGAGAATTTAACCCTTAATTGGTATTTTGGAAACGACCGTTCTATGCTTCTATCTAATTGCATTTTCCGTATGGGTGGGGCCGCTATACTTCTATCTAATAAATCATCGGATAAAACCCGGTCCAAGTATAAGTTGGTTCACACGGTTCGAACCCATAAGGGAGCTGATGATAAGAACTATAATTGCGTTTACCAAAGAGAAGATGACACCGGGAAAGTTGGTGTTTCTTTAGCTAGGGAATTAATGGCCGTTGCTGGAGATGCTTTGAAAACTAATATAACAACTTTGGGACCATTGGTTTTGCCGTTTTCTGAGCAATTCATGTTTTTTGTGTCTTTGGTTAGGAGGAAAGTTTTGAAAGGTTCAAATGTGAAACCTTACATACCAGATTTCAAGTTGGCGTTTGAGCATTTTTGTATTCATGCCGGAGGAAGAGCGGTGTTAGATGAGTTACAGAAAAATCTTCAACTCACTGACTGGCATATGGAACCGTCTCGGATGACGCTTCATCGATTTGGGAACACTTCAAGTAGTTCACTTTGGTATGAGTTGGCTTACGCTGAGGCTAAAGGTCGGGTTGTGAAGGGGGATCGGGTTTGGCAAATTGCATTCGGGTCGGGTTTTAAGTGTAACAGCGCAGTGTGGAAGGCCGTGCGTGATGTGCCCGTCGTGGGAGATTGGCAAGATAATCCTTGGAATGACTCTCTTCATCAGTATCCCGTTACCGTCCCTGTTTCTATTTCTACTTCATCTTAAAAATATAAACACAAAATTATTAGTTTTTCTTTTGGTGTTTTGTTGTTATTATTAATTGTATCAAAAAAAAAAAAGAATAGTATATTATTAATTCTTGTTAGTATTTTATTAGTAATTGGGTGTTAATACATCATTAACTAAATGCAAGTAATCCTACTTTCGTTTTTATCCAACTCGAGATATGAGTTATTGATATTGATATTAACTGTTCTCTAAAATACATTAAAGTTATCAAAATATAACGGGTGATTCCTCAATCATTAAGCTATTTTTACTGATTATTGAATTTTTTGTACATTCAATTAATTCATCTATTTTTTTAAAAGCCACAAAACTTTAAACCTATAGGTTTCAATTCCTAATTCTTTTTCTTTCATACTACCCTTATAAAACTCTATATTTTTGTCCCCTTTTATGTATCTCCAAATTTTTATATTTACTATTTTTTGATAAAAACGTTAGTAAGTTACAATGAAAATAGAAGATGGTTGAGAAATTAAGCATTAATCGATTTAAGTTGTTACTTTATGTATACTCTTCATGTTGTTATTTATCTTAATTAAAAGTAAACAAAACAATGATAAATTCACAACTGGATAATAATAATAATAATAATAATAATAATAATAATAATAATAATAATAATAATAATAATAATTCAATTAATTTTTTTATGGTATGTCATTGTTAAAACTTTAAAATATCATTAAATTTATATAAATTGATTATGAATTTTTGTATTTCAAATGCTACCCTATCTTATTTAGGATACTCCAGTCAAATCTTTTCATATAATTATATAAACATACTGTGTAGGCAAACACTAGTGTACATTTAGTTTTGTAACAATTAATAATTTAATGATATAAGGGATATAAGGTTGAATTTGTGGTTGGAATTAGGTAATTAGACAGTGGAGTAATAAGGAGGTAGCAATTTGATCATTATCTTCGATAAATTATTATCAATATTAATAATATTAATTACATTTTTTGGTTCTTTTATTTTCATTAATTTGTAAATTGATTCTTCTATTTAAAAATTCAATAATTTTGATCTATTTCAAATTTTTTAACTAAAAAACAATAATGTTGAAGTAGCAATGTCAATCACAAGAAAATGGGGTTCAATGTTAATCACAAGAAATAAGGGTTTGAATTGTGATCCTTTTAAAATTTTGATTCATGTCCTTAATTTAAATTAACTCAAGATTGATATTTGTTTGATAAAGGCAAAACGTTCTTTGTTAGAATATAACAATAAAAACTTCACAAAGTGATTAGTGTTGTGCAGGTCAAAAATAAAAAGGAGATAAGGGATATGAAAATCACACACAAAAGTATACTGGTTTACCCAACTTGGGCTAGTCCAGTCCCCACAACCGTGAGATTTTCACTATGTACTTCAGAACCAAGAATGTTCTCCTTTCACACCTTTTCTCTTGATCATACTTTGATCAATTACAATCTTCAGATTTCAACCTAGAAATAATTTTTACAATCACCATTTAACTTTACAAAAATTTTACACAGAGTACCCTTCAGTCCAGAAGTGTAATTACAAGTTACCTTTTAAATACAAAATGATTTCTTGTCTCTACTCACACTATTTCAAGTTCTATAGTGTTTTGAGTTTCAAAAATGATTTGAGAAGAATTAATGGATCAACCTTCACTCAACACTTGTTTGAGCTTCAATTTTAAGCTATTAGACTCGAAAAATTGATCCTTAGATCTAATGAAGAAGAGCAGGAGCCTTTGCTTTATTTTAGAGCTTGTATTTTTCAAGAATGATGATTTTAATGAATGATTGTTTGCACTTTGAGCTGATGATATTTCCCTGGCCTTGAGATTCCTTTTATAGGCTTCATGAAGGTCTGTGCCAGCTCATATAGTCGTTGGAAGACAGACTGTTAGGTATATGAATTAATAGGCATGTGTTGTAAATAAAAGAAGATTGTTCCTGCTTGATCAACAAAACATTCTTTGTTTCTGTTTTGAGCAACTGTTTGCTTTTGTCACTTTTTGACAACTGTTTCATGGCATGTTTTTCAGTGATGTAGTGTCTGACCTGTACTTGCTGCAGTGCCTTACTTTTCAAGTTGTACTTGTTTATCTAAGCCATCAATTTTGAAGATTAATCTTACTAGTTTAATCTTTATGCTTTGCTTCGATTTTGTTGATTCCTTTGATGAGTTTGTCCAAAATAATCTTGAGTAGAATATTAAATTCTTCTATAATGAATACTGATGATTTGCAGTGTAGATAAATTTACTTTCGTAGCCCAGATCGATCTTAAATTACAGCAGATTTTTTTCTTTGTAAACCAAAATGTTTTTGGATTAAAGCTGTGAAAATCAGAACAATCTTCGTTTCTGTTTTGCATGATTTGCTGGATTTTAAACTTCTGACAGCTTTTGCGTGCCAAGCTTTTTTGTTCTGTACATGTGTCAGTGATGCAGTGAGTTTATGATTTCTATCCAGGATGTACTTGAATTAGCAATATCAATTTACAAGGAAGGGGGTTTGAATTGTAAATTCACCTATTTAAAATTTTTAGTTAAAATCTTAAGAAAATAACTCAAGAATGATCTTGGTTGTGAAAACTAAAAATGGATAACGTTCTTGTTTAGTTAAAATCACAGTTTTAGCTTCTCTATTTCACTTGATAATTAAAATGACTGAATGTAAATGGAGATAAGGAAGAGATACCACACAACGATATATCATGATTCACCCAACTCGGGCTACGTTCATTCCTCACAACTGTGAGATTTTTACTAAGTGTTCAAACGAAGAACGATCTTGGTTTTACACAGTTAAGATCAACTTTGATCTGTAACATCAATTCCTTTCCACCTAGAAAGGATTCAATCAAGTCACCTAACAATATTGAGAGGATTTTACACTTCACCTTTTAACCATAAAATGATTTTTTACAAAACTACTCAAACTAAAAACAACTCTTATAGTTTTGAGTTTACACAATAATGATTTAAAGAGATTGGTTAATTCTGATTATACTCAACTCATGTTTGAGAACATATTGTTTTCAAAAGAACTCAGTAAAATGATATGAATATATGAAGGTAGTTTCAGAACTAATTCTCTTGCAAATGAGAAGCTTTCGAGTATGTAAGTGTTTGTGATTGATGGATTTTCTTAGCACTTGAAGTTCTGAAGTTTCCTGAGTATTTTCCTTCCTTTAATAGGCGTTTTAGAGCATTTAATAATGGTCAAAAGACCTGTTGGTAGTGCTCTGTCATTTTTGACCAAAACTAATATATGTGAATAAAAATATTCCAGCCTTTGAACACTTTATGAAATCTGTTTGACTGGGTTGATTTCTTTACTCTTGATCAGATTTATCTTGTGTTTAATGATCCTTTATACTTCAAATATATTAGTTGATGTATTTTCTTCGAACTGGAGTTTTGATTCTGTCAAAAATATCTTGGAGAATGATGATGAACTTCTGCAGAATTCAAGAGATTGATAATCAATCTGGAGTTATGATTTTTGAACTTTATGGAGATTGATGGTCAATAAGGAGGTTCAATCTTGATCATTCTGGATGTCTTCTTGATTAATCTGGATGTCTTGTATAATTCAAGATTGTTTAACTCTCTTGACAGTCAAGCTGGAGAAAGTTCAGACTTGTTTCAACTTGCTTGATTCATGACCTTTTCTTTTTGTGATTAGATTAGTTTCTTTGAATCTGATCATCTCAGTTTGTTCCTTGTCATGTATTGATGATATACATGTAAAATTCAGAGGCTAAACTTTCTTTGAAATACTGGAGATTGATTGATCTTGAGGCTATGATGATCAATCTTGATCCTGGAGAACATTCTCCGTTTTTACAGATTTTGTCCAGAATGTTCTGTTCAGTTTTTGTCTGATTTCTTTGCTTTGCTTGATTCCTACCTTTGAATTAATCCACTCAAAAGCACAAATTAAATTAACATAACATTTACGTCAAAACTTAATTAACATAATTAACATTTTTAATTAACTTTTGTTTATTTTCATCAAAACTTAATTTGAGAGTTTGTCTTAATAGTACTTGCTTATCTTAGCCATCAATCTAGAGATTGATCTTGCTATTTGTTCTTGATACTTTGCTTTGCTTTTTGTTGATCGAATATGTCCAAAACAATCTTGTTGTATAATTATGTTCTTTCGTTTTGAATACTGGTTTATTTGTAATAAAAGTTGATATACTTTCGCACCATAAAACGATCTTGATCAATGAAATATTTGTCCAGAATGTTCTTGGACTCAATGTTGTGAAAACTAAAATGATCTTCGTTTTTCTATTTAATAACTAGAATAGTCTTGCTTTCTCATATTTCTATTTTTGATAAACCAGAATGATCTTCGTTTTTCCATAATGATTTAGTCATCAATTTTTATGCACTTTGATGAAATGAATGACTTCTTGTTTGTTCACTTATGCAATTCATGTTCCATAGATAAAACTCAAGTGCAATTATTAGTAGATCACCATTCATAAAACTTAATCATTTATTTCATAAGGTTTATTGTCATTAAAACATACATAAAAAATGTTTTTACCTCAACAAATGTGACATATTTTAAATGATATGACATATGATACAATAACTATCTTAAACAATTTGAAGGTCCTATTCTAATTTTTAAGATTGGACCCTAATGAAAAATTGCAATTTTAATATTTATAAAATATTAAAATAAGGTTTAGTCTCTATAAATTTTCAATATTTTATTTTAAGTCCCTATAAAAGAATTCCTAGCTTTTTAGTTCCTAAATTTTTTTTATTCACTTTTAACCCCTATTTTGAAAAGTTTTTGTAAAAAATTGATACTTTTAGTCCCTACAAAAAGTTCCTATAAAATAAAAGACTAAAAGTTAATAGTTTTTTTAAGAGACTAAACTTGAAATTTCATTAATTTTTTAGGGCCCCTTTCATTGTTGAAGCCCTGTCCATCATCAATCCTATATGATACAATGATGTTAAATAATTAATACTCGTGAAATTGCAATAAAACTCTTTTGAAACTTCAGTTTCAACTTATGAAATTATTCAATTTTGTAATTTCATAATATAAATAATGTACTAATGCATCTAGATGGTTTTATATCATTAGATCGTATACCGTATTACTTACAATAGGTCAAATCACTATTCTTTTATTTAAAAAATATGAAGAGAACAAAATTGTCTGATTTTACAATAAGGGACCAATTCTACGAATCAGTAAAAATAAGAGATCAAAATTGTAATTAAATCTACTATTTTCCAAATTTATACTTTAGAAATTCCACTCACACTTAATTAATAAACAACTTGTATCCTATTATTATCACTTAATTCAACCTTATTAATAGGTTATATGTCAAGCTAGCAGCTAATAGTAGTTGACATTTTTTTGTTTTATTTCTGCAACAATCAATATAAGTAATTAATATTATTAATATGTTAATATATTTTTTAAAGTGCATATCGAACCCTTACCTTACTTATCACTTAATTCTCTAAGTCTTTAACCGTAACCACAAAATTAATCTTACATCCCTCAGTAATATCTTTATATGTTGAATTATATATTTATTCATTTATTTTTTTTTAGGATTTTTAGGTGAAGTTTAAAAACTAATTTTATATTAAATATATTGAATCTTGACAATTAAGAGGATACAACTTCTTTAAATTTTTAGAAATGGATATAAGAATTTGTATACCTTTATTAGTAAGACAATATTTTTTGTATTATTGGTAAATACTTTTAGGGTCCGTTTGATGGATAGGATAGGATAGGGACATGATAGGATAAGGAGTAGGATAGAGATCGGATAGGATATGGGTAGGATAAAGAGTTATCATATCCTGTGTTTGATGTGCACATGATAACAAACTTGATAACATTAGTTTTATTCTATTCGTTCGATACACAACAGATAACAAAATGATATGATTTATATTTTGATAAAATGACAAATTTGTCCTTAAATTTTCTTTTTAAAAACAATTTTTTAAAATTTAATTATAAAATCAAAAACTAAAAAGTAAAACACAATCAAACAAACCCTTACTATCATAACATTAGAAAATAATTATTATTTTTTATCAATTTTTTTATATTATTATAGAATAAAATAAATAAATAAACAATAAAAAAAATTATATATGAAAAAAAAAAAATCAAACTAAGTTCACCGACTAGAAATTATGGCAAATATGAAGAAAAATAAAATAAAAAATGGAATAGTGCCAAAAAATAAAAAATGGAATAGTGACACAGGTTAGATTCGAACACGACTGTTGAGATTAGAGGAAGAGAGAAACGCGAACAATGATATCCGGTTGAGAACGGATTATTTTATCCACCTCAAATTAAGGATAACAAAATGCGGCTGCAACCTGATTATTTAAAAAATTTGATTACATTATCATATCCGATTGCTGCATCAAACAAAAGATTGGAGAGGGATAGGATACGTGTATCATATCTTGTCTCGTTATCATGTCCATCAAACGGGGCCTTAAAGTAATTTAAGATGAACATGATTTAACTATTATTAATTTTATATGTTTGTAAGACTTTATGCTAATTTTTAATACATATATTTATTTTATTTTGACTCACAAATACACACATGTATATATATTGTTGGATATTTGATTAATTTTATAATCTCAAAATATTAAATTATCATACAAAACATACGGATAAAAAATTATTTGTTTCAACATCTATACCAAGAAATATCAAATATGATGTGTTGCTAAAGTGCATATAGTGACGGACATATAGTAATTATAAATTCTTGCTAAAATCTCTACCAATGATACAAAATTGGTATATAGAACTTATGATTTTGTGATGAACCGTCAAAATTCTGTCACTATATTCTATAGTAATGGTGTAAAAAGCGTATTTATAAGGTCTTTTTCTTTTATTCTTTTATTATTGTCGTGATTAATATTTTGGATTTAGTTTGTCATATATTTTTGATTAATAATTGATGCTAGATATGCTTCAAAAATGAATAAAAAATATGCATGAAAATTACTATTTGTGAGTTTAAAAAAGGTGAATTCGTGAAAGCGATTTAAATCTTTAAAATTTATCCAGAACAATAATTATATTTTTTTTATAAAGGTAATACTTAAATATATTAGAAATATTGATGATATTTAGAAAAATGAGAAATAGAAAATTATTATTAATAATAGTGACATTAATGATCATTTTATAATTATTTCATACTGAATTTTAACTTTATCTTTTGAGATTTTATAATGTCAAACTTTTACCACTAATTAATATTATAAATTGATATTTGTACCTATTTCTATTTATTTACACACATTTGAACATGAGTATCCAACAGGGGTGTACAAAGACAGACTAGGTCGAGTTTGATACGATTAACTGCGGGTTTGATAAAGACGATACAAAATAAGATAGGATTGAGTTGGTTTCAAGACGAGTCACCAACTAGTAATTATTAAAAATAAAATAAAATAACATATAGCAAAACACCTACGATTATTGTTTGTCACTTCATTCAAAAGTAGTAACTCATAACATTGTCATATAAAATATAAACCATTTAATCAAAACAAGTAACTTATTACTACTTGACTCGTAAATTTTTCACCACCTAATAGTCTTACTCTTCAATCAAAAGTAATATCAAACCAACATTGTCTTATAAGAATAATAAGAATAAGGAAAAAGAAGAATGCATGAAGGAGAAAAGATCCAGAGAGAATATTTTTTTTTTTCAAATTCTAAGTAAAGTTAGTGCAGCGGAATCAATAATAATGTAAAATAATAATTAAAAAAAAATCTCTTGTTCTAAATGTATTTTGAGACGGTAATCCGAATTCGATCATTTTTTTACTTTGTCTATGACCTGTCTTTTTTTTTACCCGTTATTTATAGATCAAGTCAGGTTCGCGAGACAAACCATCTTACACTCCCCTAATATTCAATATATTTAAAAGATATTAAAATTGCTATATTTACTCTTTTTTTAGTGGTTGTTTGCATTGTAGTTTGATTGATTTTGTAAAATAAAATACTAAATTATTGTACAATTTATATATACACCAAATTATTTGTTGTTTGTACTCACAAAATACAATGTATCACTAAAGTATATATTGGCGAAAACAAAACCGTAAGCATGTAATTATAAATTGTTCCAAATCAACTCTATTGGTACAAAATCTATAGTAAAACCTACAATTTTGTTTATTTGTCAAAAGTCTGTTAATGTACCCTATTTTAATGGCGTAAAACCAATAAATATATAATTATTATTGATCACGATTATTTAGTGTTTTCTGTCAAAAGTGGTATGTATGTTTGTGTCGTATACTTACCTTTGGAGTACGGTAAATTATAATTATTTTGTGGGAAAAAGTCAAAATAATTAAATGATCGGCAAACTAGTTATATGCCTTCCTAATTTACATTTTTTTTACTGAATTCTAATTTACACATTTAGAGAACAATAAAAATTTAAATAAGATAAAACTTGAAATATTTATCAATGGTACATTATTGTATCATATCCACCATAAATATCATGTATTTTTTTTATCCATGTGAAATTAATTTTAAAGGAATTGAACACTTTAAAAAGGATATTAGTTAACTCACCTACTTTTGAAAATCACTCATTTTTTTGTTGTTGAAGGAAATTAATATATACCTCTAGAAGAGGTATGTTCGTGTTGTATTATAAAGTTGCATACTTGCCTTTGCCTTTGGAGCAAGGTAAATCATAATTATTTTGTGGGAAAAAGTCAAAATACTTAAATAATCGGCAAACTAGCTATGACTTCCTAATTTACACTTTTTTTTTTACTTGAATCCTAATTTACCAGTGATCAATTATAATTTAAATAACAAGGAACTTAAAATATTTATCAATGGAACATTATTGTACTATATCCACCATAAATATCATGTATTATTTTTTATTCATGTGAAACTAATTTTAAAGGAATTGAAACATTTTAAAAAGGATATTAGTTAACTCACCTACTTTTAAAAAATCACCCATTTTTTGTTGTTGTTGTTGAAGGAAATTAATATATAAGTCTAGAAGATATATGTTTGTGTTGCATTATAAAGTTGCATACTTGCCTTTGCCTTTCGAGCAAGGTAAATTATAATTACTTTGTGAGAAAAAGTCAAAATACTTAAATGATCGGTAAACTAACTATATAACTTCCTAATATACACTTTTATTTTTTTGCTGAATTCTAATTTACACTTTCAGTAAATAATTAAAATTTAAATA
>JBBPBP010000003.1:59277938-59309950 GCA_037974735.1 Cicer chorassanicum | reverse complement strand
ACTTGAAATATTTATCAACGGTACATTATTGTACCATATCCACCATAAATAGCATGTATTATTTTTTATTCATGTGAAACTAAATTTTAAAGGAATTGAACATTTAAAAAAGAATATTAGTTAACTCACCTGCTTTTAAAAAATCACCCCTTTTTTGTTGTTGAAGGATATTAGTATATAAGTATAGAAGAGTTAACCTAATGTTGGGTTGTGCTTTTTGTATTAGTTGATGTCTATGTCTAAGTTTATTTTTTGTGGGGATTAAAAGTTTAGCTTTTTTATTTCTCAAATAATCTGCTGTAGTTTTTATTCTAAATAAAATACTAATGGTAAAATTGAAAATAAATTTTTATAAATTCAAACACTCCCAATCAAATATTAATCGTGTGTAACAATTAATTATATAGTAATTCTACTATTACAGTTTCAATCGTTTGGTAATAGGATAAAATCAAATATTCTTATTAAGTATTAATTTATAATTTATTTACCGTTAAAGTTTACCTTCATTTTTCTCTCATTAAAATATTATTATTATTTAATATTTTTCACATTTATCATTAATGAAAAGTAAAAAATATTAAATTAAAAATGATGTTAAAAAGGATCATTCATTTTAATTAGATAGTAGAATTAAAAATAAATAATAATAATAATAATATATTATAAATTAAAAAAAGTAATTAATTTTTCCTGTAAAAAAAAAAGTAATTTATTTTAAAAATACAAATTATTGAGAGAAACATGAGAATCCCTATTTATAGACGCACTTTGAAAGAGAGATACACAAAGTGCAAAGTAAGTTGAGGGGGAGAAATTGTATACAGAGAGAGGGAATAATTAAATTAATGGGTAGCGAGAGATCAACGGCTGATATGGATTTGAAATATACATCATCCGCCGTTAACAAAAATCGAACCATTCTCATTTTCACCTTCTTCGTTCCTCTCTTTCTCTACCTCATAGCCGTTCAATTTCAACTCGACCTTATTTCACAACTATGGTCAAATTCAAACCACAGAGCCATAATCATCACTTCAATGCTGCTACTCTTTCTCTACGGTTTATACTCAGTGAAACGATCTCCACCTATTTACCTTGTGGATTTCACGTGCTACAAACCGGATAAAGAACAGAAAATACCATTGAAGTTGTTACTGGAGAGGATAGAAGAAATTGGCAATTATAAAGAAGAATCAATTAAATTCCAGCGACGCATTACATCCACATCAGGTTTAGGAGACGAAACATACTTGCCAAAAGGATTAAAGATGACACCACCAAATATATGTCTGAAAGAAGCACGTTTGGAATCAGAAGCTGTAATATGTGGAGCATTAGACACTCTTTTTGCTAAAACAGGTGTTAATCCTACAGAAATTGACTTTCTAATTGTGAATACTGGTTTGTTTAATCCATTACCATCAGTAACTGCTATGATTGTGAATCAATACAAATTGAGAGATGACATTAGAAGCTATAACATAGGAAGTATGGGTTGTAGTGCGGGTGTTATTTCAATTGATCTTGCTAAAGATCTTTTGAAATCAAATCCAAATTCATATGCTGTGGTTGTAAGCACTGAGAATTTAACCCTTAATTGGTACTTAGGAAATGACCGTTCAATGCTTCTAACTAACTGCCTTTTCCGTGTGGGTGGGGCCGCTATACTTCTATCTAATAAATCCTCAGATAAAAACCGGTCCAAGTATAAGTTGGTTCACACGGTTCGAACCCATAAAGGAGCCGATGATAAGAGCTATAACTGCATTATCCATAAAGAAGATGAGGCTGGAATTGTTGGTGTTTCTTTAGCCAGAGATTTAACCACTGTTGCTGGGGAGGCTTTGAAATCTAATATAACAACTTTGGGTCTATTGGTTTTGCCTACTTCGGAGCTCTTCATGTTTTTGTTGTCTTTCGTTAGGAGGAAGTTATTCAAGGGTGTCAAACCTTACACACCCGATTTCAAGCTGGCAATTGAGCATTTCTGTATACATGCTGGAGGAAGAGCCATTTTGGACGAGTTGCAGAAAACTCTTCAACTCAGTGAGTGGCATATGGAACTGTCTCGGATGACGCTCTATCGATTCGGGAACACTTCAAGTAGTTCACTTTGGTATGAGTTGGCTTACGCTGAGGCTAAGGGTCGGGTCGCCAAGGGGGATCGAGTCTGGCAGATTGCATTCGGCTCGGGTTTTAAGTGTAACAGCGCTGTCTGGAAGGCCATGCGTCATGTGTCCGTTGTGAGAGGAGATTGGGAAGGTAACCCTTGGGCTTAGGTGGGGGAATAGCCCAAAAACATTTTGTTGTTCTGCATAAAATTTAAGGTCTAATCTATAATGTGGACTAATATAATTAAATTATTAGTAAATGTGTAATTTAGTATCAAGTTTAAATAAAATAGGCAAAATATTTTTCGTAACATCTTAATTTAATTTCAGGTAATTATTTAATCTATTATATCTTAAGATGCTAACAATGTTATCATTTTTTTACTTAAACCATAAAATTCATCATCATCTTCAAACAAAACTTAGAAAATTAGGTATCATCTTTAAAAAAATTCATATTTTCATCAAATTTATAATTCAAATCTTCAAATGAACTCATATTTTACTCTCAACAACAACATCAAATAAATAACTCACATTTTAATATTTAAGTTATATATTTGATTTGGAGAATGATAGAAAAAAGAAAAATATATTGTCTTGGTGATTTTAGTATTAAATCTTAAAGTGTGAGTTCTTTATTTGATGTTGTTGTTGAAGATGAAGATATGAGTTTATTTGAATATTTGAGTTATGAATTTGATAAATATATAAAATTTGTTGAAATTGATAATGAAAATTTTGGGTTTTGTTTGAAGATAATGAATTTTCTAAAATTCTATAGAAAAGAATAATATTGTTAACATTTTAAAATATATATAATCAAATCGTTACTTAAAATTAAAAAAAGGATTAAATCGAAAAATGAAGATAAGTGACTGAATTATTACTTAAAATCAAATTAAAGAATCGCGAAAGGTATTTTCTAAATATAATATATAATAATACTAATAAATATTATTTATATTTTAGTGACATGGTAGATTTAATTTTTTTTTTTTATGTTGTATGTGATATGATATTTTTAATTAGTAAACTTCTAAAAATGCATTAGCTTTGTCTATAAAAATAAATATGATATAATTTGAGTCTGACGTGTAAATTAAACAAGAAGTCTCTACTAATTTTCATTTGTTTTCTTGTTTTCATATTAAATTCTCCACTTACAACTTATGAACTTTAAAAGAAGTTTAGCAGCTTTTGAGCATCAAATGCTGAAATAAGATGTATTTGGATTCAGCATGTGAAATATTTTAATGAAATGTTCTTGGGTAAAAAAATACCGCAAGGTTTGAGATTCAATGGCCATAAATATATTGCAAAGGAATTGGGTTCAGGGTGTCATAAATATACTTTCATCACTACTATAATTTACGAAACACATAAGACGGTGTTATAAATACTTTCAATACAACGGTTTAGTAGACAAGGATATACTCCCGCTTCTCCACTAAACCAAATACCACTTTTTGAAAAAAGCATACAAAATTTGAAGCAACACAAAAATATTACATGTAAACTCCAAAATTAAAGAGAGAAAAAAAAACACGATATTTACCTAATAACAATCAAATAATTAATAACATTGAAAAGAAAACCCTTTGGAGTATGCAAATTGATAGAGGATCCTCTTCACAATGAATGGAGATAAAGAGACAACAATTAAGGGACCGAACAAAAATTCATTATAAAGAGACAACAATTAAGAGATTGAACAAAAATTCATTAAAGAACTGAACAAAAATATGAATTTTTGTCCTTCACTAAATCATGATAGAACTTTTTATCTCAAGTACAAGTTATCAAAATTATTAAAATACCATTTTTGTTCTCAACAAAAAAATTATTATCTCTCTATTTTGTCACTTCTCTCTCTCTCTCTACCCCTCTATGTATTGTCTCATGTTTCTCTCCCTATCTCTACTCTCTCACGTCTCTTTTCCTCTCTCTATTCTCTCATGTCTCTCTCTCCTATCTCTTCCCTCTTATCTCTATCTACTCTCACGTCTCTCTCTATGATATAATTTTTCTTGTCTCTCCTTATCTTTTCTCTCCTCTCTCTCTCCCTTTTATCTCTCTCTATACATGTCTTTATACTCTTTGATGCATCTTTAATATTTAACACTAAATTATTGTCTAAATGAACTCATTTTAATATTTAACACTAAACTAAAATACACGTCCATTGGTCTGGAGTTAGACAAAATGTTTTGTGAAAAGCATTAACTATAAAGATAAAAAAAAATACGGATAATCTTTACTATATAGCAAAAAAGTAAAAATAGACACACAAAAAAAACCTTATTTAAAAGATAATATTAACTTTAGCAAAACAAATAATATTTCCTATGATTACAATTTCTAGTTGGACGAGATGAAATATCTAAATCAGAGAGAACAAACACTGATCTAAAATGAGAGTGTTTGGATTGAGTTCATTGGATTTTAAGAAGATGCAGCCCAATATATAGAATGACGTGACACTTAACTCAGACAACTTAGTTTTGTATGAGTGATAGAGTGGCGTGACCATGCACTCGTACAAATGATCAAGTAGAACGTTCGTGCACCCAATCAATCCTAAGATAGGGTGGTGCATTTGTGCACCCGTGCAGATGATCAAATAACGCGTTTGTGCACCGAGTCAACTCTAAAACAAGTGGAGCATCACTAAGACTGAAGATCATATTTAATGGGTTTGGATCAGAAAGACTCATCATTTTCTAAAGAATATCTACCCAATAAAGAGAGAATAGATAACTAAAGTTAAATATCTTAAACATATTCGTAAAGAGTGTATTGTTTTCTTAGACTTTGATATCACTATATTTCTTATTTACATATGTAAATGTCATTATTCTCCGTAATAATTATAGACAAACCATTGATATGTATTTTGTTTTTAATAACAAGACTTAGTTTGTTGTAATTTCAAGCAAAGCTAAAAAAAAAAAGTTCTCCTAGTATACTTGAAAGTAATTTCTCTTGCTACCAAAAAAAGTCCTCGTAGTATATACTTAAATGTCCTTTTTTTGCTTTAAGCCAATCCTTTTTCTCAATTATTCTACCAACTAGACGAAAACTACCTTTATCAGCACATGATCACATTTTTTTGTGAGGTAGAAAGTTCCTAGATAAATGTGCTAGCTAAGGTTTATGCTGAATAACTGCCGCTGTGAAAAATGAGCTAGTTCATATGGAATATCCACCCGCTAAAATAAATATAGAGTTTGATCCTAATAATTTTTTAGCTTAAATAATTTTGGGGCTTTTTAACTCAATTTGAAAAAGTCCAAAAACCATTAGGACTAGTCATTTAACGATGGTTACTCTGACAATGTGATACACAAACCAAAGGAACATGAAATGAAAAGATTAAAGTCAAAGTTCTAAAATATTACTAATTTAAGCAAAGTTTTTCTTATGTATAGAATGCTAGTAATTTATATAATAGTTACTTGTGTTAGCTACCAAAATACAAAATAATATCAAAGGAAGCTACTTAGGATTGTGATCAATGCTTGGCCACACATTACAAAACAGCAAGCTTTTAATGAAGTTACTAACCATAAATTATTTCTTTTGCTCCCTGCGATTGCTCAAAACAGCAAGCTGCAAACTATTTTTTAAAAAAAATGACAAATAAAATTATAGAAATTGTGGGCTACCTGTCTAACAATATTTTTTCATCTCATTTTTAAATAGGGTTTTTGGTTTAACCAAATAAAACTCTCAGTTTGTGAAAATTAGCCTTAAGATTGAATAGTTTATTTTGACAACTCTATTTGATAACTATGTGTGTAACGGTTCACACATGAGGCTTAATAGACGAGTCCATATTGAAAATAATATTACGTTATTTTTTATTCAAAAAAATAAATATCTTGAATTCTATAAAACAATATTTTCGGTTAAAGAGTATTTTCTTGATATAAGATGTGGTTAAATTCATTAAATTTTCTTGATATAATCAAAAATAAGAATTTCTTTTTTATTTAATTTTATATGAAAATTTGATTTATCAAAGAGTATTTTGAAGATAATAACATAAAATAAAATAAAATTAGTTAAACTTTACTTATATTTAAGAATACAAAATAAGACTTTTGTTTTTGTGTATATATGGAACTCAAAATAAGGGGGGTGTGGGGGAGGGGGTGGAGAGCAATCCTCATATATACATCCATGGGATATTGTCAAACATAAAGGCTTGATCACACAAATCAAGCCCACTAAAGTTGTGCTACTTAAAGCACTGCCATCTCCTGAGAAGTTTAAACCAAAAAGTTCAAAAAGATATTTGAATTTTGACTAGTAGATCACAAATGAGAGAAAAAAAAATTCACAAACAAACCCCTACTGGACAACATGAACACCTATATCTGACTATAGTACTTGTTTTGTAGAAAAATGAAAGACTAGTACAAGGAGACGGGTTTGGGGGACCTCCCTCTTATACACAAAGTGCTTCATTCCTCATATAATAGTGCACACACATACTAGTATATTATATATTAATCATCTATTATATATTATATAATTAATTAATTCTTTCTACCCCAATAATTGTTGTAAATTTATTTTATGTAAAATTTACTATTCCATAAGTCTCACAATAACTGTCATATTTGATAATTTCACACAGATGAATAAAAGATAATAAATAAAATAAATATAATAATTATTTTACTCCATTATTCTTGTATATTTTCATTATCATAAATGCATAGTTAGATGATACAATTGAAAAATATAATTAAAGTTGCATTAAAAACTAAAAACAATATAGTATTTTGAAACAATTTATTTTACAAATATTAACATTTATTACAAGACAGAGAAATTATTAATTATTTTTGGTCCTCTATTTAATAGAAATTCGTCCCAATGTTTTCCATCGATATTTTAAAAAAAGTAATATTATTAAAATATAAAACTTAACCTAAAATATGACACATACAATATCATATAAATTACAGTGGAGGTCATATTTTATTTTTCAAGTAATCAAAATTATATATTTATGTCAAGTTTTATTTTACAATAAAATTAATCCTTCAAAAAAAAAAAATTGGGTCCCAACACATTCTTGCATGAATATCAACTTTACTGCCTTGTAAATTTACCCACTCTGTACCCAAATACCCATGACCTATAATTAGACAACGCATTATAACATCATATTTGTACCATAACAAGTCAGTACATAGCACCATAATCCAATGATAGGTTGACACATGATACCATAATTCTAATTTTCTATACTTGCATCGATTAAAGGTATATTAAAAAAAAAGTCATTTTGAAATATATTAATTCATGATAAAAAAAAATGCAATATCAATATTCTCTTTTACAACTTCAATAATTAAGTAAAATTAATGAGTCTCACCGCTTTAAAAATAGCCACACTAAACAGATAATAAATATAAAACTAACTAAACTCATGCCACTCTACTATTTTGCTCCACGATTTAAATTTCAAACTTAATATTTTAATGTTTTTTGAAACGTCAAAATTTATTTAAAATCTAAATCGGATGGTAAGCAATGGTTAAATGTGTGGGGTGAGCAGAATTATATTGCACGCCCTTTTTAAAAGAGACGTAGGCAAGTTTAGTTGTGCTCTTACTCCTTCTATATGGCAATTTTTGCATGCCCCTTATTTTCAGCAAAATGAGTGTTTGTAATTAGTTTTGAATTCCAGGGCAAATTAGCTAGCCTTTTCTTTCTTTCTTTCTTTCTTTCTAAGAGCTGCAATTGGATGGGATCAAATGATGAAAATGGAGAGTACAATATTAAGAAAAGTAAGTGGATTACAAAGCTTCCATACTTTGTAATTTTATTGACATCCTTTTTTATAAGCATAGTTGGAGGTTGTGTGCTTGGATGGTGGCTACACAAATACCATCCAACAAATAGGCAACTTTGGATGGTACCCTTTGGCTTTCTTCTCTTCCTCACTCCAATCATTGTTTGTCTTTCCTTAACCGTTTCTCACCCTTGTATTTCCATAAGCCATAAAGATGAAGCTTTTAGCACACCTCAAAATGTGGATGATTCACTTTCTGACCCAAACTAATCATCCTGCAACATGTATAAGTTCTTTTGTTTCATTCTCCTGTTTTTAAGAGGATTAGAGTACTTTCATGTTTTCTGGTTTTGGCTTGTGCAATAATTATTGATTGATAGTATTGGTTGTTAATTATCTTCATTTAGAAAAATACCCTTTTGAAAGTTTTGTATTAAACAATTCAAATGATACTTGCTGGATGATTCTCTATACTTGATACTTTACACTACAGCTGTCTTTACTTTTTTTTTTCTTCTTCTTGTAATCTTATGATAGTTTCTATGGCTTAATTCAAGCATTTTTCAGGACTGTTCACTTTATTAAATATTACATTTCTTGTGTGTTTATTAAAACTAAATAATATTTGTCTTTGTCAAGAAAAAACTAAATACTAAATATTATGTGTTTTAGAACATAACAGGGGCAGTTGATAACTGGGACCAAATTTTCAAGTAATTTTTATCGTGACATGTTTTATATATGGTTTAAGATAAGAGTGGCTAAAGGGAATTAATAAATATATGAGAACCTAGCTAGTACTTTTATTATGTGATTGGGAGCGTCATGGGAATGCAGGGCTTTTGGGGTAGGGAAGTCAGAGCAATTGGATTTTAGAATTGACTAGACACATGTTCTAAGTCACAAAGTCTTTTTTTGTGAGCTAATGATAGGTTTCATCATACACAAAATTTTCCAACTGTCCCTTGATTTGATTCTCTATTTATTTCCAAGAGATGATGACGTAACGTTGCTTTCCAATAATACAACCATTTTGAGTTCTAAAAAGCTATTTCAAGACTAATTTGAGGTTTGAAGCCTTCTACACGTCATTGCATGATAGTAAAATTATACATATTTTAAAGTAATTTATTAATTACTTTTTGTTTAAATTGAATTGTCCACCATCAGTCATCAGGAAACTGGAAATCATCTTCTATATGCAATGAGTTTCCATTTTGTTCTGCTAGAGAGAATAAAAATATTTTGCAGTTTGATAGATATAAAAATAAATTATATATCCATGTAAGTTTAGATTTAATTGAATCCATTTTAAAAATCAAATCCAAAATTTAATCCAATGTAATTGACATTTTCAAATTTTATACTCTTGATTTATTTATTCAGCTTCATTAAGTCAAGTTGAATTCGAACTTTTATGAACCTCTCTAATATGTGAGATCCGCACCTTGCACAAATCAGGTAAACAGCACATGACAGTTTCAGCAATTGTTTTTAGACTGAATATGATCTTAATAGCATGACTTCTGCTTTAATAACCCGACTTCAAATATAGTATTATATTTCTCTCCAACGAAAAGCAAGAGTTTTCATTCATTAAATAATAATGAATTTCCATTTTGTGCATCTTGTTGCTAATGTTGCTAACTGACCATCAATATGAACTAGTCCGTTATGAAAAGCCACCGCTGCCAAACCTAAAAACAAAGCTTTTTATTTTATTTTATTTTTTTTGTCTCAGTGCAGTGCTCTTATTTCTCACTGCAGTACTTTTGTTTTCTGTTTCTTATTTCTCATTGCAGTACTTTTTTTGTTTTCTGTTTCGTTGCAACATTTGTGTTTGTTTTAAGTTTACACTTCATTTGTTTGTTGAAATACTTCAGAATGATTCGTTTGGTCGATTTCATATTTTGTGTAAGGAATTTATAGAAATTATCACCAAATTCTACCGTCTATCAACTTTACACATATCTTGCTAAAATGTAGTTAAATTAATCATGTCAAAAATCACTTATAATCAATATGAACTAACAACTAAAATATTTTTTTTCCAAAGATGAATGCAACTAAAGATTGTGGAAGAAATTAATTTAGTTGATAGGATTAAATTTTTTATTAAGTAATTTTTGATTAGTTTCTTATGTGTATCATTAACATGGTTTTTATTTTCTTGTTGATATCAAAATATGGATAAAAAAATGCCTCAATTCATAATTGATTTGATTATATTATTCTCATTTTAGCATTTGAATGAAATTTATTCTTTGTAAAAAAAAATAAGATGAACTGGACAACAAATTAATTTCTTGATTACATGATGCCAGTTTATCCCCACCCGTTATCATCAACGGTTCCATCTCTCCCATTCGAATTTTGGGGTCCCCATTTCCTTCACAAATCGAATATTTGGATTAACTCTAGAGTCTAGGTCTCTAATGATATCACAAAGTACAACATAAAAGTCAAATGAATAATGCATCGACTTATAAAAGTAAAAGTTCCACTCTGATCAATTAATTTCACATACGAAAGCAAATCTACATTGTATCCCCTTCAGATGGCAGATTCTTAAAACTGAGAATAAGAATAATCAATACAACTACAAATTGAATATAATAAGAATTAAGATTACATACATACATACATAAATCTACTAGACCATTCTTTCCTTTTAAACATATATATATATATATATATATATATATATATATATATATATATATATATGACCAAGCACAATGCAACATTTCCATGTCCTATGCGGAACCATATGAAGTAAGATGAAAATGACATATCCTTTCTAATTAAAATCAAAGTTCAAAGTTCAAACCTATAACTCACAAGCTCCCAGATCTTCATACATCAACATCTGAACGTGTTGGGAACTCAATGCCCCTTAGTGCAGGTATGTTGTCTAAATCCTCTTCTGAAAACAATGGGAACAGCCATAGGGCCTTCTTTGTGCCAAAAACCTATAAGAGAGGTAAAATAGACTTCATAAAACCACATGAGTGAATCACTGCATTCACATGCTATTGGTTAAATTAGAGATCTTGTGGTTAAATTATCAGCATTTTACTTTTTGATAAACACTTGCAGGATCATTCCTCCGTAGAAGACTTTATCTTGTGTTAAAATACATCACATTGCTTGAGATTATTTGTGGCCATCAATATAATCAATAAATTTAATTACAGATCATGAGACGATTATTAGAGGATCTTTTTAATGATGTTTCCTCAGTGGAAGACTTAATGTTAAATTACATTAAAAATATCACATTGACATCATTAAAAGTTAAAACTAGGTTTTGTGGTCACAGGGAAGTAGGGCTGGACAACGGGCGGGTTCGAGTGCAAATTCCCCGTCTGACCCAAACCGAAGAGACATTTAGGGCCCAATTCAATCCAATGGGCCTTTTGAGTTGGGTGGGTGGCGGGGTCAGAGGTTTTGGCGGGTGACTACTAGCAGCTTGTGTCAATATTGAGTCAGGTTAGTTTTTGTGCACATCCGTTCTTTAAGCATTATTGGGCCAATAATGGACTACAATTCTAGGTTCGGTTACTGCTGGGCGCTGGGCCTGACTCAAAACTGGGTCAGGACCAACAACTCTTTCCAACCCTATCTTCTGCAATCTTCCCTAACCTCGAGAAAGGGGGTTCTGCTCGACATCTTAGTTGCTTCTCTGCCATCTTCGTATTTCTCACTCTCACTGCTACCTACACCGTCAAGGACCGTCACCTACACGGTCGGGTTTGGTTACTGACAAAATTCTTTTACGAGAACAAAACCCACCAGACTTAATTTATCTATGACTTATTTTTAAACCCAATGATCCATGAACCTTATATCACCCGCTCACACTTGCATTTGCTACCAGGTAATTCCGGTGCAGGTCAGTTCGCGGGCCCTTGTCAGCCTGTTTAGTAATAAGCCTACTAGTCTGAGGGCCTATTCTAGGAGGAAGCCCACCAAAACAAGTCGGCCTGGGACATCAGATGTGTAATTATAAATAGCAGTTTAGAAAAATATGTTGTGTGTGGAATTATTATTAAGTAAAAACTGGTTGGTTAGGGAGAGGACATGCTCTCAAACCCCTGTCGTTGTTGTGTAACTGCTTCAACTGTCAATTGAGAATTTGAACACTTCATTAAAATTTAAAACATTATTTCGTTGGAACTTTGCTTCATGGGTATTTCATCAATATTATCCAAATTATTCACCACATTCTATTTAATTTAAATACCAGTTCCAACAAAGCCCTACTGAGAAAGTGGCTAGAGGGGACATAGGAATAGTTCTTACATCCTCCCGTGTAATAGTTTTCTTACTCCTTCTCCTGCGGGTATCTTCACCGTTCATTTTTGTTCCACTCATCATCTATTTCTATCTCTTTCCTTTTTTATTCTTTATTTACAAGAAATGGCTAGAGATCTGTCCTTCTGTGATAAAATTCCTGCTCCTAGAGGATGGAGATTTTGCGTGGGGAGGGAGGACAGGTCAGAAAGGTGTCTAGATACTTTAACATGATCTCATTTACTCTCTATCTCCCTCTCTCTTTTTCCGCTTTCTTGGTTTTAGAGATCTCTTAAACGCAAGTTAATCTTGCAACTTATAAGCAAAAAAACAGGAATTGAACATTATAGCATTATTCTTGTTCCCTATAACTTAATTCACGGACAGAAACTTACCAAGTAGCTCTTCAACCAAGTTGTTATGCTACTCCTCACTTAACCTAATCCTTGTTTAGTGTTCATACACTTGAACCAGATAAATTTTAAAAAAAATAACATATTTTCTTTTTTACTTCATGAAGTTTTAACTCATATTAAAAATAGAATAATATTGCTGAACAATTTTATTTTGTTGTTCCACAATAATTTTGTAGTCTTAGGCTACTTGATGTTTGATATTACCTGCTCAAAATTCTTCTTCCTTCCCAAGTCGTACCTCCACCTGACTCCTTTTTTCTTTTCATGAACCTAAAACATCATTTTTCCAAATAACATTTTTTAGATAAAAGAAAGCACTAAGCTACAAGAAGATAAATTGAGAACATACAATGTTGATATCTTCGGCCCCGTTTACTTTCTATAAAAAAAATTCCATTTCCGTTTTCTAAAATACATGTTCATTTCAAATTGCTAATAAGGAGATGAAAGACACATGAAGAGAATAATTGTGATAGAGAGAAGGTGGAAATGAATTATGATGAATGCATTTTCGGAAACAATAAAAACAATGTTGACATTTTCAAAATTTCAGATGTGTTTTCAAAAACTGTAATAGAAAACGGTGAGAAAATTATTGGATCGGCATTCCCTTAGGTTTATTAAATGAAAACAGGAAACATGAGATGAAAATGGGCCATAAGTTTTCTGAAAACAATGCCAAGTTGTTTTTACCTGATAATTCGTGTACCAGGCTTTTGTAAAATGTCAATACCAATTACACAATAAGGAATGGATAGATGACAAATGAAATAACTAAGTGAAACAAAAAGTACCCCCCAAATACTTAACCCCATCATTTTGATGACCTAACTATTTTGATGAATCTGTTGTAAAAGCTTAAAAATAGGTTGGCAAGAAACCTATGTCAAGAACAAGAATATGTGGGGTCTCAGACACAATTTGACAATATAGATGCATAAACATTAGAACGACCAATTCAAACAGGGTAAGTAAAAAATAACATTTATTGATTACCTCCACTGAAGTTGTGTTGCTTAACAGAAGTGATAAATGCATAACTACGAAACAGAGAAGACTCAGCGCAAAGGCTAAATTGAGAACTGCATCAAGCCACACAATCTGTAAGGAGCAATAATAGTCACGACAATGCAATAAAGCTTGTCTGAGCAACTATTGGTTTATACAAGAAGACTGCTTATACTTACTAGAAGCCAAGAAAATGGCAGCAAAGCCCCCAGGAGTCAATTGGTGTTTATACTTGGCTCCACCAAAGAATCTGATAAAACTAGGGATCAGAGCTAAGCAATCCAGTGTTGTCTCAAGGAATGTATACAGCTACAAATTGTGGGGGAGAAAAAAGAAAGTTAGGAAAAGCATACTAGAAGTAGCAAGTCACTCAATTGCTTATAGCACTGCCTATACTTTCTGTTCATGTTAGTAAATGACACATACATAATCATTGTATACAGATTACATATAGCAGTTATACCAATGCAAATCAATGAATCTCTTAATAGAGTTTCATTGTTACGTGCACTTGCTAACAACCGTCGGATAAACAAATGTTTCCCTAGTTATTTCAATGGATAGATTCACAAAAGCAATGGCTTAAGGAATTGATATATGAACTTCTACTGGACTAAAAGAAACAAGGGCCTTCAACAACTATGTCTGGCTATTAATAGGAAGGACAGAATGAAAAAAAGAAGAAAAACTACCAAGAAGAGGAGAAAATACTTGTAGTTTCGTGCCCCAACACAATTGACGACCCAAATACAATGATGATCCATTTTAAGAACACACCTTTGACCTACAGGAATGAGCAAGGCTTTTATATGACATGTTTCATTATAAATTAATTACATAAATGATATTTTGACACACAAATTTGACAACAATTTAACTGGTTAACGCAATTTAAATATGTGGTTAATTAAGTTCAGTGAATGGTTAGTGAATATAACCAGGTGTTGCAACTTGCAACTCATTAACCATGAATCGAATATAATTAACCACAATTTTAAACTTCATTAACCACGATTTTCATATGTTCAAATATACATGATATTCATTAGTCATCCAAATTTTGTTCAAATAACATAATTTTTAGGTGCTCAAATATACATAATATTCATTAACCGCAATTTGTGTTCAAACGTACACAGAACAATTGTGGTCAAAAACATTCAAAATCAAGGTTAATTGTGTTCAATAGATAGTTAATGAGTTGCAATACATTGTTATAATCATTATTCACTCACTAAACGTAATTAACCATGTATGTATTTGAACTGCAATAACTATCACAATTGTTGTCAAAATAAGACAAGTCAATTAATTAATGCTATAATAATAATAATAATAATAATAGTAAGTAATGTGAAACATGATTAATTGAGTCAAAATGAGGAGCAAACCCTAATTGAATTTAAGCATATAAGGAAAAGGAGAGAAAATGATTACAAATAGAGCAGTGATGACAACGCGGCGGCTTGCAGTTTTGGCATCGAGTACAGTATCCAGCGGAGGGTGTCGTTGGTCTGGCATCCGAATCAAGGTCAATTCCATTAGAAGGCGCAACAGGAACATGTAAATTATGGTCTTGAACCTCTAACTCTAGAAGTTGTTGATTTGGTCTCCAATTTGAAGGAACAGAACCAGGATCGTTGACTACGACCATAAAGTAAGACCACGTTAGTAGCACAAGCTGCAATAGAAGAAGCAAAATATTAGAAGATAAAGAATTGAATTGGAGAAATTAGAAGAAGGAATTGAGAGAGAGTGAATACGAGAGTGTGAAAGAGGAGGAGAATAAAGAAAGCGAAGAAGGAGGAAGATGAGAATCGGAATGGGGAATGGAAGAAGAGAGGACCCCATGTAACGAAAACGACGGCGTAGTAAGTGAGGAAAACAATAGAAGAGAATAAAAGGATCATAAAGTATCCAAGGACTCTGAGAGCTGAACAGAGTTTAAAGAGGTTTATGTTTCGCATTTTTGCTGAATAAGGGAATGGAGAAAGCCGCTTATAGCTTCTTCTTGCCGGGAAAAGCCGTTTCCATATATCCGAAGCCAGGATTGATAAATTCGGATTTTAACTTTACTCTCCTTCTTCTCTCTCAAATATCAGATCAGATTGCATATATAACAAACCACTTTGCTTTTCACCTTCCACTTCTCGCACCCAACAAACCACTAACCCTCACACCTCTTAGACTGGATACACTCTTATACAAACTATTCTTTTTATTAAATTATTGATTTTAAAAATATTTTTTATTTTGGAAGAAAGGCTGAAATTTACGTCTATTTTAAAATAATATATATATATATATATATATATATATATATATATATATATATTAAGTTTAATTGATTATGAGTTGTAAATTTAATTTAGAATGAAATTAAACTATTCATTTGTAACTTCAAATTGAAAATGGTCAAGTAAAATTGAATCTCACAAATTTGTATAATAGTTAAAACCTTCTTAATATTAAAATTTGTCAATCAAAGTAGAGATCTCCGCAAATTGTTGTTAACATAAATGAAGTGTCGTTTTAAGTGACATCATATCTACGCCATAACACGTCTCTCCATCTTGCTACTTTGAAGATTCTCCATAGTCGTCATAAAGGCTTCTCCATTTTGTTTTGTTTCTTCTCATATCATCATTTTCTCTTCTCGTTTTAAACGTCAGATTGTGTATATAATGTATGATTAGTCTTTTCCTTTATCAAATTGATCAAAGTGATAGTTAAGGTTCATGACGACGCTTTTTTTTTTTTGGGATTTGTTGTCCTCTGCGCGTTTGATTTTGTGTTCGTGCATATATTGTTTGTTTTCAATTTGTCTGAAATTGTCATTGTGTTTGTTATGATGGTTTGAAGGAATAAGACTGAATTTGCATATGAAGGAAAATTTGTGAGAGATGAGAGTAGACAACATCAATATATCAATGTTCATGTGGGAAGATATCAACCCGTATGAAATAAAGCTGGTTGATATGGTCAAATAATGTGGAAGTTGTGATAGCATTGCATGATTTCAATGGTTGAGGTCAAACTTAGAGAATTTGGTTTGAGCCAATGTTGTATGATGCTCATGTTTGTCAAATGGTGATGGATGCAAGGAAGAATAATAATGAGATTGAGATTTATTATGAGCATCCTTTAATTGAGGATACGGAGATAGTACCATTGAATGAATTAGAGGAACTAGCAAAACTTAAAAGAGCTATGGCATTGGCAACTTCACAAACTATAAATAAAATTAATTTGATATTTATATCTCTAGACCAAATTCCCCACACATAACATATAAAATTTAAATTGAAAGATGCAGTGTTCTTAATTAATTAACTTTTTTTCTTATAAATTATTTTTAAAAAATTATTAAGATTTTGAGGTGGTTAAGGAGATTTTATGTCCAACAAACATCCGGGCTTATTATATGCGACTCATAGCTAATGCAATTATTACTTTATTTTCCTGGATCAATTACAAAACCCAATATTGTTAATTTTTTATGTAATACTTACGAGTTGGTAACTTCAACTGGGATACTCGTGTGTTACTCAAGACAATCCAATATTTTCAAGATGGTTTGATTAGAAAAACTACATGATTGGAGAACACAACTTCAATTTTAGTGTTTGATTCAAAAGCAGATAGATCTCTTAAAATTAAATTACAAAATAAAAATATTATTTTTAAGGGGAGTTTGTTCAGTAAAAATAATGAATTACTCGTATGTGTGTCTATATATTGATGATATTTGATTTCTACTCTAACAGTGTAACGACATAGTCTATTTATTTATTTTTTGACTTAAAATAGAAGTAAGTTTAAGAAAGAATTTTAACATATCTGTTAATATTTTATTTTATTTTATTTAAAAGGACTTGAAAAAATAGATTTAGTAATGCAATTGATGTTCAAACACAAAAAATTTACTTATCTCTCAATTGAACTCTAAATTATTATAATCTCATTTGTGAAAATTCATTATTAAAAAAAAAAAAAAAACTCATTGCACTTGCCGGATGAGCTAACCAATTAATTTGACAATTTATTTAATCCCATTTATTTATTTATATAAAGACAAAACATGAATGTTTGATGCCTTTTAATTATTTGGGCCAAAATTAAGAGGCCTAAAGCAAGAGTTTGAGTTGCCTTATGCTTGAGTTGGTCCTACGTGGTACTACATGTAAACTCTATTTCTTTATGCATTTTAACATATTGCTTGGTATTTCACTCATTAAAATCAAATGTATGTGTAAGAAAATTGTTTTACTAGCCAGTACATCATAATCTATCGTTAACATGGACATTTGTTGAACCTACAACTTAATTTATTTATTTGTTTAAGGAGTATATCGTATCATTTATCAACAATTACTACAATTCTGAACATGGAACAAATATGAAATCACCAACTATATGGTTTGATGCATTAATATTGTGAGAAAGGATTCTACAAATGTCATTATCTTATTCTTAATTCAATACATTTATAATGTCATAATATCTGTTGCCACAAATGTAAGATTAGCTGCTAAAGAAAAATAAATAAATAAAATCACTAAATCATTTAAATGCTTGAAAACAAAGACTTGCCAACAAAAAATGATGTTGGTACCAAGCATTATCACAAAAAACAACTACTATTTGATTACATCAATAAGAAAATAATGACTAGTGTGAAATGTTAGAGCCATGAAATATAATTGTAGGTCTAGCAAATTTTCAAGTGTGACTTATTTTAATGCATTTTTCAGTTGAACTGAATTCAAATCGGATTCAAAGATTTTTAAATAGAACAATTTGTCAATTGTGTTATGCAACAACTTAGTTAATTTTATGTACATTTATTTATTTATTTATTTCTTAAAAAAATTAGTTAATTTTATGTACGTTATTTACCTACACTAAACAATTTTTAACTTGGGCATGTTATTTCTTATAGAAAAATAATTTTTAGGCCTAAAATTAAGGCTTGTGACACCTTATGCTTAGGCCGTCCATAAACAGAGTAGTTACGCACTACGCAACAAACAACTTCATTAATTTGAAAGACACGCATATGCCTCATAGAAATAGTAAAGTAGATAAAGTGCCCAAACCCCAACAATAACCAAGACACATGCATATGGAATAAGAGAAACAAAAGTAGGTTATCTTCTATTCCCACAACTCATACAATTAAAGACATGAGCTATCAAAAGGTTTACAATCACAACTACAACAACAACTAATATCCAAAGAAGGTTGGGATCCCACGAAGCAATTAAGTGGTACTAGTACATACTAGTATATGTATGAAGAAGTATTAAACTTGATGCACCTAATCAATTATGGGATCCCACTCTCACGAAGCAACAAATACACGTAAATAGTGACATGTAAAATCCATTCATGTAAAGATTATAGATTCAAATTATTGTTATTAAGAGTTTTAGTCTATATTTTACATGGCACAAATGCTCCCACCACCACACATGCTCTTCATAGTTCGACTCTTCTATCTATTTTCTAATATATATATATTTATCATTCGACTATTTCACTTTAAAACGACATTTCTACGATTTCGTCTTTTTGTAATGAACCGTCTCGTTTTTTTTTTTTTTTGCAAAACCAATTAATAATAGATTAAAAACATATTTTTTGTTGTTGAATTTATTGTAAATATTGTAGCTAGATGCATATAAATTATGATTATTAAAAAATGGTTAAAAAAATATCTTAAAGTCTTATTTAAATAAAGAAATTATTGAATGATAAGAAAGTGAAAGTAATAAAAAATATACGAAATAGGAGTTAAAATAATATAGATTTATCTATAAGAGGGAGTTGTTAAAATAATATAGCATTAACTTTGATGTATTTTTTTCTTCTATTAGATATATTTAGTTTGATTTTATTAATATAGATTTGTTTTTTTTTTAAATATTTTTATTATTTTTTATTTATTAAATTAACAATTATTTAATTATTAAAATAAAAATAAAAAAAATTAAATTTTTTGTCGCGGAGATGCGACCATTGAAAAAAAAAAAATTTTAATATATAATTTTCAATGTAAAATATATTAATTAATTTTTTTCAACATAAAGATATATAAAAAAAAATCCGACCATGGAAGCTCTCACTTTAAAATGCTTCTCTTTGCAATTTATTACGTTTCACAACACTTTCCTAATGAAGCACAGATATATATTACTATAATTTATCACCATTTTTTTAGAATTGTAGACCGTTTTCTTTTCTCACTCACAAACCGTTTGTTCCATGCTTCACTTTAGATAATTTGAATTCGCCTATGAGTTTATCATAGCAAAACTCGATAAATGGATTGTTTTTCATGTATGAAATATTTTTTTTAACAAACCAAAAACATGTATTTTTTTTAAGAGAACCAAAAACATGTATTAAAAACGGGTAAACTAAATACAAGTAATGCCTCGCAAAACCACGAAAATAAAGTTTACAGCTCAAAGAGAAAATACAAAACCATTTCCAAAGAGAAAAGCAAAGCGAAGAAATGAAACTGATAAACGTCAGCCATAAATTCATCACCGTTAGCCATAAATTACTGTTACGCATCACTTGCGTGCCATGCAAATGGGTCCTCTCCACCAACGTTTTTTCGCTGCTCTCTATTCGTCTCTCCATTTTTTCATCAATTCTTTTTCTCTTTCTTACTTTTTTCTCTCTATTTAATATTTAAAAATGTTAAGAGAGATAGAGAAAATAAAAAAGAAATATCAGTGGAGAGAATCCAAGTTTCTAATTTTATCACTTATTTTTAGTTTTGATTATTGTATATAGTATATTATTTTATATTATCTTTTAGACAAATATATTTTCTTTAGATAATCTTTTATAAAAAATAATTAATAACTAAAGAAAAAGTATCAAACATCATAGAACAAATAAAGTAGTACCATTTCAAAAAAGTTATATAGTGTTTATAGTCTAGAAAAAAAGTAAAATGTTTAGTAAAAGAAAGAAATACATAATCGTACATTATTATGTAAACATTTAATAGACTTTTTGAAAATATAAAAATGTACATTCAACATATTATATACACATACATGTTAATATATTTTTGATTTGAATTAGATCGGTTTCAATATAAGAATTAAAAAACCAATCAAATTGATTTAAAAGATGTTGTTTTATTAGACTTTTGATTTTTTGGTTTGTTTTATTTTTTTCGAATTTTAATTTTTTGGTTTATATTGGATTTGATGTGAACACCCTTAATATGCATACATTTCTAATAAAAATTATTGTCATTTTTTTTACTAACTGCTAAATTAAATTAAATAATAGATTAATTTAATTAATAACTTACCTAAATTTATAAATAAATAAAATTTAATGTACCACTTTTTTATTAAAAAAATAAAATACTATTTTTTTTGTCATTCAATTAATATATATTTATTTTATTTTGTATCCAATTAAACATAAAAGATAAACAATGTGCTAAATAAATATATACTCGTTTTTAGTGAGGGTGAAGGAAACTAATAAAAAAAATTATGTTACTTTTTTTAACTTTCTTTTCTATCAAATAAATAAAAGATAAATGTAGTTTTTTTAATAATTTATCTAATTTGTTTTTTATACATAATATTTTTCTTAAACCTGCATTAATTCTGAACCTAATTTAGTCTCACCCGTTGATACGAAGCAATGGCTCACAAAAAAGTGAGAAAAGATGATTACCAAGTCCGTCCCACACAGAATATCTCATTTTTTCGAAGCTTCGGACCTGGCTTATTACTGCGATTTCGTCAGCTCTGATTCCTTCGAATCGTCTTTAGCGAAAGCACTTTTATCCTCTACCTTCTCATCCACCACACACTACCCTACACCTCCTTCTTAAATCTCTGTCTACACCCATGACCCACCATTACAAATAACGGAAACAAAATATATTTTTAATCTACACACCCCAATAAAATAAAATATCCCTCTGTAACAAAAGTAAGAGGGAACTTAATGAACGGATCAGATTACGCAAAGCGGCAGAGATAAAGCGTGATCAGGGTTTAATAGACCTAGACTGCGAAGCTGGTTATAATTCCCCACTCACTAACTCAGTCACCCCCCAATTGTTTTGTGTTTGTTTGTTACTTGTAACACAGAACAGAACTTGTCTGCTTTACCTTTTATTTTATTTTATTTTAATTTTATTTTATTTTTGTTTTTGGTTCTTCTTCGTGTGGGTGTTTCTGTCTCTGTCTCTTTCTCTCTCTTAAACTCTCTCTCACTCTACCTGACTCAAAAATTCTTTTGTTTTATCGTTTTCTTTCAGCAGATCTCACTGTTTTGCTTAGAAGAAGCGGATCGGAGTAGAATCTTTTGGAATGTACGGACTTTGATCAAACAAAAACAAACTCCGTCGTCGCGATGGGTCAGTGTTACGGGAAGACAATTCCCAACGCCGGTAACGACCATGACCCCAACGTAACCACCATAATTGCCGCCTCCGATGACGGTAATCGTTCTCCGTTGCCATCCGCCGCCAATGGAACTCCGTCAGTTAAGAACACGCCGGCACGTTCCTCCTCGCACGCCAGTCCATGGCCTAGTCCATACCCTCACGGCGCGAACCCGAGTCCATCACCAGCTAGGGCGTCGACGCCGAGAAGATTTTTCCGGCGACCGTTTCCCCCACCTTCTCCGGCGAAACACATAAGGGAGTCTTTAGCGAAGAGGTTAGGGAAGGCGAAGCCGAAGGAGGGACCAATTCCGGAGGAGAGTGGAGTGGAAGGTGATTCACAGTCGTTGGATAAGAGCTTCGGATATAGCAAGAATTTTGGAGCTAAGTATGAGTTGGGGAAAGAAGTGGGGCGAGGGCATTTTGGTCATACTTGTTCTGCTAGGGCTAAGAAGGGTGATCTTAAAGACCAACCTGTTGCTGTTAAAATCATTTCCAAGTCCAAGGTAAGCATTCCCTCAATCCTAATCCAATTCCAATTCCAATTCCTCCCTAATTTTATTTATCTACCTTAATCTTATTTGATTTGATAACTTGATTTTAGTTTTTTTTTCCTTTCAATTATCTATTTGTATGTATATTGATTGCCTGGTGGAGTTGGTTGTGATTACTTTGGATTCCTGTGATGGCATTTGGATCATTCAGGTTGATCTTAATTGCCACTTCCGTGTTGGTCTTTGCTTAATTCATTTTCAGGAATGTATGTGATTCTTAGGCTATTGCTATTTGTCATGTAGTTATCCTATGCATTGTGCTTACTGCATTGTTTCACAGTGTCAGTTGAATTGGGAACTGATTGGAAAGTTGTCTAGCATCACCTTAAGAAGTTTCCTGTCTGATTGGAGTTCTGAAATTTGTAACCTGTAAATGATATATCATCAATCATCAATGTATTCTAAAGTTTATTGATTTTGTCGGTTTATGTTGATGCGTAGAATATTTATATCATCAAGGGATTTGGAAATTTATGGAACATAGTTTAATGATTGTGATTCAGTTGAAACTCACATGCTATTTTGTCGTTTGCATATTGCTCGTCTTCTGGATATCTTCAGTTAATTTCTTGTACCATTAGGGGCGGACCTTCATTGAGATATGAGGGAGCCTTGCCCCTCAAGTTTTTATTCGATAGTTATTTATGCATAATATATGTAATGTTTTTCATCTATTTTATCACCTTGTGCAGAGTTGCAGTGGTTAAGCTCGTTTGTGCATGTAACGGGTCCTAGGATCGATTCGTGCAGGAGTTTTCTTTTTTTAAAATTTCCATTGTTAAAATTTGCCCCAAAAATAGCGAAACGACTCTTGCAGGAATCGAACTCGGTGTCGGTGCGTGGTGCGCCTTGTTTCAAAAGGATTGTTACGGTGTTACAATCGCATCACAACCAACATTAACAATAATATGACCCATAAATTGTATTATAAAATTAAAGAATATATGCTGTTTAAGAATATTACTTCCCTATTTTGGCCCCCTTGTAGAAATTGTTTGATTATTACTTACCTTGTTTGTCCAATCTTATACATTATGAAACATATGTTTGGGAATGTCTTGAATCACATCTTCTATTTGGGCCATAATTAGTCTTATGATTTATGCAACTGTAATCACTACCATATCGTATAATTCATGAAGTCATGCTTTATAAACTATATTTAATTCGTATTTTTTTCGATATGTTACATAAACTTTTTGCTGCATCTTAATAATCTTCATTTGGCAGATGACCACAGCAATAGCAATTGAAGATGTTCGCAGGGAGGTGAAGCTATTGAAAACTCTGTCGGGACATAAGCATCTTGTCAAATTTCATGATGCTTGTGAGGATGCCAATAATGTGTACATAGTTATGGAGTATGTCATTTTTTCTTGTTTTCATAATCATCTATATTATAGAGACTTTGGTGTAAGATTGCTAGAGAACTGAATCTTTGTTATGTTTTCTTTGTATTTATTTTTCTCAAATGAACATTTTGAACTACAATGTGGGCATTGTTTTTCTTATATCCATTGCTTTTTTGTCAGTCTTTGTGAATTATTTCCAGTTTCTCAGTTTTTTCACTTCATTGTGCCATTTCCTTTTCAGATTTTTTTACATTAGGACTTAGGTTCAATCACAATTTTTTTGTACTCAGTAAGACATTTCTAAGTCTCTAATCAAAATATATTTCGATGGAGGATACTATGTTTAATTAAACAATTGAACATGCATCTTCTAATTGTGGTATACTCATATGATGTTTCTGATTTTATTTTCTTATCAGATTGTGTGAAGGTGGGGAGCTTCTTGACAGAATTTTGTCAAGGTCAGTTTTTCTGTTATAATTATGATTTTCAAAGAGGGTTTTCTTTGGGGAAGTGATAGCTGGTAAAACCCCACAAAGTTTGGAACCTTGTGTACCAGGTTGTCCTTTTTTTTGTGTTTCTTAACTCAATATACTCTTTTAGTTTGATTGAAAAATGTTCTCTTCTCTTTCAGGGGAGGAAGGTATCCAGAGGAGGATGCAAAAGCTATTGTTTTGCAGATTCTAAGTGTAGCTGCCTTTTGCCATCTTCAAGGTGTTGTGCATCGTGACCTGAAGCCTGAGGTTTGTGCTTTAAATCTTCTTTCCTATAATAACTTGTAACATGTGGCTCTCATTTTAATCTCATGTGTGCTTAATATCTGGACAAGAATGTAAGGAATTTTGATTTTTCGTTGTCCTGTTTTCATTTTACAGAATTTTCTCTTCACTTCAAGAAGCGAAGATGCTGATATGAAGCTTATTGATTTTGGTCTCTCTGACTTCATCAGGCCAGGTTATAAATTATCTATTTTTACTCTATTAAATGTGTTAAATAGGGAAGTTGCACCATTATGCACACTTCACCGCCATTGCTTGCTTTGCATAAATTTTTAGTGACGTGTTGTGACTTGTGACCATTTAAGCTGTATTAGTATTTGTAATGGTTAATTACTAAGCCATTTTATTTTTGTCAATTCTAATTTTTGCTTTCTGTCAAAAATATGTATAGGATTTTATGTCTCATCATTTTCAGAGTTTATTAGATGGTTCCGTGCTTCATCCATCTGCAAGCTCTTGAAATATTTCAGAATTAAATATTTTAAAACTAAAAACAACAGAAAATGGTTTGTGTGACCAGATTGGTTTCCTAATGAGTTCTTCACATTTGTATCCACTGATATCATGTGAAGAAAAATACATCCTTAATAGCACGTGACATTCGAAAATGCTTAGTGCCTTAATGGCTGGGTTCTAGTCTTCACCCTTATTGCTTGCATGACACCGTAAAGGGCTTAGTATTCACTATTTCTGTCTCACTGGTTGTTCATTTTTTCATTATTGAAGATTGCTGTTTCTTTTCATTTATGCTTCATTATATGTTTATGGATATAAAAAATCTTAACTGTCCCCTTTGTCCTTGCTGATATACAGAGGAACGGTTGAATGACATTGTTGGGAGTGCATATTATGTTGCACCTGAGGTCCTTCACAGGTCTTATAGTGTGGAAGCAGATATATGGAGTATCGGTGTTATCACCTACATCTTATTATGTGGAAGTAGACCATTCTGGGCACGAACAGAATCTGGAATCTTTCGTACAGTTCTCAGAGCTGATCCCAACTTCGATGATTTACCTTGGCCATCCGTGTCTCCAGAAGCCAAGGACTTTGTTAAAAGGCTCCTAAACAAGGATTACAGGAAAAGAATGACTGCTGCTCAAGCTCTAAGTAAGTTGTCCCATCAATTTAGATCAGTATGGCGGCTATGGCCGGTGTTATATGCTTTGTAATGTTTCTAATTGGTCATCATGAGATTCTCCATTTTGGTATGTCTCATCAAAGTACAACATTTTGACATTAATTTATTCTAATTCAATAAATCCACCCATCTTGTTGGTTGTGTAACTGCACGCCTCAGCAGAATGGAGAAAATAGATCAGTATTATGAAAAGCTTTCAATGTCTTTCTGTTATTTATCATATAGCTGAGTATTAATGCTATGGTAGATAGCTAAATATTACTCGCTTGGTTCTATTAGGAATAGTCATAGTGGTAGTAACATTATCATTGCAAATTAAATTTTAAAACTAATGCATGTTTGTGTAATTGCAGCTCACCCTTGGTTGAGGGATGAAAGCCGTCCTATCCCTTTAGATATATTAATTTATAAATTGGTGAAGTCTTATCTTCATGCGACACCATTCAAACGTGCAGCAGTTAAGGTATTATTTATTTCATTTATTGGAATATGCTTATACTGATATGAACTTAGGAGAGTTAATGATATCTGTTATGGCGTCGTTTGATCTATATTGATAAGGCATGGTGGTGGTTGTTGTTATTTCTTGTTTTGACTGTTATTACAAAGATGTTACTTATTTTCTCTTAGTTTCCTTTTTTATATATATTTTTGTAACGGAAACAATGAAAATAAAAATTTGTTTTCGCTGGTTGTTGTACAATATTTTAAATAGGAAAAAATAAATAAATAAGTGGCGTCTTTTAACTAAACGTGAAAATATAAAATGAAAACACAACTTTTTCTAGGAATTTTGTTTTCATTTTCAATTTGATGTTTCAGCTATAATTAGGTTTTAGTTGTAGATTAGATGGGGGATAGTCCACTAGTTGGAGTAGAGGGAAACCAAGGAGAACTATAAGTCATCAAGAATAATTAGATTTAAATGGTTTGTCATTAGAGTTTATTGATGACAAGACATTCTGATGTCAGTTAGATGAAACCAACCCCTCACGCCATAATTTATGCACGTTTATTGTTATTTTGAAACTAGAGGATTATTTGTTGATAATGATTTATTTTCCGAACTTATTTTCTGCACTGGATTCTTACTCATCTTTTCACTTATTTTATCCAGGCCCTTTCAAAAGCATTGACAGAGGATCAGTTGGTGTATCTTAGAGCGCAATTCAGACTTTTGGAACCAAATAGAGATGGGCACATCTCCCTCGACAACTTCAAAATGGTTATCTTCTGCTTCACTGTTAAATTTGATTTTCCTCTTTTGAGAGTGTGTTCACTGCTCCCTGTAAATTTTTGTGTGACTTTTGACCATTCATCATTACTAATCAGTTTAATATTGAACTTGCAGGCTCTTGCACGTCATGCAACTGACGCCATGAGGGAGTCAAGGGTTCTTGACATCATACATACGGTGAGTCATTATTCGTATTTAGTATGTATGCACAATTTTTTTTTATCGAATTTAAAACCATTGCATTTGATCTTTTTAACATGGATGTTCCTAAATATGCATTTGTGAAATTTGGCCCAATCAATTAGTCTTCTTACTACATATGGTGAAATTACATAGTAGTGCACATTAGATTGGCAGTATGCCATATTGTTTTTAAAGTGCATATTGTATTCATGAATGCAAGTTTTTTCATGGAAATCATTAATGATTCATCTTAAACTTATTCTTTCAGTTATAACAAGTTACTTATATCTACTAAACTTCTGCTTGTTGGCTTAACATTTATTATTTTATTGTGAAAATAATGTGAAAACTTAGTTCCACGTTTTGACCAATCATATTTCTCTCTTGGTTTGTTAATTAATTTTATAGATGGAACCGCTTGCCTATAGAAAGATGGATTTTGAGGAATTTTGTGCAGCTGCAACTAGCACATATCAATTGGAGGCACTTGATAGGTGGGAAGATATTGCCACCACTGCATTTGAGCATTTTGAGATAGAAGGAAACCGTGTGATATCGATCGAAGAATTAGCAAGAGTAAGCACTTTAATTTCGTTTCCATACAGTTATGCTGCCCTATGCCTTTTTCTTAATAAATATAAAGTTAATGAATATACTGTTAATATGACTGCAGGAGCTAAATCTTGGTTCTTCAGCATATTCAATTATCAGAGATTGGATTCGAAATACTGACGGAAAGCTTAGTTTACTTGGGTATACAAAATTTTTGCATGGCGTGACTCTCCGGAGTTCGATCCCTAGACCTCGTTAGTCTCGAGAGCACTTTGGCATATAAAAAGGTGGGAGAAAAAGATTTATAGGTTTATTTATAGATTCTATAAGGATTATTATTTTCTTCATTATTTATCTTTCGAGGTGGCGAAAAGTGGAATGTGTATAAAATGAATGTGTTGGGCAAAGATGGGAAATGTTGAGAGTAAATTTGATGTTAAAAGCCCCTCCTGCCATATTGTGCTGATAATATGCTCCAATGGGTTTGAGCCCATGCTTATTCATTTCTTTGTGAATGCCAAAAATGACTTACCAAGTCAAAATTAAAGTAACTTGTGTCCATATGATTTTTTACTGCAGTTATCTGGAAATTATTTTTCTTAAGTTTCTGAAGAGGACACTAGAATTCAATGTGTATGTAAAAAATGTACTTGTACGAATTTGGATTCCGTCCAAGTGGAGGCTGAAACATTTCCAAGTACAAAGCTTCTCCCATAGGGTGTTCATTTCAACATTTGGAGAAGCTCCTTGTAAGGTTTGCAAACCAAAAACGCAACTTAACAACCGTCGGACTTTTTGGTATTTTTGACAAAGATGTTGACAATCAACACGATTAAACATCATCAAGTGGTTGTTGATGTGTCGAGATGAAATGTTATGTTGGTTAACTGTTGTACCAGGTCGCACCATCCTGATCCTCAAAGCCATCTGTAGCATTTAAGGGACTTTTTTGGAATTTTAATATTTTTACCTTAACCACATCTAGAAAACAAGTCTAGGTCACTGTCATCGTCAAGGGTCTAGCGTTCTAATCGGAGCATAACGTAGTATTTTAGGTTATAGTTGAAGAGTTTGTCTTTCTATCTATTCCTTTTAGTTTTTATACCGGTTTCCTTTTGGACCCCTACTCTATGTCAGGTCCAATCCTAGCTCAAGAGTATAGCCCCTACAAAATATTATCCATGCTTCACAATCATTACAAGGGTACAGATGGGGAACTAAGGTCGGTCCAAACACCTCCAAAATATAAATTTCTTACTTGTTAACAATATTTCCTATTCTACTGATTTTAAAATTAAAATTAATATTGTATCAAAAAATTAATATTAAATCAATAGACTTTAATTTTTTTTTAATCTAAACTGTGTGTATTCTTTCTGCAACTGCCTAAATAAATCTTTCAATGAGTTGTGAAGTACTCCCTTTAAGAGTTTCAATTGAAAAAAAATTTACATTTAATAAATAATTTTATTTTCTAATACGTCTACAAAATAAATTTTGAATAAAGTTAAATAATTTTATTAAAATACTATTGTAAGGTTTAAACTATCTCATCTTAATATTCGTCTTACATCTTAATATCTATTAGATCGATTATCTGAAACACGTTTCATATACGTGGTTATCTTTGTCTAGTATTTGATCCTCCTTTGAAACGGTAGCAAATACAACCCTCAATTGTCAAAAGCGACCGAACACAACCTTAGATAGAAGAGATGTCTGGTGGAGTGGATTCAAACTTATTTCACCTCTAAAAAGAACATTTAAAATTTAGTTTAAGGAAAGTAGATGTTTGGTTTGAACTGTATTTGGTTGTGGCGATATAAGAGAGAGAGTGAAATTACGTACATTGAATTCTGTGACTCGAAAGATATAAATCGTTTTGGTCCTACATGAACTTCAATTCTTTCCTTTTCCAAATTTAGTGCTTTTTTTTTTACACAAAATTGAGTAGTGCTCTTATTACTAGAATTCCATTCAATGGTGACAAATTCATCATGAAACAAAAGTAAGGAAAATAAGAAGAAAAGCATCTACAGTATTTATTTTACTTTTCATTATTAGTAAAAAATTCTCACTAATTTGAATAATTAAAATTTTGTAAGGAGCTAAATTGAGCTAAATTCATTTTTTAGTCTTTCATTAAATTAAATATCAAGAAGGAAAAAAGAGGAAAGGAAAAGAAAAAGCATCAATATTTTTTTTCTTTTCATTATAATTTTTACTACAATTCCTTACAAAATTAAAACAAGTAGATACAAAAGTAACAAGTAATTAACAACATGGTGTCGTCATCATCATCGTCATCTCCACCATCACCACTCAACTAACAAAGTAAAAAAGCAAGAATTTACAACACCAAATCAATTAAGCATGGTTTTCAAACTTCAAAATTCAGAAGCCAAAACAACGAGTATGATGATGAAAAGACTTTTCCCTATCAATCAAACCTCTTATGTTTCTGAACTCTTCAACATGACAAGGAATTGTTATTGTTCCTTTCTGATCAAATCCAAATTCTTCCTCTGCTTCTTTGAGAAGATGCATGAAAAGTGGGTGATTGAAATACATAACTGGCACAACGAATCTTTGTTGTTCTTCTCCTTGACCCACTTTTATTGCAAGACACCCTTTTGGTACACCTTGCTTCTTCACACACTTCTCACCACTCCTCATCTCTGCAACAACAACAAAAAAACAGAACACAGAAAAGAAGAAAAGAAAAAGAAGAAAAAAAAGGAACCAAGTTTTTTTAATGTGTGTGTCTCTGTTTGAGTGTGTTTCAAGAGAAAACCTTAAAAGAAAACAAGTAATAAAGACAAGGATTTAAGGGTGTTGGAAAGTACATGGACATGGTTGATATAATCTCTTCGACAAAAAAAGAGAAACGCATTGGAAATGCGAAGGACTCTGCGGGAATTTATACGACAGATTGAGAAATTGTGTTGTGTTTTGTGTCAACACTGATTAATAACTTGGATTCTACACCGTTGGATTTTACTAACTTTCATGATCGTAGGCATATTTTGTGGACGCACTAATTAGAAATCTCGTATGTGTGTGTTAGTGGGTTAGAATCGGATGCAACCTTGACCTTTTAATATGTCAACTTTATACCCGTACGATCAAGGACAGATGTGCTCATCACATCACTCTCTTAATATTATATAGTCACGTGTCAAAACTTAAAACAAGAATCTCCCTAATTTCTTTACTTTTTTATAAAATATATTTTTTAAATTTAATTTTAGTATATGTTATGTTAAATGTTTGTCAATAAATCACAACTTTATATACATAACTTAAGAAATACTATATCAATCCCACAATAATTATGATATTTGTAAAAATAATTTGTTGTAAACTAATTGTAGTTTTTTAGTTTTCTATATACAATAAATTACTATTTTTTTAAATTCTGTCCATTAATTAGTGTATGTGTAGGTGTGGTAGGGCAGAGGAATCAACTCAATATATGTTCTTCGAATGCAAACACTATAGTCAAATGCGATATGCAGTCATATAGTGCCGATAAATTTGCCAATAGGTCTTGCAGTGTAATTTGTTGGTTTGGTTTAAGGAGGAAGGGTCAAACTGATATTCTCTTTTGTATTTGATTAGCAGTGGTGTGTAGACAATGTAAAAATTGTGTCGTATTGTTATTTTTTGTCAAAAGGTATTGAAATAAGTTTTTAATTAGGCTATAATTCAAATGTAAACTGCTGGGATATAGTTATGATATTCGTTAGTGGTGATTGTATAGGTGCTACGTGATTAGGAGTCACCATCTATTTTGGCATCACAAGTTAGAACTTGGTAAGACATATTTTTACACATACAATTCTTGTTTCTTGTGAGGTGTGTAGTGTTTATTTTGTGAATATATTTAGTTTTGATTTTTTTTTTTAAAAATGTTATATATATAACTTTTAAATTATATTATTTAATTTTATATTTATGATAATGGTTAATAAACTAATTTTTAATAAGAATAATTCGATAAATAATTATTATCTTTTGTTCATTTATAATATTTTCTTAATTTACGTAAAACAAGCAAATGCGACAATTGTTTTGTAAAAATTAAATTTGTCCAAAATTATAATTCGTTTTAAATATAAATAAAACATTAAT
>JBBPBP010000003.1:59253711-59266900 GCA_037974735.1 Cicer chorassanicum | reverse complement strand
GTGTTTCAAAATATTTAAATTTTGTATATTAGAACTTTCTTTTTAATTTTCCGATGCACAAAGAAAATTTGAATTTTGTCTAACAAATTTTTTTAATTTTTTTTCATGAATACAAACATATACTAAAAAAATTAAATTAAATTTTTATTAAAATACGAAGGTAAGAGTATAAATATGAAGATACTAAGTAAAGTTTTCCAAAATATGATACCCTTTTATACAATATCTATATTAAAAAAATTATTTTGTTTAATTAAATAAAAAGGATAAAATTCAAACAAATTTTTAAATTCTTTACCCACTTTATAACACATTCGAAACAAAAAAACTAAAAAGTATTTTTTATCTCATTTCCTTCAAATGTACTCACAAAAATTGAGGGATCAATCTTTTCATTTCTCTCATTTTCCTCCAAATCCCTCCTCTTCTTTCTCTTCAAAACATAATCATTTTCTTATTTCCTTTGTTTTGTTTTCTTTGGTTATATCCCATGCACGTACCCAAAAAAAACTTTTGCTGCTTACCCAAACATAGACCATAATTTGCTAAGGCATAAAGCCATAAATGAAAGGTCGGCGCTAAAATGAACCTGGAATATTAATATGCTCAAAATGATAGGTCAGGACTACAAGTTCAAGTTCTTTAGTATTTGAGTATTATTACATCAAAGTTGAACAAAACACATTTTTCTTTATAAACCAATATATCCCCACACGATTGCAAAGACTAATTCTCTAAGGTCCTAAGATAAATTTAAAGGATTGATCTTTTCCTTATCAAATGATTAAGAGACTCAAATATCTACTACTTGAGTGTCAGATTATAAAGGTAAAATACAATTTTCAACCCAAATGAATTTATTTAAACAACATTTTGGGAGTTACAGATTTATTGCAAAACAACACTGTCTTAAATAAACATAACAACTAAAAGGATTATCAACCATACAGAAATTATACCACCATCTATCTCTCTCAATACGAAAACTAAGAAGCATCTAGTTAAAGTCATTCATGCATGCATGCGTCCATGCATTTATTTTCCACCAAAGGCAGTGCAGAATCTTCAACTTAACTCCACTAAAAAATGAAACACAAGAATTAGAATCCATACTACATACCACTTTGATGATCATTCACCGTCAACCTTTATTAAAACCATACGTTAAGCCAGAAACACATAGAACCAACTACAATTAATTCAAACATCATCTTCGAATCAAGCTTTGTGGCCATGGACATCAACATGTTCCTTCATATAGTAGCCTTCACCAAATGGCTTCTTTGAAAGAGAAAGACGAACGCCTGGATCATGGTGAGAGCAAGAAGTGTGATACAATAGAGAGTTATTAACACACTGTACATTGCTGTTCATGTAAGCAGACATTGGAAACGAAGATTTTGTTCTCCCTTTGTTATTCTTATCTTTCTTGTTTGTTTTTCCTTCCTCAGCACTTAAAATCTCTGACTCACCACCATGATCAACTTTGATACTATTTGGCTTTTCCTTCTTGTGAAGATGATTGGGTTGGTTTTTCTTTTGGGAATGAACTAGTTCCATATAAGCTCCTCTGTTTTCCCCTGCAATTGTTATCACTCTCATGCCAGAGTCCTCTGAATCTGAAACCTTTCTCTCCTTGGTGGTTTCTTTTCCTTTGACAGTAATGTGTTTTCCATGATGAGAATTGTTTTGATGATTTTGAGTCTCTCTGTGAAATTCACCATTGCCATTGTGCCACGGCTTAGGCATGTCGACAGTTTTCTGAACTAGCACTGCTTTTGGCTCTGCCTCCATTGGTATCTTTGAATGTTCTTCTTCAGTTTTGAAGTGGGAAGGTGGGAGTGTGAGAGGAGAGGGTGGTGAAGAGGTGGATTTGGCCTTAGCTGAATGAATTGGGCTACGAATGGTTTGGTTAATCATTTTCGGAGATTGAGTGGGAATCGGAACACGAGAATTAGTGGTAGTAGTTTTCTCTGGAGAAGAAGTACTTGATGGTTGTGTACGCGTTGCCTTTTGAATAGGAGAAGATGACATCGAAGAAGAAGAAGAAGAAGAATAATTAGGAACTACTCTATGAGGTGGAGATGAATTAGGTGCATGTTCTGTTTTCTTTTCTTGAGTTGGAGGTTGACTTGGTTGAGTTTGATTATGAGGTGATGGTGGTGCTGCAGCAGTCCTAGATGTAGGTAGAGTCAATGTTGGTCGTGGCTCTGGAGCTGGAGCGGGTGCAGGTGCGGGTGCGGGTGTAGATGTAGGTGCAGGAGCAGGTGTAGGTGCGGGGCGAATGGAGGTTAAGCGGAACCATGGACGAACCGGGGGTGGGTTAGCCATGGTGTTTGTTTGTTGGGGAAATGTTGAAGCTTTTGAAGAGAAGTTGAGAAACAATTATGGAGGAGACAAAAATGAGCACACAAATATATGGCAGAGGACGTGTTTTATTTATAGAACTCTTTTTTCACCTCACATAGATCAAAGAAAAATGATGAAAAGGAAAACACAACTTGTCCCAGGTTGAAACATAAAAATAAAAATAAAAGAAATAGGAAAAGCATCGGATTCAATTGGCACTTCCAGCTGACACAAGCTCACAAAGTAAGATTGGTATCCAGTTGGAGTAATTAAAGTTGAATTTTGTTTTGGACCCAACGGTGTATGTAATTTCTACTGTCACACTACATTTACTTGCAAAACCTAGCTTACCTGTTTAAGGAACAAACTTAGGGATAGTTGGTTGTATTATTCCATAAATGCATCACCTTAATTACCTTTATTTTAATGTTTGTCTTTCTTCCTATTGACTTTGCTTGATGAGGCAGTGATGCTAATCTTCTGTTTTCCTTTTTTTGTTCCTCATTTTCGTTCTTTTCAAGATGCTTAATGCCTTCATGGGGCTTCCTTTATTTAAGTTTAACGTACGTAAAAGAGGTCTCAATTGTGCAAACTATCCTATTTTCAGCGATACAGAAGAAAAGAACCTGTCCAGAAACAACATGTGGGACCTTCTTTATTTGTGACTAGTACATATACGGATGGTTCAATTTGTTTATCTCCCACATACAATACTTTTCCATCTTTATATTTCAATGATAAAACATGGTTTTAATTTTTTCTTCAGAAACTCCGCAAATATTATATTTGTGAAACTAATGAAAGCCACGGTTGGAACTAAAAGCTAAAGAACCAAGAATTTATTCACACACAATGGTTGCACATATACTCCTGCGTATTTGCAATAATACCAGTACTAATTATTCTCAACCTTAACTATTCATAAGCTTAAAATGAGCCAAAATTAAATTAAAAAACCACATCATTTTCATTTAACCAAATTTGGGGTAAGCTTAGCTTTGTTCAATCTGCTTATTTCCCAGGGTCATAACTGATGTATAAAAGGATCTCATCATCTAACCTAATAGTTTAATTTATTATTGAAATAAATTTAACACAAATTTCAACGTCTTTCTCATTATTATTTAAATTTATTTTAAGTTTTTAAATATTGTACCTAACTATAATCAGGTAGAGGAAAGTGGAGGATTTGGATCCCTACACCTGCTGCACACTGCAACAACTATGGAAATATTCGATCTAGATTCTAGAGAGAGAAGATTTCATTCACTAAATCTTACAGTCTCCGTAATTGTTGCACCGTGCAACAACTGTAGAGGATCCATTTTTGCGGGGACATTAGATCCTCTACGACATTGTCCTCTATCCTCTCTTAATCTATCTTTTCATTATCTCCCCACTTTTTCTTCATCTTCTCTCTCCATTCACCATCATTTTTACTGTTACTGTTGTAGGGCAAGGGATCCAAACTGCATGCAAAGTTATTGCATTTCCCTATCATGTAGCATTGAACCAACATATTGTCAATGTTCTTAAATATGACACGTCATTGTTAGGTCCAAAAGAGTCACTTAAGAACCAAAATTGAGTTTTATGATTGGAGATACTCATTCAATAATTGAACTACTATATCCAATGGTTTTTTGTGCTTTGTGAAATTCTGCATCATTTTCCAATGGTATTCAATAATTGAACTACTATATCCAATGGTTTTTTGTGCTTTGTGAAATTCTGCGTCATTTTCCAATGGTGTATAAACGTCTCACATCTAAACTTTCAAATTGCATTATTTAATTTCCTTTAAAAAATTAGAAAAATAAAATACCATGAACTCAAGAATTTCATGCATATCTATGATGTGTTTTTATCTTTTGATTAACTGAGATCATTACACCAAGTATGCAATCAAATGAAAAGATCTAAGGATACAAGTGAGAGATAAGTAAAGAAGGAAAGAGTGAAGATACTTTCTTCCAAGTTACATTAGATGAGGTTGGATCATTCTTGTTCAACATTTACTCAAATGTACATAACAACAAGCAAGCCTTAAGACCAGGGATGCTCACAATCCATTTCACCCTATTAATTCGAACTCGAGTCGCATCCATCATGTCCTGTTAATCAAACCTAACCCAAGTTATTAAGGCTGCATCTATCACTGTTTCCTAATTCGATAGCTTACTCGTCCCAATTCTCGTACATAGACATACATACATGATACACGCATGCATATTATTTCATATGCAGATCATTTCACTGTCCAGCTTCATTTTAGTTAGCTTTATGAGCTTAAATTAACTTTATTTACTTCTAAAATACACCCTACACACAAGATCATGTAGTTTTATGGGGACATCTTTCTCATAAAACTGACTCACACGAGAGACAGAGAGAGGCAGACTGAACTTTCATTCACTATTTCTCAATCAACTCAATTCTTAAATATAACTATTAGGAAAGTACCATTCATAATTTTTAATGGTTTACTGATTGATGGTTTTTAAAATGGCAGTCAAAATTTGCAAACTGAACTGATTTCAGTAGCTTTCAATTTGAGGCTACATTTGTAGTATATATCTCATAGAATAGAATATTTGACTTTGCTTTATTTAATTTAATTTCTGTCAACTTCCAACAGTAGCTCTAAACAACTGCCTACCAAATGACAAGGTGCTAGCACTTTTCCTTTTTGTCACAATAATTTGAACGTTAACATTTTTATATACTACATTATACAAAAGAATGGTGTAATAATATGCTTGACTGAACAAGGCTATAGGAAAATGCAGAATGCCAAATTTTGCATTAATTGAAGTTGCTAGAATGCCTACTAATTTGAATGTAAAATACCTGCAAATCTTACATTCAAGGCCATTTTGTGAACTCAAACACTTTGAGTACAATATCCAGTCCAGTGGGAATCTGCCACACAAAGAGCAGAACATTCACTGTATTCAACGCGATGTGGAGATTTCTGGCTGTTTCACTCCCTTTCTGCATTGGTGGTACTAGGGCAGCTGCCAGTGCCCATAAGACGGTAATAGCTGTAAGGAAAAATTACTCAAATGTTATTATTTTTTATACGACCTATACAATCCCCAACTCAGAAAGCTACAAATATTCCCAACTTTTGGCAGATCAGTGTTGTTAAATAGCAGGTATAGCAGAATTAAAACAAATTGATACCATTCTATGAACAAATTGCTATTTTCCACATTTCACAATTGACAACAATGAGACAGATTGAAAATATTTTTTGTCTTTACCCTCAGTATTTTCCATTACATCAAATGCAAACTTAGTCTTTACCTGCTCCAGCAAATAGATGTGGACCAGGAAATAGCTTTCCAGTCCTAAGCCATGTGTTCACTCCTCCACCAACAGCCTCAAACACACCAAATCCTAGAAGTATGGATCCTGCATTGAAGTGTTTATCCCTATACGAACCTTTGATAAGCTCTTTCCTCTCCTGAATATCAGTAACCAATAAATTAGGTGTTCATCAGATTCAAAATTCAATTTAGCATTTGATGAATAGCTCAATTGGTTACAAACTGACAATTAAAATCCCGCAACCAGTAATTAATGAAACTACCACAGAACAGAACGTTTGTACTAAGTTTTGAAAAAGAAAAAATCGTACAAAGGCTGAATTTCTCATCTACTGATAAACAAAATCAGGGTCTACTTTTGAATCAGAAAAATCCATTACATCACCCTGTTACATCCTATCATGATGTTTTCCTTGTGAATGAATTAATTCCTCTAATATTGACTATACTATGAATGAAGCATAGAATAATGCAGAAGGAGTAGGTACCTCAGTAAGTTGCTGAATTTTGAGTTCGAGAGGAGATGGTGGTGAAGATTCAAGTTGTTTACCATCTGGTGTAACTGGGACAGGTTGAATTTGTTTCTTGAGTTCATTAATCTCATTCTGAGTAGTTCTGACTCGACGCCATTGCCACCCTAAATAACCAGCATAAAGTGTATAGAAGAACAAACCACCAAGAACAATTGGGTGAATGAGAGCAAATGTTCTTCCTTCCAATATCCCAAACTCTCCACCAACAGCAAGAGCGTCATTTGGTTGTAATAAGAATGGAAATGTGATTGCTGTGAGAGAAAGAGAGGTGTTTTTGAGAGTAGTGTTGATGAAGTTTTGATCTAAGAATTTATGTGGAGTGTGGACATTCAATTTGGAAGATATGGATGGAAGGGGAAGAGGTTTTGAGCGTGGTTTGTTGGTTGGAAGAATGGGAAGCTTTAGAAGACTGAGCGTGGAGGCCATACTCTGCACAGAGAGAGAGAGAGAGAGATTGAAGATCGTAAGTGATAAGGTTCCTTTTCTGTGCTTCACATTTTGCGGTTACACTAATCTTTCTCTGCTTTTCAACATGTTACATGTGGACTCTTTTATTCCCTCAAATGGCTAATTACTACTCACCTACAAAATTATTAGGAATATTACTTTCTTCTTATCTCTCGCCTCCTCTTAAATTCATTAACAAATAGTAGCATTTTTATATATATCTCATCTTTTCTTTTAAAACTAATCAATTATAGCAAAATGTTCTACTTTTCTTTAATATTTAAGGGGTCATATTTCTGCAATACGGAATATTTTTGTATACAATAGGAGGTTGCATGGGAATGCGCCATCTGTTACCTTTTAATTTTTTTTATTTTTTACAAAAAAAAATGAATAATTGTTAATTTAATAAATAAAAATATTTTAAAAAATAAAATTATATTAATAAAATAAAATAAAATATATCTAACAAAAAATTACGCAAAGGTTAATGCAGTTGAATAGATGTGTCAAAGTAAATAACGTGATATATTATTTTAACAACTCTCTATTATTTTGTAGATAATATAAAAACTTAATTCTATTTTCCTTTTTTTCTCATGTATCTATGTGCAATGTTATCATTAACTTAAATTTCATGTATTTTTTTTCTTCAATTTGATGTTTTTTTCTTCAATTTAATGTATTTTGTTTGATTTTATTAATTTAATTTACTTTTTTTTTATTATTATTTTTTATTTATTTATTTATTAGATGCACATAAAAATTAAGAGCGAGTTGTTAAAAAGTTGCTATTTTATCCTCAAAATAAAGAAAGTTGTTAAAACAATATAACATATTATTTATTTTGTCACAACTACTCAACCGTATTTGTTTTCTACTAGATGTAATTTGTTTGATTTTATTAATATAATTTTGTTTTTTAAATATTTTATTATTTTTAAATTAAAAAATTAATAAATAAAAAAAAAGCAATACATGGTCGCATCCTAGAAATGTGACCTTCTATTTCATAAAAAAATATCATCCTTCAAGCAAGTAGTGGCATGGCGAAAATGCGACTTAAAAAAAAATCCATGCGAAGTATATTGGTTTTTTTTAAAATATATATATATTTCTTATATTTTTCTTTTATAAATTCTAAAATTTACATGTTTAAATTTATATAAACTAACAATATATTTAACCTTTTCTTATGGATTTAATCTTTGTAATTTAATTGTTTAAAATATAAAGCGATCAAAGTGAAACTTAAGATTTTTTAAATTAGAAAAAAAAAAAAAAGAGTCATCTATTTGCACTATTTATATCCGCACAAGACATGTGTTACATGCGCCGTTTGCATCCTCTCCTCTCTTCTTCTTAACCCCTTTATTTTTATTTATTTATTGTCAATTTATTAGCCCCTTTATGAAATTAGGGTTTTTCAATTTTCTTCGATTTTGCTCTTACCATCTGTTTAATTTTGCAATTTGTAATGTTGTAGGCTTCACTATCTGGTCGATGAGGATATTTTCAATTCCCACTTGACTCGTTCCCTTGAAGCAATAGTAATATGTGTTGTTCTTTCATTTCACTTCCACAACCCTTTTTTTATGGTTTTGGGAGAACGCGAGAGCAACTAAATCATAAATTTCTTAAGAGTAATTTTTTTATTGATGGATTTTCGTTTTTGAGTCAATTGAGTAACTGGGGTATCGCTAGTTTTAACAGTGATGAGTCTACAGACCTGTAATGATTTGCGGATATGATCGCAGTCATTATTGAACATCTAAGGGACTGAGTGATCTAGTGATTCTCCTAATCTTTTAATCATTTTTTCCTTGTTTAAAAATCCTTGTTTTTGTTGATTTGTTTGGTTAAGTTTTGATTATAATGTTTTAAAGGGCTTCATATGTTAATATTATTCACGCTTTCACCAATTTTAGTGTGTTTAGCAATGTTCAATTGAAGCCTAGAATGGTGTTCCCCTCGCTATCCGATGCATCAAATTGATGAAGCATTTGGACGTCGGGGAACGATATTTTTTTATCAAGAAAAAGAAATATTAAATAAAATTTAATACATTTATTTTAATAAATAATTATTAATTCTAAAATGTCTGGAAAATAAAATTTAAATCAAAATTAGTAAATTTTCTTGAGGAAAAATCATTGATTTTTCTAAAATAATACTACTACCTTTAAGAAAATACCATTTTAAAATTATTCGTCCGTATGTGTATGTGATAGTTGCATTTAGTTGTTAGACTCTTTAAATAAATTAGATATTTAAAATAAATAATAAAATATCGTTGGAAATTTATATACAGTTGTTAAGATCTAAATTTAAACTTAAAATAACTGTTCTTTTAAAAAATATTGGAGAATGAGATATTTTTGAAGTAAGCAAAAGTGCTCCAAATTTCCAATTTAACCATGTCCCGGAAGAAATTTGAATTACATCTATATATATTATCTCTAGCAATAAAAAATATTTATATACTACTTCAATGGTGGCAGGTTCAATCAATGTCATCAGAGAAAATAAATGCAAATTCATTTATAAATTTTTTTGAGCATTTTCTTTATTCCAAAAGTTTTTAATACTTAAACAAGACACTAGACGTGCACCCGAAAATGAAAAATTGTTGTTACGAGGAATTTTTAAATAATTTATACAAATAATTTTTTTTAATGTAAATTAGTTTTTTCATTCATTTGAATTAATTATTAGGCTTGACATGTTATCAGAAAACACATTTACATATTTCAAGAAGGGCATAATAAAAAATGACATATTTCGAAAGTCAAAAGACAAATACTTGGTTTTTTAGTGTAACCTAAAAGCAAAATTTATAAATTTTTGAAGAACTAGAAAGTGTTTACTCTAATTTTTTATTTCATTTAGTATTTACGTTTTTATTTGTCTATGTATGATAATAATAATAATTTTAATAATCTTTGGCCCTAATTCAGGGCCGGGCATACACCCCTGCTCCGCTAATAAAGAAGTAAAAGGTTACCTTTGTCGATGAACTTTGGTACTTTTTGGTTTTTGTAAATTTTGTTTGTAAAAAAACAAAGACTTGAGCTGTGTAATATTCAAGTAATGTATTGACATCTCATTAGTTTATCTTTGTTGTGAAGTCGAGGATGAAAGATTCATTCACTATTTTTTCTAATGACTTCACACTACTGCAATATTGCAAATGTGTGGATTTACAAATCCTCTATCTCTTTGTTTTGATGGTGACTTAGATAACATTCCTTAGGTTACTCATATTTTAGTATGGGGCATTAGGATAATTCCACCTCTCATTATGTAGAATATTTGGTGTTGAAGAAATAAATTGTAAATTGGTTTTTGATAATGTTCAACCTATATTGCACTCTACAGTGGCAATAGTCTTTGCCCAACGAGCTTTTGAAAGTGGCTCCCTAGGGGCTCACCTTCAACATTAGCGAGGGGTGAGTTGGCAACACGATCGAAGATGAGGAGACCATGGTCCTTAATACTTTATGAATGTCATTTATTAGAGCAATTTTTTTTCTTCTTCTCTTTATTGATGTATTACATAGACTATGTCTAATATAAACAAATTTTGTCGCACTAAGACCAAATGCAAAAGATCGTATATTGAAAAGTAAGAAAAATAAAATAAAAATTGGAGAGATTTAAAGTAAAATATATTTGCGGTGATCCAATTTTATGTAAACAAAAACAAAACTTTCAATTGTTTTATATTATTAAATTTTTTATATAAAAATGCTTTAGTTATTTATCTACATATCGTAAATAGATCCAACTTATACTTAAATTTCTTAAAACAAATTATACTTTAATTTTTTTTTCCCAAACTAATTTTGTCAAACCGGGTTGATATGTATATTTTTTTTTTATAGATTTTTATGTATATTCTAATCCTTTGGTTTAAAAAAAAAGTATATTTTACCTTGAAAAAGTATATATTTTTTTTATAGATTTGTATGTATATTCCAATCCACTTTTGTTTAGCCGCAAAGCGCAAGTAAAAGAGACTTTACTGTTCTCAGAATATCTCAATCCAACTCAGCTACACTTTCACTCTCACTCACTCACACAATTCATACTCTACTTTTTCAATTTCATCAATCACTTGCGATGATTATTTTCATTCTATTACTCAAATTTGCTTTCCTCTTATTCTCAATTTGGTCGATACATATGGTTTTCGAAACGGGTTTGATACACGAGGCAAAGAGGTTTTGGAGAAGCATCGAAGATTGGTTCCACGTGTACCAGGTTTTCCATGTTCCTGAACTAAACGATAACATGCAGCATAATACTCTTTACAGAAAACTCTCCCTCTACTTGCATTCTCTCCCTTCGCTCCATGACTCACAATTCAACAACCTCATCACAGGGAATAATAACCAAAATGACGTCGTTTTTAGCCTCGCCCCAAACCAAACCATCCAAGACCAATTTCTCGGTGCCACCGTCTTTTGGTTCAACCAATCCGAACCCAACCGAATCTTCGTTCTCAAGATCAGAAAATTAGATAATCGCAGAATTTTCCGTCCTTATCTTCAACACATTCACTCCGTCGTCGATGAAATCGAACGGCAAAGGAAACGCGATTTGCGACTCTATGTGAACGCCGACGCTTTCAGACGGTGGAGATTCGTTCCGTTCACTCACCCTTCCACTTTCGACACCATCACAATGGAACCAGATCTCAAAAACAGAATCAAATCCGACCTAGAATCCTTCCTCAAAGGGAAACAATACTACAACCGGCTTGGCCGCGTCTGGAAACGGAGCTTTCTCCTCTACGGTCCTCCCGGCACCGGAAAATCGAGCTTCGTCGCCGCCATTGCCAATTTCCTCAACTACGACGTTTACGACATCGACCTATCTAGTGTTCCAAGCGATTCAGATCTCAAATTCCTACTCCTCCAAACGACGCCGAAATCGATTGTTGTTGTTGAGGATCTAGATCGGTTTCTGGCGGAGAAATCATCGATCAAGTTGACCTCATCTGCGATACTGAATTTCATGGAAGGAATTTCAAGCTCATGTTGCGGCGAAGGAAGAGTAATGGTGTTCACAATGAACAACAAAGAAAATGTGGATGCTAATCTTCTTCGCCCGGGTCGGGTCGATGTACATATCCATTTTCCTCTTTGCGATTTCTCGTCGTTCAAGACACTAGCTTGCAACTACCTTGGTGTGAAAGATCACAAGTTGTTCCCTCAGGTGGAGGAAATTTTTCAAAACGGAGCGAGTTTGAGTTCCGCAGAAATCGGTGAGTTGATGATCGCGAACAGAAACTCGCCGAGTCGGGCTATTAAATCGGTTATCATTGCCTTACAAATGTACGGTGATGGAAGGGGGTGTGGGTTGATCCAACAGTGTATGTGTGATGACGTGGACGAGGGTGTACGTGATCATTCAGTTACAGATATGCGGAAACTGTATGGTTTATTTAGATTGCGGACTCCCACAAAATCTGTGTCGTCATTGCTAAACTGTTCAGTGGCAAGTTCATTGCGAATTTGCAATGAATGACACGTGGCGTCTATTGATTGCTCAGAAACAACGCGCAGCGTTTTCCGTTACACCTGATTCGTGGGACTCTTTCACACAAAAAAAAGTGTTAATTAATTACTCATAGTGCATTGTTGATTCGATTGGGGGTAACGTCCAAACACACTTAAAAAGGTGTTATTTAAATTTGTCCTTTGAGGTGAGTGGATTTGCATGGAATATAAATCGGTGGAAAATTCGACGTTGAGTGATAAGTACGTAATGTATAGGCGAAAGAAAATTACAATGTAGATATTTTTTTCTTCCCCATTGGTTGAATTGTGAATCCACTTCGATGTATAGTTATATAAGTATTTCCCAATTGGACATAAGAAAAAATAAATAGCAGTTTCTTAGAGTTTTTTACAGCAATATCCCTTTTTTAAAAAAAATTAACTAAAATGTCCTCTTTTTGAAAACGTTTACCAAACTGCCCTACTTTTTGGGCTTTTTTACTGGTCGCAACGGGGGGTGCGACCTCCTGAAGTGAGCAATTTCGCAGGCCCAGTTGGAGGTCGCAGGCCGGGGGTGCGACCTCCTTCTGGGGATTTTTTGTTTTGTTTTGTCTTTTTCTACTGTTTTTAAATTTTTAATAATTATTTAATTAAAATAATAATTATACATTGAAATTAATAATAATAATAATAATTAATAAATAATATTAATAATTATACATTATTAATTATTATTAATAATAATAATAATAATTAATTTATAAATAAATAAATAACAATACATTAATAAATAATAATAATAATACATTAAAAAAATTATTTTTCATATTATTAATAAGTTATAAACCAATAATAATAATAATACATTAATAAATAATAAAATAATACATTAATATTAATAATAATAATAATATTAATAATAATACATTAGTAAATAATAATAATAATAATAATAATAGTACATTAATAAATAATAAAAATAATATATTAATAATAATAATAATATTGTTATTTATTTATTTAT
>JBBPBP010000003.1:59233993-59245541 GCA_037974735.1 Cicer chorassanicum | reverse complement strand
TTACTATACCTTTATCTCTCATTAATTATCTTTCACATTTTTCATAAATTAATTATTAAATGGTTGAAAATTTTGAAGATGAATTTATGGTGATATATTCATTCTCAAAATAACTTATTTATTTCTAACATGAATTTAATGACAGATGGTGTGAAAAATAAACAAGGAAAATATTTTTGTTGAAAAGTTTCATTTCTTTTAAGACTTAAAAAAGAGATATGTTAAATTTGATTAAGTGTAGAATTGAGAGACAAGGGTGAAATAGGAATAATTTTATCAAATAAGTTTTTCTTTAATACCAGGAAAATGTCTAAAAATGATAAGTATTAAAGAACACACCGAGTTTTTGGATTCCAAGTCTAGATTTGAGATCTTATAATATATAATTAGTGTTGATTGTTTTCATCCACCAATTTAATCATATGTTATCAAGAGATGTAATCTTCCTCATTAATATCTTCAACAGTTATCTTTGCTACATAAGTTGTTTAATTTAATTATTTATCTATATGTGTTTATTATAATGATTTTATTAAATCAATACTTTACAAATATAATGTTTCTTTCTAAGCAAACTTCTAAATATCAATATGTAACATGAGTGGTGTATAACTATCTCATCTCATTTGCATGTTATAAATGATTAGTATAATTTAATATATGCATTCACTCAAAAATTGACTTGTCAATGACAAAAAAATAAAAATAAAAAATGAGTGCAAGTAAAATTAACTATATTTTTCTTTTTTCAACATTATCTCTCTTATTTGATAAAATTCCACCATTTTAAAATAGATCTCACACAAGTAACAGAAGCTACAAGAACTTCATTTAATAAGTGAATTTAGAAAAGGTTGTTAGTTCCACATAGGGAATAAGGATAAGCATGATAGAGTGATATTGAGTGTTGATGGTAGTGAATGTTAATTAATGTGAGGATGAATTTTCATTATTAGGCTATGGAACCTCAGTTTTTAAATATACCGTTGAGGTGCATTGCAGCGGAAGACCGTGACGGTCTTTTTTGAATTAAGCTTTAAATTTTAAATTTTATGATAGTAAATTTTCCTTTCAAAATGTGTCATAATTATGTCACAATAGTCAAAAGGTGTCATAATTGTCTCCATATAGTCAAAAGGTGACATGATAATGTGTCCCACAATAAATAGTAGGAAGTTTGTCCACATATGTAACTCATTGACTATAAAAGGAGGAAGCTTTATATCAATTAAGACTATAACAACTTGCACGTCACAGAAATAACTGATAGAATAAGAAGAGAATCTAAAAAGGTGCATAGGCACAATTCTGTCACCTAAGGCCAACCAGACATTGAAATTTGAACGATGGCATGAAAGGTTAATCACAGGTAGCTGTTTTGAAAAGAATAATAACAATGATGTTACAACAAAAACCTCTGCAAATACAATGCTAGATATACAAAAAATTCCTTTTTCTTTACATCTTCCACTAGAACAACAATACATATCTAGACTGTTAGCTGTAAAAATGAAGGAAATATCAACTGTAGTTTACATCACTTCCTATAATTACAAAAATCAACACAAAAAACACAAGGTCCTGTTTGGAGCAACATCCCACTCTTCAAGGCCTTTTAGAAATGATCGGATAGCAAGCATATGTCATGAAAGATGCCAATATGATGCCCCCAACAACCATCAAACCTAACCTGTTACAATTAGAAAAATAGAGTGTTTAAGTATAACTTCAAAAATTTGGCAGCGGATACAACAGAAAAAATAGCTTCTGCACCAAAGCATCACTAAAGATATTGGGATACTGTAACCATATATGTTTTGTTTACCCATTTTTTTTAGTTGAATCACATCACAAATCACAGAAAACATATAATTTATTTTTCTGAAATTAATTTTTTTACACGAGTAAAAGGACCTTTAATTTTTTCAGCAAAATCTTTTTTGTCGCCGAGGATAACTTGTCTTCTTAGTCTCTTTTAAGTATAACTGGAGATGTTAAACTAATATCTTCACAATAACAAAAAATTTGTGAAGATATATCCACTCAATTCTCTACTTTATTTATGTGAAAAAAAATATTTGATCTACACCTCTTCAAAGTAAAAATAAATTATTTTCAAGTTTTTTTTCTCCAATTTCCAATAACATGTTTGAACATAAATGAAATTAAAACGAGTGTAATAGTATCTTTAAGGGTGAAAGTGAGAAGGTCGTGAGAAGAATAAGAGAAAATGGGTGAAGGTGGGAGGAAAGAAGACAATAGAAATTAGGGTTCTCAATTTTGCTCTCTAAAAAATAATCAAATTTTTAATTTTTAATTTATTTTTTATTAAAAAATTATATAAAAAATTGTAACGTCAACTTAATGATGTTAGAAGATGGAGAAATCAGTGAAACCTATTTCAAATAATAATAATATTTATCGTCTATGTAGCACAAACACTTCAAATTAAAAGTACGTCCAATCCTCTGATATGTGAGTATCCAACACTTACTGATACTTACATGAATGAAGTTCATAATTCATGTTTCTTTTTGAAAAATTATGGATAATTATGTCAATCAATAAAAAATTAATAAATGTTCATAAACAATTTTTATTGAACCAACATAGTCCCTCAATTATTTTTAAAACACGAGAAAGAATTTTGTTTAAAAAACATGAAAAATAATTTAGAGACCATTATCATTTATATAGTTTAAAAAACAAATTGGAAAAAATATACGTAATATCTTAAAATAGTTGGCAACCATATACATATAGAGAATAAATATATATTAATATTAATGAAGAACAACATTTAAATTAAGATTACACTTAAGTATGAATAGTTTTTTTTTATATTATCAATCAATTTTAGTTGTCAAATTATTATAAACATTTGAACCGTTGAATTAATAAAATTTAACCTGAATTTCAAATTTTTTTATAGTATATTGTCAACTATAAATCATCGGTCAACTAATAAATGTTATGTTAGGTTTCACTACATATCTCGGATTTGAGATACATTTCCATATCACAAGGTTGAAAGAGATATAGAGAATAGTCACTGCTCAAAGTTTGTGGATCTGACCAAATCGTCCATTTTGCTTCCACTATAATGATTAAGGCTTCCAATCAATGAAAGCAATAAATGATAGGAAGCAATGTTCAACATCAAACCAGCTGGGTGGTTGTTGTTGTAATTAAGGTCCTCTTTAGCAAGTTCAAACTACAACTGCTAATTTAGAGTGTATAAAATTTATACAATGACATGACACTCAAAATTTTCGGACGACTCTAATTTTAATCTCGGATGAGGATTAGAAAGAAAAAAAAACTAGTATTATTAAATTTCAAATTTTTAGATTAAAGCAATTTGAACTCAATTTAAATTTGTACGAAAAGATTTTTGTTGAAACAATATCTTTGAACGTTATTAAAAAGACAAAAACAATAAGCCAAATTCATTGCTGTAATTCAATCAAACTGAATCAGAATAATAAAGTGCTGTTCAATTCTGAGCATGGAACAAGGATGATATGAAATTAATCTCCATTATTCCCATTGATACATATAATAGTAAACCACCGTAATTTTATAAAAAAACTATAGTGTAGTTTTTTAAATTCACATTCACACTTCTCTCTCTATCTTTTCTTAGATCTTAATAATAATAATCAACAAGAACATGAAGGTAATTTCTTCATTTCAGTAATATCTAATTCAGGACCTGAGATTATATCAATTTTCAATCCTTTATGAATACCATTGGCCTTCCCATTATTACACTCCAACGACTTTTTTGAAACAACCTTATTAATCTCTTCAAGCAATTTAAAAAATGCAGAGTTGACATTTTCACCACTAAAAGCTGAAGTCTCTGAGAAAAAGAGGCCTTGATCCTCTGCAAACTCGACAGCATCTTCAGTGTGTACCACTCTTTGATCCACAAGATCACCTTTGTTACCAATTAGCATGATGACAATGGAACTATCAGCGTGTGATCGAAGTTCCTCAACCCATCTAGCTACATGATCGAAGGTTTGTCTTTTAGTTATGTCGTACACTAACATTGCCCCTAATGCTCCTCTGTAGTATGCACTTGTCACTGCTCTGTACCTATATAATTAATTAACATCACCAACAAAATTATATTTACAGATATGTATGTATGAAACATTAAATGATAGGAAGAAAAGAAGAAGAACCTTTCTTGGCCAGCAGTATCCCAGATCTGTGCTTTGATGAGTTTACCATTAATAGTGACAGTTTTTGTTTGAAATTCAACTCCAATGGTGGATTTTGAGTCAAAGCAGAACTCATTCTTTGCAAACCTTGACAGTATTTGTGTCTTTCCAACTGCTGAGTCTCCTATAACCACAACCTTAAACACATAATCTATTTTCTCTTGTACCCTTTCAACCTCCACCCCATTCATTTCCTCATTCATTTCCTTCCCAAGATCAACAAAGGTTTATTAGCACAGAAGAAGGTTAGTAGGTTGGTTTGGAATGAAGGGAAACATGAACCTCACGACAACCAACAAGTGTTGAATTTCCAGTCGCAAAACAATTGTCCCACTTTAATGCTTTACCAAATTACTATTATATTCAACACTCTCTTTCTAACATTGAATATAAATTATTTACTAAGGGCAACTGCCCCCAATTGTTTTATTTCAATATATCACTTCTTATTTTTATAAAATCTATACCGTTGTGTTTAATATGACAAGTGTTATTTGTTATAAATAATTGTTATAAGAAAGAAATTAATGCTTGAAAATAAGACTTTTGACTTATTTAATTTTGATTGACCAGACATGAAATAGTTATTATTTGAAAGAGTTTAATGCGCATAAAATTCTTGTATTTATCGTAATTAAGGGTATTTTTCGATTATAAAACATTCCCCCGGTAAAAAAGTTAAGTTTATGAACCAAATCTAATCAATCAACTTACATTGACATGTTAAATGTTTATCTCTTGAACACGTTAAAAAATAAAGTAGATTAATTCCCAGTGGTGAAGGAAAAGAAAATATTTTAAGTTCAATGCAATAATAAGTAGGGTAGCACAAGTTGAGGGATTTTACTGTTTGCACCGACAAAGATAGATAACACCCTCCGTAATAATGATCACTTCTTGCTGGTAAAATAAACAAATTAAAAGGAAAGAACCAATTGCTGCTGGATACCATTTTTGTTTTGGCACGTCTATTCAATTAAGTTTGATGTATTTTTTTTTATTAAATATATTTTATTTTATTTTATTAATATTATTTTTTAAAATATTTTAATTATTTTTTATTTATTAAATTAACAATTATTGTTTTGTTACAATATTACAGTTTTGTTTTTAAGGATGTTTAGAGAATTTTTTATATGGTTTCTTATCGTGCAGGTGACGTTGAGGATGTTTGGAGAATTTTTGGTGTTAAACTATTTTTTTTTGTTTAATACTGTGCAATGCTTGTATTCGGATGGTTGAATTAGTTCTAATATTTTGTATCGTAGATGAATTATATGTTAATATTTCAATTTTAAATTTGTTAGAACAATTATATTAAATGTTCAATTTTAGCTATAATTACATTAGCATGCATGTACATATATTGGAGATATATAAGTTAATCAGATAAGATAAATGACACAATTTTTAAAAATATTTTATACACCAAAATATTAATAAAGTAAGAAATATAAAAAGTGAAGAATAGAGAGAATTTTAACTAGACATTTTTGTACTGATAATAATTTTTATAAAAAAGATAGAGAAATAATTAAATATAAGGTTGGTCTAACACACTTGGAGGTTTAAAACGAATTTTAATATAAAGTCAAAACAGATTTTTTAAATTCTAACATAACATCACTAAATTAATATAATTAATTTGATGTAATATTTTTTTTCAATTGATTTAATATTGTTGAAATATAAGGGTTTCATACATTTCATATGATTAATAGTCCAAATTAACTTGCTATACATGATTAAATTAATCTAAAGCTACTCTTATATGCATACAATTTTGAATATACTTAAATTTCTAAGATTCCATCTTAAACAACAAATTAATTTTTAATCTTCACCTACAAGCAATAAAATAACAAATACAAAATATAAAATTTAGCATAAAAATATTACTAATAAAACAGAGAAAATATTAATAATTTTAATAAAAATTGATTAATAATATCTAATTACGATTTTCATTGTCTTCATTGTTCGGACTAGGAGAATTCAAATGGTTATGAGAATACTATATTTTTATTACGTCTCTCAAGATCCCAAAGAACACAATAAACAACAACGCGCACTAAATAATGACAAAACAAGTTCACAAAGAATATGATTGAAAATGTCAAATTGAAATTATCATTCAAAGCATGTTTTGTGATTTACTAGTAGTATTACAATAAGCTTCACTTAAAAAACAACAGCATTGCCTCTAGACTAACAAGTACAACATCTTCTAAAAACTCCCGTTAAAATAGCAATATAATCATTATAGCAATATAATCATTATATCAATAAATTTTATTCAGTCAACTATCAGCCTCAAGTGCAAATAAAATGGACAACAATTGAAAATAAAATTCAATACTTTGTCAAACTTAATTTATACACATTATATATATTTGTATCGTTTAATTATAATCAAAACTTAAATCGATCTGGCAGTCATTTCATTGACAATTGATCCATCTTTACGAATTCGAGTATCAGTGTAAATCTATTTACATCCAGGCAACGATCATTTGCCTATTTTTTAATCTAAAATCAAACAAACAAGTTAAATGCATTTTGTTTTTAAATCAAATTAAAAGCCATGAAAAAACAAATAAAAACAAATATTCTCATCAATAAGTTTTGGGAGACGTTTTTTACCCATACAATGGAAATCTTCGAACTTAGCACGACTTTGTCTATTAATTTTACTTATTTTCTGCAATTTATACAAAATATTAGTTGAAATAATAAACTCTTTAATATATTATTCATAATATGTATGACTTACTTGTCCTTTATCAGAAAAACAATTATGAACTAAACAATGATATTGATTTTGGTCAACACTATCATCTAGTACGACATATGCATGTCCTTCTTCTATATTAGTAGGGTCATATTCCATTGACTTTAGTTCACCCTTCCATTGCCTCCACTTCTTATTTAACGGAGGAACAAACTCAAATTTGCTCTACACAATGAAAGAGGTTAAAAAAACATTTTATATTAGAACTCTTGACACAAACATAATAAGCTAAGTAAAGGAACAACAAGTATATACATTCTTAAAAGCTTAAGTTATTAGTTAAATGTATATTCACAATACCTCTATTAATTTCAACATCTCTTCTTCGTAATACTTTGGCGTGACTTTCCATGACTTGTAGTCGGTGGGAGCATATTGACGTCTTCTAACCACACTACTAATGAAACGGGTAAGAGTTGTCCCTTCCTCACCAATGAATCGATCGTATTTGTCTAAATTAATAATTATTAAATCACTATCTTCAATTTTTCATACATCTAACAATAGTGTTCAAGACTATCTCATACGGATCAAATAGTATTTGCAAATTCATATTCTCTATATTTTTTCAAATATTTAATAAAATATTTTACTAGTTCAAAATCTATATTAATACATTTGTCTTCTTTTAGTAATTTTTTTTATTAAAATATTATTTAATAGAGTCAATATTTTGTACGATTAAATTAAAATAAGAATACAAAATTACAAGTACACATGCGTCCGTACCAAATTTTCTCAATAGAAATTAAAACAAAAAAATTGCATACACACAAACTCAAAATCCCAAATCATCAATGAAAACTCTCATCCATCCATATACCTTCAACTCAAATATAACAGTAAGAATTTTGCCAAAAAATAACATAAGAAACAAAATAAGGAAACGAACATAAAAAGATAACATAGCTAGTAAGTATTGAATAATGATACTTCCAACAAAGAAAACAGTAAGTTTGGCATCGCAATTGTTGTAGAATTTGACTCATTTATAAAGAGGGCACCCATGTAGCTATATACGAACTAATATTCAAATTAAGAATTTGGGCTACATATGTGTACTTTAATTTACTTTCTATTCTATTCTATGTATTTGTCAATGTGATTTTTTTTTTTTTACAATGAGTGGTTGATTGAATAATTTTTTAATTATGAACGCTGTTATTATTAAGTGAGATGATGAAATCAACTATTATTTTTCATTTTAAGTGTAAACCTAGTTTATACTAACAAGATCACCCATTTTGTCATCAAAATATATAGGTTGCCAGATAATATGTACATACAAATAGCCAAATGCTTTTTTTTTTCAATGGTAATAATAAGTAGTAAAGTTATGAGCACTGTTAATTTCATTCTATTAATTAGTATAAGAAAAAAATGCAAAAAGAACTATACAATATTATATGAGCACAATTTTGTCTCGTCCTTCTACACTTTGAAGCTTTTCACTAATTCTGTCACGCCCACTTTGAAACCACACAGGATGAGATTCCCAATCCAATGAATCATCATATCTCCAATAGGGACTCAAAACTATTCGCTCGAGTTTGTGGGCACATTTTAGTACATTCATAACAAACTCAATTTCAAACCAATTGCCAACACAACCTCCCAATTCAATAACCTTTAGCTCCTCATGAGAGAATATTTCAACATCCCTAACATCTTTTTGACTTTCAAAGAACTCCAAATTTAGAAACTGACAAATAAAATCATAACAGGAACAGTATTACAAGCTGACAAACATGTATTAATGAATGCAAATCAAAATATCTACGAAAATTATCCAAACCAATATCAAATCTTTGTATAATTATGCAAACCAATAAAATACTTCAAGGGAAGAGTTGAAGCTACTTAGAAAATCAAATCAAAAGTTATATTTGGAAAGATAATGGGTGGCCAAGTGCAATAAGCTCAAATCAATTCTAAATAAAATCAAATCAAAAATTAGATTTGGAAAGATAATGGGTGGTTAAGTGCAATAAGATCAAATAAATTCTAAATATCAATATGTTAAAATATATGTGGTTTTAACTGTATGATCTACTAGGTCAAAAGTGTATATTTATTTATGAAACTATGCATAAAAATCAGAACGATAACCATAAAAATAAAAAAGTAAAACATATTTATTAACCATGTTCACTCACCATGACAGAAAGTTTCTGCAAAAGAGGAGCAGCTTGAAGGATGTTTAAAATCCACAAAGGATCATACTCCACATCATTTAAGATGTCCGAGTCCAACAAAATGACAAGCTTCAACTGTATAAGATGTTTGAGTGGTTGAGTCATTTTTAGGGATGTTGTAACCTGAACAAAAACATGTAAGATTCAAAAGACAGAGAAATGTAACAAAAAATTAAAAAATCACTATTCCAACGCTTTATGACTAACCATAGAAAATGTGGTCACTTGCATAACCTCAAGTTCAGGAAAAGTTGCAGATAGACCAACAAATGCATTAAGATCTCCTTTGCATGAAATGGAGAATGCAATGCTCTTTAGCACAGGGGTATTAATGTTCATGGTATCCAAACCATGTCCATCATACTCCAATGAAGTGAGTTTAAGGCAATCCACTAAAATCAAGTTTACACCATCCTGAACCTTGAAATCAACAATGTCGATGATTTTGTGCGTTACGACATAGCACCCTATAACCTTGAGATGACATAAGGATGAACTTACTATCTTTAGCATTGATGATTTGACCTCACATAACCTTAAGCAAAGCTCTTCAAGTCGTCGACAATTAGATAACAGACTTTCAACGAACATTTCATCCACTTTTGAACTTTCAAGTGAAAGAGATCTCAAATTTTTGAATGGAATAAAATCACAATTGGTGGGACGACAAACAAGACAATTTTCAAGACACAATTGCTTTAGATTTGAAGCATTAGTCACAGAAAATAAGTCAAAGTCAAATTTATATCGTCTGCGTTGAGTAGTGTCGTGTGCATAAGGCTTTCCTAGAAAGAGTAGATCGATTCTTCCAACTCCCATTGCAATTGCAAAACTTATCCATTGATCAATAGTGTTGCTTTGTTCACGTTTTAAATAGAAGTTCACCAAGAAAGAATCAATCTTTGTACCCCGAAAGTTCTTGACAAATTGATCTACTCGTTTTACAAATCCATCCCTACTCATATCCAAATTGAGGCGCCTCTCCACAGTAGAGCTACTAGGAACATCAATGAGATACCCGATTTCTAGCAGTTCATTTTCGCTTCCAAGCACATTGAGGACATCAAAGTAGAGATCTCTCCTTAAACACCAAAGATTGCACCACCTTCTAGACAGTATACTAGTTTTCAACAAATCTTTCATTGATAACTTTGTCGAGATATAAGACAAGATGCAGTCAGGCAATTGACTAATGCGATCCATTTTATCAAGAGCAGGATTTGAAAATAGTGGCAATGCACCTGAAAGGACCGGAAATACATAGACAAAGTTTAATAATTTTCATAATTGCAATGAAAGGATGCAAATTGAAGAATAAACTTCTAACCCTAGTGAAGAAATTTCTAATTTAGGAATATCATCCAAAAAACGTAGTTTCTTAAGTCAAAGTTGTCAGGAAAAAGAGAAAGGCATGCATTTGTAGAATGCTCAAAAAGAAAACTATTGATAACAAAAACAGAGAATGAAAAAAACGTACTAGAATGCTTAAACGCACAGGGATCGTTTACTCTAGTGTCAACTTTATTAGTACATTACTATATAAAAAAATAAAATTAGTAGTACATTGAAGGTGATATAATAATAGCATACAATAACTCTAATGGTTTGATCTAGTGATAAAAAGGTAGATATTGGGTTCGATGTGTTGCGGGTTCGATCTCGTGCGAGGCAAATAACCTTTGTGTACTTCCACTAGAATAACACAAAATAACGAAAATCAATCTCAAAAAAGAGAAAAAAAATCAAGTCACAATTTTTGAAAAAAATTCCTTCTCCTCCTTCACAAAATAGGCACGACGTTTGAAAAAAAAAAATCAACAGAACAATAATTCAGTGAAACAACACACCAAAAAAACAATCAAAACTAAACTAAAATGTTCAAAATAAGAGAAAAAAATCAACATAGTAGAAGAACAATAATTGAATGAAACAACACAGCAAAAAAAACAATCAAAACAAAACTAAAATGTTCAAAATTGGTAAGGATGAATAGAAACGAACCAGAAGTAAACGATTGAGAAAGAAGGAAGGACGGTGGCAGGTGGCAGGTGGCAGGTGGCCGGAAAGTGGAAGGTCGGTGGCCGGTGGTCTTGGATGATGGCAAAGTGAGGATGGTTTTGCCTTTGGGGTTTTGGAGTTTTGAGTGAAATTAGAAGTGAGCTTAAAAACAGAAACAAGAAATCAATTTATATGGTTTTTAGTTTTAAAAAAAAAAAAAAAAAAAAAACTGTTTTTTACCTTTTCAATATATCGAATTATTAGAATGATTAAGTAAGTCAAAAGTCGTAACTACAAATTATTTAAAAGAAATTTGCTTTCAAAATTAAACA
>JBBPBP010000003.1:59219455-59233520 GCA_037974735.1 Cicer chorassanicum | reverse complement strand
TAATAAAATATTTTACCTGTTGAAAACTTACATCAATACATTTTTCTTCTTTTAGTAAATTTTTATTAAAATATTACTTAATAGAGTCAATATTTTAAAATTAATAAAAAAAACTAATTTTTAAAATACTAAAAAATTCAGTTTATTATCAAAAAATGAAAGTAAAAAAACTTTAAGTTTTTTAAAATAATAAATTTATTTATTTTCAGAAATTATTTGTTTTTAAAACTATAAAAATATATTATTTAAAATTATTTTCTAAAATTATATAAAAAAAGTGGAGTTTGTGATTGACTTCAAGTCATAATACATTCCATTTATTTTCTCTGGTTTTCTATCTTCAAGTCATAAAATTATATTGTTTGACTTGAATGATAGTGTGGTGTGGAAGGTGAAGGTGAATCTTCTAATGAATCTATCTTGAAAGTCAATGTAGTGGAGAAGGAGGCTAAACTGAATTCTGATTTTGGTTAAGCACGTTGTTGCATAGTATGCGCACACAAACGAAATAGGACAATTTATCCTTGTTTGAGAATCAGCTTGTGACAAATTTTGGTAGTTAAAGTGGTGAATTGAGAGTTGCAGTTTCATCCATCCATTCGATAAAATAGGACAATTCTATTGGTGGTTTCAATTAAATTTTTATATATCAAAATACAAAAACAGAGGATTTTTGAAGTTATTTGCATCCACCCTTTCGATAAAAGAGGACACGTGGGTAACCCTAGCGATCTCTCTCATACTTACTCTTCCTCTCTTCGTTCTTCTTCGTTTAAAAAAAAAAAAAAGTTAAATAATGATTTAAAATCATTTTTTTTATTTGAAATCACGTTAGGCACTATTTTTCTCTCAATTTATTTGAATAATTAATTTTATTAAGTGGGGTTTTTCTTTGGTGTATTTACTGTGATTTCGTCATTTTGGTAGTATATTGTTTCATTTTTCTTCTTATTCCAGTTTTGATTTGATTCATTCTACTCTAAGAGTATGCATTATTGATGTGAAATATTTTATATTGTCGATTAATCACAACTATTTACGGACATGCCATTAGAGGTAGTTACGATAATAGTCGAATATATTTAATTATCTAAATATTGTGATTGACTCATAGTGTAAAATTATTTACATCGACAATGGATATAAATTAAATTCATCTTTAAAATAAATTTAACTTTGTTTTTACATAACTTTTTCTATTTTCAACAATCGAAATTATTGACCATGAAAGATAGTTTAAGAAACATACTTAATTGTGTTTTAAGATTCCATCGATTAAAAGCAGACGCCTATCTTTTTTAATATGCATAATTGAATTTATTTGTTATTATAGTTCACTATTAGATAATATTGACATATCAACTTCGATCAATTACAGATGAGTAAATGACTTCATCATTAACACTTTAGATTTGAAAAAGATAAACCACTATTTTGATCTTCGATTGTACAAAGTGTTTTTACTTTAGTATATTACTTAGTCAAAAACTCATATTAATCTATGTATTCATAGACTATTCAAACTTTTGTTACTTTAGTCTCTAACGTGATTCTTAACTTAGTGACATTAACGATTACTGATCTATAATATGTCATTCTATCACGTGTGTAACTAAATAGTCAAAGATCAAAATTGATACTCAATGTTTTTGATTTTATCATTTGTGTTTGCATTTATCTTCAAATTTTCTTTAACTCCATAACCTCCATTGCATTCCTTGCAAATGTGCTATAAGTTTCTCATTGTTACTTGGAATATTAAAATTAACTTACAATAAATAAGTTAAGAAGATGAAGAAGAAATTTGAGAAAAAATAAATTTTATATTTAAGGTTAGAGATAAGATGAATAACACATGATATATAATTGTCCACATCATCAAATTAACATAGTTATAAGTCAACTTAGCACTAAAGACTAAACTCACAAGTATTAGGAATTTTTACACTAATATCCTACTTTTTTTTTCTTTCCAAAAGTACCAATTTAAATACAGAAATGTTTTACTTTTTAGCCTCATATCGCAATCTGGGGATGCGATGTGCTGAATAATTTTTTTTTGTAGTAGGAGGTCACATCCTAGAGATTTATGTTTTTTTTGTTCCATTTTATTTATTGGTATAATTATTATTTAATTAATTATAAATAATTAAAAATTTAAAAAATAATAAAAAATAATAAAATAAAATACATAATTAAATAATAATAATAATAATTTTAATAACAATAAATAAAATACATAATAGTAATAATATTATAAATTTTAATAATAATAATAATAATAAAATAAATTATATTAATAAAATAAAATTAATTAAATTGAACAAACAAAAGACGTTAAATTAAAGAAAAAATACTACAAATTAAAAAAAACATCAAATTAATATTTTATGTGTAACTAGTGGCCAATGTTTGTTGGAACATAGGTTGGTCACGCCACCCCAAAATTTTCTCTAATATTTTAAAAATACTTCTTATTTTATTTTATTTATAATAGTATAATTTGTTAAATAAAAATTAATATAGATTAAATCAGGTTTATCCTTGTCATTGTGAAAAAGCATTTGATAGGGACACATGAATTTTATGTTGTTTTAATGTTGGGTTCTATAATTGGTGTATTTTATGAGTTGAATTGCGGTTGTTGAGTTATGTTGTCAAGATGTATGTTTCATGTTGAGTTATGTTGTCGAGATGTATGTTTCAGTCTGGTTGTTGAGTTATGTTGTCTGATATGTATGTTTCAGTCTAATATGTGAAGATAACATACTATATGTGCATTTTTTCTTGTTACATGAATTAATCTAACCAAATGACATGAAGATTGGTATGTGTATATCTCATATGATTGATATGTGTATATAGACTAAAATTTATTTTATCAATTTTTTAATTATTAAAATTGCATTTTTTTTATTATGCCCAATTTTTAAGATTTAGAACAAGACCCAATTTTTTTGTATACTAAATTATAATTTAGACGTGTATTATAGAAAAACCACTGGAATAATATATAAAAAAAGTGATTTTCCTTTATTTTTGTTTATTCTTTTAATCATTTTGTGTGCTAATGAGATTGTGTATTGTATTAAAAATTTTAGAGTTGTCTGAATTAGTTTCAATTGATATTGGGGTGACTGCTGCTGAGCTTAACACAATCACTACTACATCTTAAGGCACTTGTTATTGTTTGTTTAATGCATATTTTACTTATTTATTATTTCTCCTTCTTTATCTCCTCACTTTTATTATTAATATTTGTTTTTGTAGATTCTCAATTGTTTCCTTCCATACTTTGAGAAACTTGTTAAGTGCTTGTACTTGAAGTTGACATTTCTTAGAATTGATGAATTTTCATATTTTATTGATTTACTGTTGTTGAATTTATTTATGTATTTGAAGATTGTTATATTTTTTTTTTTTGTGAGAAGTTGATGAGTTTTTTTAAAGAATTGTATAATTTGATTGAAATTTTATAGTTTTGAGACATTCAAATATTAAATACATTTTCATTCAATATGTTTTCCTGTAAAATAAAAAAGGTTATTATTTATGTATGACCTGCCAACCCAACCCAACCCGTTCTTGATCGGGTCGGTTCGGTTCGGGTTAAATAAAAAAATATGGGTTTAGAACTTAACCCAACCTAGAGATAATCGATCGACTCGAGTCAAATTATGGGTTTTGTCAAAACCCGCCCAACCCAACCCGCGTACACCCCTAACAAAAAGTGTAATTAATCGGATTTGAAAATATGGTATTCAATTTTCTTTAGTAAAAATAAAAAGTGAATAAAAGAGGACCGATTTTAGAGTTGTCACTAATCACCTAGTACCTAATAATCACCATTCACCGGTCATCGTTCATCAAGAAAATAAAATAAGAGGGTTATACCATGCACCCCCACACCTATATCTGCTACCCCTCAAGACACATGAAAATACAATTTTATCCTTTTAATAATTTATAATAAATTTCAAAATTGATAGTTTTGAAAGTTTTAAATTTTCGAAATAAGGATTACATTCCGAAAATTTGGAAAGTTTTCAAATCTGGAAAGTTTCGAAAATTTCCAAATCTGAAATTTTTTGAAATAAGGATTACATTTCGAAAATTTGGAAAGTTTCGAAATTTTCCAATTATCGAAACTTCAGAAATTTTCCTATTTCGAAAGTTTTGAACGATTTGAAAGTTTCGAAAATTTTGAAATTTTCTATTTTGGAAGTTTCGAATTGTTCGAAATTTCGAAAATTCTGGAAATTGTCATTTCGAAACTTTGAAAACTTTCGAATATTTTGGAAAGAGGGGTGAAAAAAATGAGAAGCTAAAAACATTGAAGATTTTATAAAGGACAAAATTGTATTTTCGCGTTGATTGAAGGGGTGACAGGTTTAAACGTTGGAGTGCATGGTATAATCCTCGTAAAATAAAAGTGTTGCTTTCAAGTTTGAAGACCCGGTTGCCAAAGCTTATCCTCTCCTTAGCTTCTTCCGTGTTTTTCCAAAATTCTCTTTTCTCTCTTTTTCCATGGACACTTTCTCAAGCTCAGTTTCAACCCTCAAAATCTCATCACTCCCACCACCACCAACTACAACAAATCGTGAATTCCATCACTTCACAAGAACAAGAACAAGAACACCCCATCATGCAACCCCAAACCATCCTCCACAACCCAAAAAACCCAATTTCTCTTCCACTTCCATACCCAACTTCGCCTCCCCAAAAACCAAAACTTTCTCACACAACAATCCTTCTCCTTCACCTTCTCTACCGTTCTCTAATTCCTCAAACACCCCACCTTTCAAACTCAAACCATCTTCTTCTCCTCCAATTTTCCATCACAAAGCTGCTACTGGTTATGCCGCTGCTATCATAGATATATCTCAAAACACCAGTTCCCTTCATTCAGTTCAAATGGATGTTCAGAAACTCTTGAAATTCCTCAAAAAATTGAAATTTCAATCAGATTCTGGTGTAATTGTTGACCCTTCAAAGGTTGGGAAATTGAAAGGACAAGCTGTGAAGAAGGTTGTGGAGCAGGGAAAATTTCAAAGACACGTGGTTGCGCTGGTGAAGATGTTGATGAAGAAGAACAAATTGGGAATTGTTGAGGAAGTGTTGGAAGAGTTTGAGAGAATTTATGATGAGTTGTGTGGAACTCAAGTTGTGTTGGTTTCGTCTGAGAGAGAGATTGAGGAAGATGAAATGTTAGGGATTGCGAAAAGCGTGTGGAAAATTAGTGGGGATGTGAGGGTTAGGGTTAGGAATTTGGTTCAAGAAAATAGTTTTCCTTCTTTTGTTGTGTGAAAGTCAAATCAAATCACACCTTTGTGATTATATCATTTTTATCTTTGATGATTGCAATGCATCCTTACAAAGTTCAATCGAAATTGGCCTCTATTTTTCGTGCATTAATCAAACCAAAAGTTTAGGTGAGGAATGTGCTTTTGCCTCCTTTTTTATGACAATAAATCGCACGCGAATTAATTCAATCGATACGCATCAATATAAAAAGCTTTACTTTTTTGAGATCAAACTTTGATTCTGTTGCTTATTCAATCAAAATAAAAATTCCGTTGCCGGGACTTGAACCCGGGTCTCTCGGGTGAGAGCCGAGTATCCTAACCAACTAGACTACAACGGATTGTTGACAATATTTGTCCTCTATATTATATATACAATAAAAATATAGCACATAATGGATGATTTCGATAAATGATGCAACTCAAAAATCGAAAGAGTTTTTTGTTTTGTTTTTAAAGATTAAAATGGATAACATTAATATGTTACTTTGGAAATATAAGAATTTGTAGAATTTTTAAGATATTAGAATTTGTGAAATTAAAAATATAAACCATTTATGTTTTATACATTTTGTAATTTAGAAAACACATGACATACAATGAAATTGTCTAAATATTGTCAATAATATAATATCGTTATTTTTTGTAAATTATTTTTCAATAGTGATATGATACAAAATAACTTAATGACAAAAAATATAAATATGATTGATATATAATCAATCAATTGTTAAATGAATTTATTCTTAAAAACTAACTCGCAAGATAAATATGATTAAACATAGATATACATCAAATAGTTCAAGAATTTTAACAATGTATAATTTTAATACAGTTTTATGTTGCGTTTTACGTGAATATGAAAATTATCACATTAAGTTAAGAACACTCACACGTATTTAACATCACATTTTTATTCAAAATCTTAAATATTTAAATATATATGAATACTCTTAGTTATTCGAGGTTTAATGTCAATTTTTTTATTCAATGTCATACTTTTCCTTATACTTTTATACTCGATATTCAAATATTTCAATCCTCTAATACATTGTCCTAGTCTAATTCCTACGTTGTGATTCTTAATCAAACTTTGATTACATTTTTTGAAAATGATTGGATCCTCCCAAAAATGAGTTGAGATGATGAGGATTTAAATGCACATATATCCAAGAGCTTGAGAGCCTTAATAGAATGAGATTCCAATACAACTTCTAAAAACCTTCTTCTCAAAATACTATTCATTCATTTCTTTAATTCTTATTTTTCAAATCTCTCTCCACCCACGAAACAGAAGAAAGTTGAATAGTTACTACACGCTTGTGGAAAAAAAATTCGGTGTTTACTTTACTAGACGAGGATAGCGGTCATTGGTCAAAGCAAAAGAGTGATTGGAGCAAAAAGAAGTCATAATATTCAATAACAGAAATTAAAATTATCATCTACTTTCATTATACATATTTCTTTATTTATTTATTTATTTTGCTTCCGCTTTCCTCCGCTGTTCCTCCTTCTCCTCCGGTTGCTTCATCTTTCTCACCAAATTTATTCCCTTTGCAAAACTACCTTCTCAATTTGCATGGCTTCACTTCCTCTTCACCCCCAAGGTAACTCTTTATTTCTCTCTCTATTATTGTTTGCTAATTATGATTACAATATGTTAATCAACTCTTTCAAATTGCTGCTACAATCCCTTGTTGTAACAAAAATTAAAGAAGCTTTTTTGGTTGAGGGTTACCTGGTTGTTTATCTCTAAGTCAAGTCAACTAATAATTATGCCATTACTTGCATTGGGTTTTTCACTCGTCTTACCGTTTTTTAGGCGTTAAATAAATAGTCAAACTAATTCTCTTAATTTAGTTCTTCATTAAGTTCATGTTTTTTTTTTTTTAGTTTTTTATAATTCACTATTCTTCCTTCTTTTCAACAATTAATCTCAGCAACATGGCTGTTTCAGAATCTATTGCTAGTAGTAAAACCAAAATTAAAATGAAAAGAGAACTGCTATTTTCTCAGGAATGATTTCAACAAGAAAGAGAATAATACATGAAATTAGGATATTTGACCAATCAGATTATTGCTCTGACCATTCATAAGAGAGTGGGGTGTGGTTGTTCTTTGTAAGTGGTAAGTACATGTTACTATATGTGGTTTTTGTGTTTCTTGTCAAACTTCTCTTATAACAATAATCATTATTCAAATGAAAAGTGCCTTTTTTATTTGTAGCCCACTTCTACAATATTATTAGAATTCCAATTAGATTTAAAGCCCACTTGTGCACAAATTATGATGTGGATTTTATCCTTAATACCCTATATAAAATCATTAGGAAATGGTTTTGATGAATTTCTTTTTTATTCATACTGGATGTAGGTATTTGAAATTGAACTGTAACGGGTATGGAAGCATTCCTTAATCAGAAGTCGCAACAAATTTCTGTAATCTTCCTACCAACATTATATGCTGTTATTGTTTCATGGGAGAAGAAAGGATTTTATTTTCTAGAATAATTGTGTCACAAGACGATGTCTATCAATTCATTCACTTCTGGTCCTACATTAGAAGTTATTTCCCAAATTATAGATATTGTTTCCGAGTTTGTATTTTCTGCCGGCAATGTTCTTGTGAAGAAGGATAGTTTTAAGGAACTTGCAGCTTACTTGCAAAGGATTGCACCAATCTTAAAACAACTGACAAAAGAAAAGGTCAGTGATTCCGAGACATTCAACCATGCCATCGAGATTTTGAATCGTGAAGTCAAAGATGCAAAGCAACTGGCTCAAGAATGTAGCAAAACGAGCAAGGTATATCTCCTAGTGAACTGCAGAACCATTATTAAGCGCTTAAAACACAACACAAGTGAGATCAGCAGGGCACTTGGACTTATTCCTTTGGCTACACCAAGCCTTTCTGCCGGAGTAATTGATGAAATTGGAAAGTTATGTGGCAATATGCAGGCAGCTGAGTTTAAAGCAGCCATATCAGAAGAAGAGATATTAGAGAAAATAGAGTTGGCAATACAAGAAAAGAATGTTGACCGCTCCTATGCAAATAATTTGGTGCTTCTCATTGCAGAGGCTCTTGGGATTACAAACGATCGGTCAGCATTAAAAAAAGAACTTGAAGAGTTTAAAAATGAAATTGAAAATGCCCAACTAAGGAAAGACCGCGCTGAAGCCATACAAATGGATCAAATCATTGCTTTGTTGGAAAGGTCTGATACTGTCTCATCAACTAAGGAAAAGGAACTCAAGTACTTTGCCAAACGTAATTCGTTGGGTACTCAACCGTTGGAGCCTTTACAGTCCTTTTACTGCCCTATTACCGGGGATGTTATGGTTGATCCTGTGGAAACTTCATCAGGGCAAACATTTGAGAGAAGTGCAATTGAAAAGTGGTTTGCAGAAGGACATAAACTGTGTCCTTTGACTTTCATTACTTTGGACACGTCGATTTTGAGACCTAACAAAACCTTGAAACAATCAATAGAAGAATGGAAAGATAGAAATACAATGATCAGAATTGCTTCAATGAGAGAGAAAATCCAATCTGGAGACAAAGTTGAAGTATTACGTTGTTTGCAAACTCTTCAAGATTTGTGTGAACAAAAGGACCAGCACAAAGAATGGGTGATACTGGAGAATTACATACCAGTTCTTATCCAAATTCTTTCTGAAAAAAACCGTGATATAAAGAGTCATGTCCTTGTCATCCTTTGCATGCTTGTGAAGGATAGCGAAGATGCCAAGGTACTTAATTAGTAACCTTTATGTGATCTTATCTTTTTAATAATTCTTTAGTTCTATGTTATTAAGGTGTGATATAGCAGCTTGGTTATGTTTAAAAGTTGTCTTTCCAAATATATATTGATCCAATAACAGACAGCTCTGATAAGACAAATATACTATAGGTTTTTTGATAACAAGTTATTCATAATTCAATCAAATGAAGATATATCTAATTTCCCATTTTGACTAAAACCTAAACATAGCGAATAAGGTTCTCAAAAAGAGATTCAAATGGTTTATCTTACATTCAAGAACAGACCTGATATAGAAATTTAATATTTAACATGTAAGATAGATCCTCATGCAATAATCAGCCCTAAATCAAGCCTACAAACATTTACAGACAGGGCTAATGCAAAATTTCATTCTGTAGCCTATATGCATCGCTAAAAATTGTGTCAAATTCACTTTGTGTACTAAATCTGATATCATTATTTCCACATATTTCATATAGAAGGACCATTGACCAATGCTTAAATTAATAGAATTGGTACGATAGACACATTCTCCACTGGACCTAAAAATAAAAACTCAAAACAGATTGGCTAGGACCTTTACAGTCAGAGAAAACACTACCTAATATGAATTATAGATATTCTCACCACACTCCCATCTATAACTCTGATCTACTTTCTACACCCCTTATTCTGTCTTATTTAACATGTAATTAAACATGCAAATACCCTCTATAACTATGTTCAATTTCATAGCTATTTTCCTCCAACCCTGGACATTTTTCAGGAAAGAATTGCTAATGTTGATAATGCAATCGAGTCTATTGTCCATTCTCTTGGACGTCGTTTGGGGGAAAGGAAGTTGGCAGTGGCATTACTGCTGGAACTATCCAAATACGATTTGTTAAGAGAAAACATTGGAAAAGTTCAAGGTTGCATACTACTATTGGTGACTATGTCTAGCAGTGAGGACAATCAAGCTGCAAAAGATGCAACAGAGTTATTGGAGAAGCTTGCATGCTCTGATCAAAATGTTATACAGATGGCAAAGGCAAATTATTTCAAGCATTTACTGCAGCGTCTCTCCACAGGTTTATCTTGAACCTTCAATTTTGAGTCAGTGTATCAGTTGTCATTTGCTGCTTCATTATTTTCAGTGATTGATACACTATCATTATTATCGATTGAATTTTAAAATGGAATTGACTTCACCTTCTCACAACATAGGTAGTGTTTGTAATATTGAAATTCACTTATATGCAATGACGGGGAGAAATTTCTTAATCACACTAGGGAGTTCATGTAACTACTTACAGAATTAGTAGATCTTAAAGTTGATTTTTTTCAATTAGGAACCATGCTGTTCTAATCTACAGTTTTTTTTTTTTTAATAATCTAATATACAGTTTTTGAGAGCTTCAAGTAACGGCTTGAATAATTTATTTGAGGATCTGCATCAATGTCATTTAGAAATGGATACTATAATTAATGTAAATGCCTGTTATAAAAAAATCAGGGATGGTGTGAGGAACAAGCCTTTACTATATCACACTTCTCTTTTTTATGCAGGACCCGATGATGTGAAGATGATTATGGTAAAAATGTTAGCAGAAATGGAGTCAACCGATCACAATAAGGAGATCTTGTTAGATAATGGTATTTTGCCTCCTCTGCTTCACTTAGTCTCACATAATGATGTTCAGATGAAACTGGTTGCCCTTAAAGCTATTCAGAATCTATCCAGTTTAAAGAAAAATGGGCTCAAAATGATTCGACAAGGTGTAGCACGCGTATTATTTGGCATTCTTTTCCAGCACAACCTTTCTTCCTCAAGTTTGTGCGAACATGTAGCTCCAATAGTTATGCAACTTGCTGTATCTACCATCTCTCAAGATTCACAGACACCAGTTTTATTGTTAGAATCCGATGAAGATGTTTATAACCTTTTCTCTCTAATTAGCTACACTGTGCCTGATGTGCGACAATTCATTATCCAGACCTTTTATGCCTTGTGTCAGTCGCCCTCAGCTTCATATATCAGGACCAAACTAAGAGAGGTATGCATCTACCTCAAACTAAAAGTACATATCACGGATGGAAATTCTTCTTCTTCTGAAACACTAGTCTCCATAAGTAGGCATTAAATATGGTCAAAGTAGGCATGTCTAAAATAGTTAAGCATTTTAAATATTTATATGATAATATACCGTAGTTAAATTAGTCTACTTATGTATGTGCAGTGCCCATCGGTTCTAGTATTGGTCAAGTTGTTTGAGAATGAAAGCCTAAATCTTCGAGCGAGTGCTGTGAAGCTGTTTTCTTGCTTGGTAGAAAGTTGTGAGGAAGCCACCATACTGGAGCATGTGAATCAGAAGTGTATTGAGACTTTACTTCTGATCCTGAAATCTTCATCTGATGAAGAGGAAATTGTTTCTGCTATGGGAATAATATGCTATCTGCCTAAAATTCAACAGATCACTCAGTGGCTTTTCGATGCTGGGGCGCTTCTGATCATTTGTAATTATATCCAAAAAGGGAAAGACAAAGATATCCAAAAGAGTAAGCTGGTAGAGAATTCTGTTGGTGCCTTGTGTCGTTTTACCATTCCAACAAACTTGGAATGGCAAAAGTGTGCAGCTGAAACCGGGATTATAACTGTTTTAGTACAGTTGCTTGAAAGTGGAACTCCTCCAACAAAACAGCTAGCAGCACTGTCCCTAACTCAATTTTCTAAAAGGTCACATGAACTGAGCAGTCCAATGCCGAAGCGCAGCGGATTTTGGTGCTTCTCAGCTCAAGCAGAAGCCGGATGCTTAGTTCATGGCGGTGTATGTACTGTGGAATCATCATTTTGTCTTTTGGAGGCTGATGCAGTGGGACCACTAGCAAAGACTCTTGGGGAATCTGATCCTGGAGTGAGTGAGACTTCTTTGGATGCTCTTCTAACTTTAATTGAAGGGGAAAAGCTACAGAGTGGTAGTAAAGTGCTCGCCGATCAAAATGTCATACCACTAATAATAAGATTTCTCGGTTCCCCTTCCCCTGGATTGCAGGAAAAGTCTCTTCATGCTTTGGAAAGGATTTTCCAGCTATACGAGTTCCAACAGAAATATGGAGTTTCAGCTCAAATGCCTCTGGTTGACTTAACTCAACGGGGTAGTGGTAGCATGAAATCCTTGGCAGCTCGAATATTGGCGCATTTGAATGTGCTTCATGATCAATCTTCATATTTCTAAAGAATGTTGATTCAATTAAATGTGCTGAGGAGCTAAGTTAACTAACCATAAGGTATAACCTTCCATTGATTCTTTGTCCGTGGCATGACAAAAGCAGTTGCAACTTGCAAACGACAAAGTTTGGACAGGAAATGAGACTCTTTCACAAATAAAGTTTCTTTTATTTGTGCAGCAACATGATATTGATGTGGTTCCTCCTGCTAGAACAACATAGTTGATTTTCCTCAGTCGGGTAACCATGTGACCAAGGTTGTAGCTTTGCATTGAGCTATTTCTCATTGAGAATCATATAGATCTTGTAGTCAAAGTGTCTTCGTCCAATTTAGGCTATTGTTGTATTAAGGTAGGATCAGCATTGGACATGTGGGGATTCATTTGGGGCTTGTATTATACGCCCCAAATATCTTGTACATTGGAGGATTGATTGGATTGTATGGTTATTTGTGTAAAATATAAAAATAAAAATCCCTTTCTTGAATGATGTGTATTCTTTGCTGGGAGAACTCATTTGTTTTGTGCTTCTTATAATGTAAAAAATGTATGTTTATTATTATTGTGGTCATTGGTCTAACTCTATAAAAACTGTCTTTGGTGACTAGTTATAATGGAGACTTTTTATTGGTCAGAGACATTATAATTATAATAATATAACTATAGTAAATGATAGAATTTGAATGTTATTGATAGAAGGGATCTGATTTCTTTTAACAAAATACTATAACTAATGCATCTCATTAAAAAAATTAAAGAGTGAACACAAAGGGTGTGTTTGGTTGGTTCAATGGAGGTAATGAGAGGGAAGGTACTTTAGGGTCTATTTAATTGAAGAGGGATAAAGAAGAGGAAATGGGAGCAAAATATATCGTGGGCCAATTTTAGCACCCCGTTGAAATCCTTCTCCCCCTCTCCTCCGTTGATCCAAATATACCATTAATGGAAGGGATGTAAGAAAGGAGATTTTAAATACAGATTATATTTCTTTGTCAAAAAAAACATATTGTATTTGAATCAAATGATTTAATTTATAGGTAGGGTTAATTTAAAAAGTTTTTACACTGTGAGTATTAAATCTTTAGAGATATTTGACTTTTACTGTACTTATTATTTGTAAATCGTGTCCGCAAATAGTTGTGATTTATTGACGTCGTAAATTTGTTTACACACAATTGCATAATAATTAAACTATAAAATAAAATATACCATTAAATGAAAGGGCAGGAAAAAAAAGATTTTAATGGAAGAAAAGAGTAAATTCGTTTTAACACAATTGTAATATTTAATTTCATGAAATAATATTTAGTGCAATTTTTTTGAGAGATAAGTGCAAAAATTATTCAACCGGTTTAGGGTTTAGTGTTTAGGAATTTTTTTATCAAAAACAATATATAATTAATTTAGAGAATAAAATTATTCCTTTTTAATAGTTAAAGTAAAAAAAAATAGTATAGGATTGGATTTAGCGGAAGGGATTAAATTTCCACAATGTGATGAATTGAAGTTCAAATTCCTATCAAGATAGGTATTTATATTTAATGCTTAAAATAAAAATAAAAATAAAGAGTAAAAAATAATTACAAAAAAAAGTAAAAAAAAGCATAAAAAATAGATAAAAATCAAAAATAAAATATTCATGTTAACAAAGACATACATAAAATAAAAGAGACATCGAGAGTATTTTTTGTCCTTAATTTTCTTAATACTTTAATACATTCAAATATAAGGATTATTTTTGAAAAATTAACATATAAAATGAACACATTAATTATACTATCAACTTTTTTTAA
>JBBPBP010000003.1:59203032-59219222 GCA_037974735.1 Cicer chorassanicum | reverse complement strand
ATGAAAAAAAAACAATGAGACTTATAAAAAAGGGACGAATGTAGTAATAAAGAGTGAAAATCCGTTGACTATAGAAATAATTACTCTGTTTAATAACTCAATGTAAACGACGAATTTTATAAATCTAATCGTTGATAATTGTCATAATATATTAATAATCTGACACACAAAATTTTATATAAATGTGAAATTTGTAGCTATGTAATTTAACGATTCATATTTTTTTATATTTTTTAAAAGTTTATTTGAAATTATTTAAAGAAAGATAAAATAATTTTAAAATTTTATAAAAATTTGTGGAGTTGCTCAACAAGAATTTTTTTTATTTGATCGTTGGATTAGTGAAATTAATCTTTTATATTGAATTATTAAACATAATTACTACTAGAGTTAAAAGTCCTCATCTATATATAAATAAATAAACAAACTTGTTGTTTTATGCAAAATCACTTCATTTATTCGTGCTTAAATGACAAATATCAATAATATTAAATTGAATCCTATATCTTATGTTCGACCTGATCGTAGATGCAAATTTAGTTACCATTTTATCTATAAATAAATAAAAAATCATTCCACTTTATATATAAAAAAAAAATCGGAACTATTTTAATCCCGGTCGTCAAAATGATCCTAACTAATTAAAAACAGTCATATTCATAAATAGAGCAGTTATAAGGTATTTAATATAAGTTAAAAAACTTTTGAACTTTAGTATCAACAAGGTTTCGTGGTGTAGTTGGTTATCACGTCAGTCTAACACACTGAAGGTCTCCGGTTCGAGTCCGGGCGAAGCCATTTCCACGTATTTAATTTTTTTTTGACAGTTGGTTCTTTCTGATTTTACACCTTCGGTTATGTATGGTAGTTATTTTGTCGGTGATCTACAAACGCGAGCGCAATGTTTGATTTGTTTTTCTTCACACTTTCCACTGTGACTGTAAGTGTCATTTTTCTTCACACTTTCCACCGTAACTGTCGGAGATGGAGAGAAGAAGGAGGAGGAAAGAGGATTTAGCATCTGTAATGCGAAATTCATGGTACCATCTGAGGTTATCTGTCCGGCATCCATCTAGGGTTCCTACTTGGGATGCAATTATTCTCACCGCCGCAAGCCCAGAACAAGCCCATCTCTACAATTCACAGCTCAACCGGGCCAAACGCATGGGCCGGATCGCTCCATCCACTCTCACTCTCGCCGTACCTGATCCTCTCGGCCACCGTATCGGTTCCGGTGCTGCCACTCTCAATGCCCTCCACGCCCTCTCTCTACATTATGGCACCAACAGTACAAGTGTGCTTGCCAAAAAGCATGTGCTATTGCTCCATGCTGGTGGTGATTCGAAGAGGGTTCCTTGGGCTAACCCTATGGGAAAAGTGTTTCTACCTCTTCCTTTCTTGGCTTCTGATGAACCAGATGGTCCTGTTCCTCTTCTTTTTGATCACATTCTTGCTATTGCTTCTTGCGCTAGACAAGCTTTTCAAGATCAAGGTTCTTACTTACCTTTTCTTCTTCCTCATATATATGCATTTATTATTCAATTTGTAACCTTTTGTGTGTGTGTGTATAGGACAAAACAAATTACAAAATTTAGTGTAGGTTTGATTTCACTTTTAGAAGAGACAAAATTGATTACAGTACTGTAAAATTGACTTTGAATTGTTTGGATGTTAGCACTATAATTGATTTTGCTTCCGGAATTAATTCTAACTTGAAGCTAGAATTTTGAACTTTTGTCTCTACTATTGATTTTAAGCCTTAAATTCATCGATCAACTCACTTTTACATATCCAAAAATATTCTTTTACATGAATGAATCCAAAATATTTGGATTGACGGCGAGTTTGGCAGAATCACGACGGGTTACCACGATTTTAGCAAAAACTATACTTTGGAACTTCTACAAAATCACAGTGCCACCGTGATTTCATCAATCGCGATGTCAATCCAAACATGTGCACGTTCGACTCGCGTTTCAATAAAAATAAATTTTTGTCACCCCAGAACCCAAACACACATTTAGTGACAATGACTTATTCATTCACTGACATTACCCATTTTTTGATTCATTCATCTGTGACAGGGGGAATGCTGACTATGACTGGTGATGTTCTTCCATGTTTTGATGCATCTGTTATGACTCTTCCTGAGGACACTTCCTGCATCATCACTGTTCCAATCTCCCTTGATGTTGCTTCTAACCATGGAGTAATTGTTGCAGCGGAAACTCACGTACATTCCACTCAAAATTACACACTCAGTTTAGTGGAGAATCTACTACAGAAACCTAGTGTAGATGAGTTGGTTCAAAGCAAGGCAGTTCAAGTTGATGGTAGGACGCTACTTGATACTGGTATAATAGCTGTTAGAGGTAAGGCTTGGTTGGACCTTGTTACACTTGCATGTTCCTCTCAAGAAATGATTTCAGACCTCCTAAGGAATAGAAATGAGGTATTATACGTTTGGTTTTATACTTATAGATGCTAAGTTTGTTTGAGTTTGAAAACATAGTTATGAAGTTAATTTGTGTTTCACAAATTTGAGAGGTTGATGATTGTTGAATCATTTGTCAGTTTAAAATAGAGCTATTCATTGAGGTATATGTATGCGCTCGTATATGAAATTTATGTGGGTCCTAATACACTGTGCAGTGGCATCCTTCGAATATGAGCAAATAGGAATAGGTATGTTTAACGGGAGTGGTATCCTCACATCTACTGTATGTTATGTGGTATGATGCATTAACAGATACTAAAACGCTCTTACATGGGCTGCTTCACTTCCGTTACACAAGTTCCATTCTACCAAACAAATCATAAACTTTTTATTGTTATGAATTAGCCAAGCACTTTTTCTATACGTTGAGTTCCAATCATATCTTAGTCAAGCCCACTCTGGGTGCTCCCAATTTATTTAGTAAAATATTGTTGTAAAATTTACAAATGCACCGTTACCAAGAGACCTCTATTCATCCGTTTAATTCACAATATTGACTGTTTCTTGATAATATTGACTAGTCAAGTCCTACTGCAGCTACATGGATTCAGCACCTTGCATGTAATAAAAAACATGATTACTATTCATGTTGTTAATTTATTCAAATCACCTGTATATTACAATCATTAGAATATTCAGTCTTATGTATACATTTATGATTTATGAAGTCTGCACCTTTTTCTCTACTGAAGCATTTTATTCTCTTTTGACTTTTGGAAAAATGAAGTTATTTTATCTAATAATAAATGCTTTGCGTTGTCCAGATGAGTTTGTATGAAGATTTGGTTGCTGCCTGGGTACCTGCAAAGCATGAGTGGTTGAGAAAGCGCCCTTTGGGCGAAGAACTAGTCAACAAATTGGGAAAGCAGAGGATGTTCAGCTACTGTGCTTGTATGTCAAGCCTAATTGCAATCTTTTATTCTTGTATCTATGTCAGTCCTCATATCTATCTGTAACAATATTGATTATTTCATATTTTTTCTTTAACAGATGATTTGTTGTTCTTGCATTTTGGGACCTCAAATGAAGTTTTAGATCACCTCAGTGGCGTTGGTTCAGAACTGGTTGGTAGAAGACACCTGTGTTCTATTCCCGCCACTACCGCATCTGACATTACAGCATCTGCTATTATTCTTTCCAGTAAAATTGCACCTGGCGTCTCAATAGGAGAAGATTCTCTCATATATGATTCATCTATTTCCAGTGGAATACATATTGGCTCATTATGTATAGTGGTTGGAGCCAACATTTCTCTAGATGACTATATATGCGATGAAGATTCATTGAAGTTTATGCTTCCAGATCGCCATTGTCTTTGGGAGGTTCCCTTGGTTGGAAGGAGCGAGCGAGTCCTAGTATATTGCGGCCTTCATGATAACCCCAAAAGTTCACTTTCTGGAGACGGTACATTTTGCGGGAAACCCTGGAAGAAAGTTTTACTTGATTTAGGTATTCAAGAAAGTGACTTGTGGGATTCCTCAAGCACTGATGGAAAGTGTTTATGGAATTCAAAAATATTCCCCATACTTCCTTATGCTCAAATGCTTAAGGTTGCAATGTGGTTGATGAGCTTAGTTAAACAAAAAACGGAAGACGTGCTTTCTTTGTGGAGATCTTCTCAGCGCATCAGTCTTGAAGAATTGCATAGATCAATTGATTTCTCAACAATGTGCATAGGTTCTAGTAATCATCAAGCTGATCTAGCAGCGGGAATTGCAAAAGCTTGTGTTAGCTATGGCATGCTGGGGCGCAATTTGTCTCAACTATGTGCAGAAATTCTTCAAAAAGAGGGTTCTGGAGTTGAAATATGCAAGGATCTCCTAGCTATGTGTCCAAAAGATCAGGAGCAAAACACTAACATACTTCCTAAGAGCAGGGCATACCAGGTGCAAGTGGATCTTCTTCGAGCTTGCAATGATGAAAGCACAGCATGTGAGATGGAGCACAAGGTTTGGGATGCTGTGGCTGATGAAACTGCTTCAGCTGTAAGATATGGATTTAAAGGTGAATGCTTTGATTTGATCAACACTTTCCCTCCTTATCCTTAATGCAGCTCATCCGGTTAAAATCCCTTGTTTTTATTTCCATACTTCGAGCAAGTCTATTGATACCTGGTTCTTCTTACAAACAACCTTTGTTTTTTCAAGCTTCAATTGCCACCATTGTTTTCTAGGATTGTTAACTTGATTATCTTATTTGTTTTCATTTCAGTTTACACGTCCATAACCTCTTGGCATGTTAGGTGGTTGCTAGTTAGAATTTCCTGATATGACTATGTAATTCATGCAAAGTTTTCTATCCAATTTCCGTTTAAAAAATATAAATCAATTGGATAGTATACCACTTACTCTCTTAAGATGCTTCTGTCGTTCCTTAAAACAAGTGTTTGCTATAGTAAAATAAAAACTACAGTAGAACTCATATACTACCACTCTTTTGGTGTCAAATCAAATGGCCCTAAATTGCATTAATTGTAAATATCATATTTTCTATTTATGTATATGGATAAATAGACAAAAACTGCATTTTAATTCGTGTAAATAAATAGCAAAAGGGATTTTCTGAAGCTGAACTTACCCTCATCATGCAGAACATTTGTCAGAGTCTCCTGGTAGTCTCTCCTGTGACGAAAACCAGATTAACAACCATCATAATGGCTGCATTCGTCAGCCTTTCCAACCTAAAAAGGTAAAAGTAGAATTACCAGTGCGAGTAGATTTTGTTGGTGGTTGGAGTGATACCCCTCCATGGAGCATCGAGTGTGCTGGATGTGTTCTGAATATGGCAATAAGCTTAGAAGGTTCTCTTCCTCTTGGCACCATCATTGAGACCACTAAAACAACAGGAGTATTAATTAGTGACGACACACACGACCAGTTATATATTGAGGATTATACATGTATATGTGCACCATTTGATGTAGATGATCCATTTAGGTTGGTGAAATGTGCATTACTTGTTACTGGCATTATTCATGATAACATCCTTGTTGATATGGGAATGCACATCAAAACATGGGCCAATGTTCCGCGTGGTAGCGGATTGGGTACTTCTAGTATTTTAGCCGCTGCAGTAGTGAAAGGGCTTCTCCAGATAGTTGATGGGGATGACAGCATTGAAAATGTTGCTAGACTTGTTTTGGTGTTAGAACAACTCATGGGTACAGGAGGTGGATGGCAAGACCAAATTGGTGGTTTATATCCAGGGATTAAATGTACGTCAAGCTTTCCTGGAATTCCATTGCGGCTTCAAGTCGTCCCCTTGTTGGCTTCACCTCAGTTGATTTCTGAGTTACAACAACGGCTTCTAGTGGTTTTTACTGGTCAAGTAAGTATTTGTTTGATTTATATATAATAAAATGTATTTTTGTGTTCCTGCTGCATATAGAAATATACATTGAAGAGATCTTTGAAGATTTTTAGTGTCTTATGTTCTGGATAAAAAAAACAAAGACAGGAGGAATCAAAGCAGCAGTGAAATATTGGCCTAGTAACATATTTATAATTAACAGTGATATATTTTGTATATTGAATGGTTTTGTAGGTTCGACTTGCAAAGAAGGTCCTACAGAAGGTGGTAATTAGATATCTTCGGCGGGATAACCTTCTTGTATCCAGTATCAAGCGCCTTGTGGAGCTGGCGAAGATTGGGAGAGAAGCGTTGATGAACTGTGACATTGATGAACTCGGCGAGATAATGTTGGAAGCTTGGAGATTGCATCAGGAACTTGACCCTTACTGCAGTAATGATTTTGTTGACAGATTATTTTCTTTTGCTAGGCCTTACTGCTGTGGTTACAAGCTGGTTGGAGCTGGTGGCGGCGGCTTTGCTCTCTTAATTGCCAAAGACACACAGCATGCTAAGGAACTCAGACAGAGACTAGAAGAGGAGAAACATTTTGAAGTGAAAATCTATGATTGGCAAATATCTCTATAGTATTTGATAAAAAGTTATCTCTATAGGATGATATGAATAGAATTCCAACTTGTTGTAAAAATTGCTGTACTGCTGACAGAATTCTTTTACTATTCTTTATTTGTATATTTTACCCTATCTTGCTATCCTGAGAGGGTGAATATAATAAACTATAATAATCACTTGCTTCTTAAAAAAAAAAACTATAATAATCACTTACAATATGCAATTGAGATACAAATTGGTATTTCAGAAGTTTAGGCACTACATTCTTTACTTTAGAGAGAGATAATATATCTGTAAAATAAATGTTCAGCAAAAATTATTGTAAATAAAAACATATGGATAAATAGTTAAATTAAACTTATACCATGATTAGGATACGACCTGGGGCATTTGAAGGAGGAGACCACTCTCTTAGTATCAAATAAGACAATGAAAAAAACTACAACATACTAAATGGATAAATGATGAGATGAGTAATTTGTTTATCAAAATCAAATGTCGTAGAATTTTTCGTACGTTTAGTTTTTCATAATTTTTATTTTAAATATATATTTTTTTCTTAACCATCGGAGATTTAAAAACGATTCATTTTTAATTTAAATTTATAAACCTCTTAACTTCACTTATTACTTAGTTAAATATTTATTATTATAAAGACAATAATAACAATTATACGTTTAAATTGATCAATTCATTTTCAATATGAAAAGAAATCTTAAAAAACAACTTGTTGGCGTTTTGTTCTAGTAGAGTATCATCAACAACATTGAACTCAATTTAATTACGGTGTGACCGAGTTTTCGTTTTGTTCTAGTAGAGTATCATCAAGAACATTAAACTCAATTCAATTACAGTGTGACAAACTGATGTAGTAACAGAAGAAAGCCCAAACCACTTCTTTTTGGATCCATTTGACACAAAAATGTATTCTTTTTCAAGGAAAAAACAAATATAATTCTGACATAAAAAAGGTAATTTTGAAGTAATAAGATAAAAAGAATAAAATAAAAAAATATTGTCAAATAAAATTCAAAAGATAAAATTATGAGAGCAATTGTGAGATAAAAATATAGTGCATGAATATTTCCAAATGATCACAATTTAAAAAAAAAAAATCATGGTAACATTCAGCAATGTAACAAAACAGTAAAATTTTCATTTACGGTAAAAGTAAAACTATTATTTTTAATTTCAATATGTGTCTAAAATAAATATCAGTAAGCGCTGTTTTAAATAATCTTTATTAGATCAAAAACTTACACCAAGTTTTATATTAAATTAGTTAGAGAGTAAAAACCTCCGAACATATATTGTTTCACTTCCAAATATGAATAACAAAATCAAATTTTAAAAATAAAGTCCATTTAAAATCACATTATCAAACACTCAAATACACAAAGTTTCATCAATTAAAGAGAAAAGAAAATAATTTTACCTTAATTATATGGACATAAATATCATATCATAGACCATAGCTAAGGATAACGAATCTTTATAACCCTGCTTTATGATTAGATTGATTAAGAGTAGAAATGAAAAAGAGATAAAAGCGGTGAAAAAACTATAAAAAGAGAAAAGGTTGAGGAACAATTAATTCGATGTATTATTTGATATTAGAAAAATAGAAGCTAAACTTGTTTTACTCAAATGGGCCTAAATAATAGAATGTGAATTAACTGCCATAAATATAATAGTACTACTCCTACATATTAAACCCTCAAACCCTAATCTCGCATTTCACTTGCGTCATACCGGAGCAACCTTCAGTTTTCCGACGTCTCCGATCTCATTCCCTTCCTGGTAACATTAATTTGATTATAGTTTCGTTTCATTTGATTATTATATTCCGATTTTGTTTTATGAATATCCTTCATTATAGATCTTGATTTTCCTTCTTTTGTAATTGTTTGATATGTAGTGTGAAACTGTCGATTTGAGAGACCGGTTGCTCATAAGCCCTTCTCATCCTTGACGATGATAAAATTCTCGTAACTGTATGCTTCGTTATTACCTTAAGTTTCTGTTAATTCATAGCTTTCGATTGTTCCAAATTATTTATGTTTATTAGCCTTATGATATTATTTGAACAGGTTGCAGTGGAATTGAATTAAACTTGGTGGTGTATTTTTGGGTAGAAGATGGAGTTTTGCCCAATGTGTGGGACCATGTTACAGATTGAACTACCGCGTCATGATATCCCCTCAAGATTCTTTTGTCATAATTGCCCTTATGTTTGCCCCATCCAGCCAGGGGTAATCTACCTATATTCTCTTCTCTTTATTTATTTATTTTTATAATTTATTTTCTAATTATAATAATACCACCAACCACCCTAATCCCAGTTCATTTTTCTTAATCATATCTTTTAATTTTACAGGTTAAGATTAAGAGTAATCAATTACTGGTGAAAAAAGGAATTGACCCTATTATCTCCCATGATGACATGAAGAATGCACCCACTGCCGAGGGTATTTCTTTTACTCTACTTCTTTTATTTTCTTATCTGTCAAATTATAATATGATTATTTCTCTTATCTGATTGTACTGTTCATTATTATCTGTTTTTACTTATTTAGTGATTGATCTCTGAAGATAGATTTGTCTGAATTTACCCTATTCTCTTATGTTATTTGACCAAGGACCTTCTTCTGTGTTGAATTTAATTGAATGTGATCTAAACCTAAGGGATAAATAGAATGAGCATTTATCATATTGTTTTTATATAAGCTATTTGTTGTTTTCATAAATATTAATTCTGGAAATCTTGTGGAATTAAGTCAAAAACAGTTTATGGGCATGTCACAATAAGTTATTTTCATAAGCTCTATCAACAATATCACAAATATTTATACCACCGGATAATTTGTAATTCTAATAAGTCAATCCGAACAGAGCCTTAGTGTAAAGCGTTTATTTCTTTTGCCACACACACTCGAAGATGTGTGGTCACCCTGTATTATTTGAAGGTTTAAGAATCAAAATGTGAACCCGAATCTAAGTCGCTAACACTTTAGCATATATATGTTACCTGATGTAGCATATTTTCCAGCTGCCAATACATGTCGAATTTGAGTGGTTTGGTTTTAAGGATGATGTGTCTCAGTGCTAGGATTTCTTTGGAAACTTGGGTATAGTAACCTAATTTTGAGCTTTAAGAAGTAGGGAAGTTGAAACCATGGTGTGGTTCAGTTGAAGCTATGGTCTGGGTTGGTCTGTGTGAATTTGCAGCTTAGTTTTGATTATCCACACCTAAGTTTTTCTTGCTGTTCATCACGAGATTCCATTATGCTTTTCTCTTACATGATTCTTTTTGTGGGTGGCTGGGGGTGTTAGTTGGTTCAAAGATTGTGCACATTCTTTTGGGGATAAATGTGTCTTCTTTGGCCTCATTGGAATGTGTAATTGAATTGATTGCTTGGTTGTGAAATAGTCATAAGTTAGAGACCAGATGACTGGTAACTATCCTTCTATTCTTTGTAATACTGTTTTTGTTAAGAGATATTGACTAACTCTGTAATCTTTGCTATTTTTTTATTCACTCTTTCCATTTTTTCTTTCTTCCTTTTCACACTCGTTCCTTTCTTTTTGCAGTGCCATGCCCAAATTGCCGCCATGATAAAGCTGCTTACATGGAAATTCAGACTCGATCGGCTGATGAACCGGCAACTATATTTTACGCATGCTTAAATGAAAAGTGTAAACATCGATGGAATGATTGATATATATATGTAATTACATTCTTTATTTTTTTATCATGGGATGAAGATGTAGAAGTTTACATGCCATTTGTGATTGATTGAAATTATGTGACAGATAAGAGGGTTTTCTAATGTTTCATTTTACTTTTTGGTTATGGTCATAAAAAGGACTTGTTCTTTTATTTTCTTAACAAGGACAAATTTGTAAATTTGTTTTAAGGATTGGTTAAGTGAGATGGTAATTGGAGTTAAGACTTTCTGCATCTATACTTGTTCATTGCCATGTATGTGTTTGAATTTGTGGTATTGATTAAAGTTTAGATGTTAAGTTACTTTGCTTTTTTATTTTTTACCTCCAAACCTCAATAAAAATTAGTTTAGTTTTTATATGAAGTTGAAATTTTACATTAAAAAGTAAAATTGTTTAAGTGTATTTTTGGATAAATGTTTTGTAAATGTAATTTTGAATTAACTTGATATGAAGTTTATTTGTTTAAATTGAATTTAAAATTAAATGATCCATACATTCTTATTTTTATTCTAAAAATTCGTTAAAATTTGGTGAATATTTGTTTCATGATATAATATTAGTTTCTCTAGTATTTTTAATCAAATTTCCTAAAAAAATATATTTACTCAAATAAAAAATAAAATGAATTCTGAAAAATATGCACTAAATCAATTTTTAATTGAATTTTAATGAAATTAAATTTATATAATTAAGCTAATTTCTAATTATTTGTGTAAGATTTTCACTCAAACGAGCACTAGGGTGGGTGTGAGTGGGAGTGATTTGTGATCATCAATTTTCATTAACATTTTTCTTTAAAAAGAATCTTTATCATCCTTATATCATAGTTTCTTTACAAAAGTGATGACTTTTTTTGTTCAAAAAAGTGATGACTTGAAGAAGAAGGTGCAATAATAATGGATAAAAAGAGAGAAAGGGTATCACTTGTGAATGAGGCAAAGAATCCGAAGCTCCGAGTATATAATTTTATTAATCATATATAGAATTACATAGATAAAAAGTATATATAATTGTTAACATCGTGATTTGATTCACTAACAAAGCTAGTTAGTGAGTTGGTGGAGCGGTTGAACAAATTTTGGTCACGTAGCTAACCATTAATTGACGCACACGCACGCACATTTCAAATACCGGTGAAAAATAGAGTCTTAATAAATTAGAATTGGGCTTAAAAATAACTAAAATGTTGTAAAAAATAATTTGAATGAAAATTGGAAGAAGTTGAAATTTTGGTGTAATTTGATTATTGATTACATTTGAACGGTGGAATGAATGAATAAATAGAAAAAATGGTAGTAATACGAAATGGATGAATTATAATGTGTGTGGGTAGGGCCGGTTCCAATATAGTATGAAATGAAACGTCGCACCCTTTGAGGGCAGGTTGTTGTATTAAGAAGCGGTGGTGTGGAGTGTGGAGTGAGGAGTGAGGAGTGTGTGTGTTAAAGAAAGCTGATTCCAAATAAAAAATAGAAGAGAAGATATGGGTTTGATTTCGAACAGAGTGGAGAGACACGAGATCAAACCTGGCGACCATGTCTACACTTACAGAGCTGTTTTCACTTATTCTCATCACGGTCTCTCTCTCTCTCTCTCTCTCTCTCTGCATTTTTAATTAATTCATTCATTCATTTAGCATTCTTCTCTCTATTTGCTACTATCTCCTTCGCGCAATTCAGAGTAACTACTTTTTATTTTTTATTTCTCCATTTAGATCAAACAATTACTCTTCACTCAGATTTGAATGAATCTTCGTCATTCTAATCTAAATCTAAATCAATTCTTTTCGCATTTCAAAACGCCCTATTACTCCGTTAATAAGGGCTATCATTGTGCTATTAGGGTATATAAATCTTACTCTCATCGATTTAATTGTCAACTTCTGTATGTTTAAATGTGGATCTTTTTCTCTATTATTCTGAATTTGTGCTATCCATGCCTTCATAACTTTACTAGATTCTTCTTTTTGATTTTTGCTCACAACTCTTTCTGATGTAAGACGAGTAGATAGATGACATTGTTTTGTTGTATCATCCTTTTCTGCAAACGTTTTCCACACTTATTCGGCTTCACATAGCCAAAATTCAAGTCATTTAACTAGATTTTTAATGATTTTGGAAAATCTTGTAGCTAAGTTGGATTCAATCTGATACCATGCAGGCATTTTTGTTGGGGGGAGCAAGGTTGTACATTTCAGATCAGAGAGAAACTTTAAGTCAATCACCGAGACATCTTCGAACTTGGATGACGATTCAACATCAACCCCATGTCCAACATTTCCTGATTGTGGATTCAGGCAGCCAAACAGTGGAGTACTTCTTTCTTGCTTAGACTGCTTCCTCCGAAACGGTTCTCTTTACTGTTTTGACTACGGCGTTTCGCCGACAGTTTTTCTCACCAGAATAAGGGGCGGGACATGCTCTACTGCATTACCTGACCCGCCTGAGACCGTTATCCATCGAGCAATGTATCTTCTTCAAAATGGTTTTGGTAACTATGACGTTTTTCAAAACAACTGTGAGGATTTTGCTATGTACTGCAAAACTGGTCTTTTGATTGTAGACAAACAAGGGGTTGGAAGAAGTGGTCAAGCTTCTTCTATTATTGGTGCTCCATTGGCTGCAATGCTTTCTTCTCCCCTCAAGTTGTTAATGCCAAGTCCTGTTGGTGTTGCTACGGTAACCGCAGGAATGTACTGCATGAGTAGATATGCAACTGATATTGGTGTCAGAAGTGATGTGATCAAGGTAGGAGTAGAAGACTTGGCTGTGAACTTGGGATGGACTTGTTCTGATGAGGAGCTAGTTGAACTTGAAGATGAAACATCAGACAGACAGATTATCACCACATGATTTAGCTAAAGATAATCATCCTTGTGGCTTTGTGCAAATGAAAACTTATGCAGGTGTTAATGTGTTATTCTAAGTTGTTACACTAGTAAGTTAATTTGATAGCAGATATGACCTTCATTTTACATCTGCTGTTCTACTATTACTATATAAGACTTTTTTCTTTTTATTTTCCCCTGTATCCCTTAAAATAATAATTGGTGTCTAGTTACTCAGGTTGTTCATGGAAGTTGTAACTAATAATGATGTTTTATGATAAGATCAAATTAATTGGTTCTCTATCAAGATTTTATTTATGTGTAAGTAGATGTGGTTTGGAGAAAACAACTCAAAATCTGTTCCTCGAATGTGCACTGATTTGATTTATGTACTTTTTTCTTATCCGGAGTACACCTTAAGTCCTGATCGAGAAACAAACTAGCTATTGGTTTCAGGGAATAACAACACTTGTAACAAATCACTTAATATATTAGTTTCAAAGTCTGTTAGCAACGTGGAAAGAACAATATTATAGTTTTCAAATATATTCAGTTTGTGTACCCTAAGAAGAAGAAAATGGGATAAAAAGAAATTAAAAGCAAAACATTTGTACAAAAGGTGTTTAATTTGTCTGCCAATTGAACTTACTGGAAGTGAAAAATACAACAGATCATGACACAAAAAAACATTGTTGCAATGTGAAGGCATTGACTTATGTGGGGAATGAAATGATTTTCACTTGACCCAAGGAATTGTTTAAGGGTCCCACTAAAATACAGAAACAATGCATGCTCCCAACAATTACTCATCTAATTCTAGTTCTTTAGTCTTTGCATATTATATACACTATTAGTAATTATTAAATAAATACAGTGTGGATGATGACACAGGAAATCATCACAAGTCCTAAGATTAAAATAAGCTCCAAGTGGATGATCATATTTGGTTGGGGCAGGTAATCCAGTTTTCAAGATTTGCCTAATTTTGTTAAATAATTTACAAGTGTGTGTGAGATACTGATCAGCCAAAACATGCCCTTGTAGTAAATTCACCTTTTTCCAGTTTTCTTTTCCCATTATTATTATTTCTTCCTAATAATTCCATCAAGTGGTTTCATAGTTGGAAGAATCTTGGATGTGATAATTTAGATAAACATACATAATTACATATATATCAAAGCTGGCAACTCCCACTAATTTTTGTACAGACCCAGATTATAATAGAAATTGTAATAGGAAATAAAGTGCACAAAGCACTCGACCAAATCTTTGAAAGGATACATCAATAAATCAAAGGTGATCCATCTACTTCCGATGGAATAATTTTTTTAATACAAGTTGCAAGCTCAGTTTAAATTAAGCAGCCCCTATATTGACCTCTTCTTCTACCTCTAATTTATAACAAAAAATAAGAGTTAAATCCTCTCTTTATTATGGTCAATTTACAATTTAGTCTTTTCATTTTTAATCTCTAAATTTGTAAATATACTCAATTTTAGTGTCAAAATGTGTTATATATGTATGTTGGCAACTTAGTTTGAACCTATTTTTAAAATTTGTATACACATAAAAGCTATGCTTCGTCGTCATCTCAAAATCATCTCAAAGTTCGGGCCGTATGTAGTTGCCATGTCAGCATCAATGAATATATATGGACGGAACCAGATTAATTAGTGAATCACGCAGTTACACGTAATATAGAACCTTGACTATTAATTTGAAATTAGACGGTTCAGATTTTACACGCACTAAAACAATTTTGACAGTTGATTATGATAGGAAGAAAAAAGAATTTCGGCAAAACAAAGTAATAATTAAACAACCAAGATGATTTCATGTAATTAAAATCCTCACATTACTCTAATAGCTGCAAATGTAGCATGCAAAACAATGTATCCTATTGTTAGTTGTGAACAACTTCAAACAAATCATATCAATGATCCATGCATGTGAAACAAATCATTTCTTTCTTTACAATTACAATTACCATGATGATGAGCCTTCACCTATGACTCCATTCCAATTATATCCAGTTGAGTTTCCTTGTTCTTTGTCATGTTCCACTTCAACATGATGAGTTGTAGAAATTTGGTTCATATCTCCAAAACGAAACAAAAGTTTCCCAACATTCTCTTGAACTTGGACTTCATATGAATTAGAATATCTGTTTTCAAGTGAAAATCCAAGATTAGTTGGTTTAATTTCCTGATCAGATGCATTTGAACTTGACATCATCATCATCAAGGAATTATTAGGAGCATAATTAGTAGCTGAATTATTGATCAAACCACTAGTAGAAGACAACATGCTTGCATGATACTTGTCCATAGATGGAAAAGCCAAATTAAGATCATGGCCTTTAATAATATTGTTTTGTGATGATACTATGAGCTTGTTGTTCTTTTTGGAACTACCTCCAACAGGAATGTTTCTGAGTGAACCACCTTGTGTCCAATACCTTTTGCAAGTTTTGCACAAGTATCTTGGTTGTGTGAGGCTATAGTTGTTGTAATAACAGAACTTGGTGTTGCTTGATTTGCACCTTGGACAATTCAATTGCTCTTCTACTCTTGTTTTCTTCTCTGACATTCTGCATGAATTCAGATCATTTATCCCTTCCATGCTGAGATAAAAACAGATCAGAGGCTATATTTTTAATTAATTAATATTATACATAATGTTTATATATGTGATAGACAAGTATTAGCATCATTTACATAAACAGATCCTGAAATTAGCAAAGAAATTGTAAAACCAAAGAAGGATGAGTTGAGAAATGACCTTGTAATCTTTACTTTGTCTTCAGCTGCTGTTTGTTGATGTAAGAAATAATGTTTTAGTTGGTTTGTTCGCTTACTTTATAAAGAATAATACTAAGTAAAAACAGATTATTTTTTTGACAACAAGTGTCTCCGTTTTGACTATAGTTACTTGCCATTCCTCTCATTAATGTTCTTTTAGGATTTTCTTTTTCAATTTTCAATTTTCAATTTTCAATTAAAGAGAATAATCTCTCTTCTCATTCTCCGACTTTAAAATTAGATAATAATCTTTTATATATAATGATTAATGTCGAATTCGAACTTTTTTTAACTATATGTTTAAAGAATTTAATTATTTATCGATTCTAATATACTATATTAATATTTTTAGTTAGAGAAACGTTAATAATGATATTTGAGACACTTGTTAAAACTATATATATATTAAAATTTG
>JBBPBP010000003.1:59188248-59201492 GCA_037974735.1 Cicer chorassanicum | reverse complement strand
ATTGCCGATACAAATTTTTCAAATATAGAAAATATTATGTTCTTAAAAAAACATCGATAAAAACTTACTCAATTTTGAATTTTCAATAAAATTTTACAAATGATTTTGAGATTTTAATTAGAAAAAATGGAAAAAAATTAATTTGTGGAGGTATGGAATCAAGTGTACAGTGTATAGAGTATAATTTTCAACTTTTTTTGGTTCAGAAATAAACTTTTAAAAAATCAAAATGTTTTCAAGTTAAAAATTTTATCTTATACATCACAATTATATTCATATTCTATATTTTACGTAAATTATCTATTTTATATTTTTTTTAGCAAAACAATTTAAAAAATTGTTGCGTTCTACCATTTTCAATTGATTTTTATAAAAGGAGTTATTAGCCCACATATTGAATAATTGACCTTAAAAAAGAGTACTTTCAGCACCCCCTTCTTGCCCACAATAATCCACCCATTGTCCCAAGAAAAACCCTACCTCCATCTCTCGATTTCTCTAGAACACCCAACTCCTCTTCATTCTATTCTTCAACAATATTTACTTGCAAATCAAGACATTTCAAAATCCTCCATAAAGTTATAAAAATTCAATTTTCTTTTCATTCTATTCTTCAATCTTATTTCGAATTCGTCGCTTTCGTTGTTCAAGGTTTTGAAATTATGGTAAGCAATTCATCACGATTCTTCAAATCACATTCTCTTACTTTTTTTTAATTAACTAGGAAATCATCCTAAGCTCGTAGCTTCCATTGGTCATGTCTGTAATCTCACCAAAAAAACCTATGTTTTCCTCTTCCCTTTTAAGTTTTTGATTCGAAAGAACTTATTTTTGTCACTATTTGATATCCATCTATCTTTCTATGTCTAACGTTTTTACGCATGATCTCGTTGTTAATGTTATATAAGTTGTTTACTGTATTGAAATTTTATTCAGTTTTGTTTGGGTCTCTAGGATGGTAGAGGGTTTGGGAATTAAGTTTTGCATTGATATGTTGAAATAACTATTGTTTTGATAAGCACAATTTGACATCATTATTGTATCCACCTGATTGAACCCTCTTAGAGTTTGTGGAAACAACTTATGATGTGTTCATTAGCTATTTTTCTGTAAGCTCCCTAGGATAGCTTATGCAAATTGCTTATAACTTTTAGGAAAATTGATTGACTTTATTTTATATTTTGTTATAGAAATAGCTTATACATAAGCACTTATATGATAAGTGTATGTGCTATAAGTGCTTAATTAAATAGTTTATCTAAACATGGCCCTAGTTTTCCTTACCATAGGCCCCTTCTTGTTATACCAAGACCATTGAAGGGTGACCTGTTGGTAGAGCTTTTGAAAATTTGTTTACTTTGAAAATTGTCTTTCTTTTGTGGAACTGAAATTGAAATTTGGAACAGACTACACCTTTAATAGCAGGGGTTGCTGTGGCTGCTGCAGCATATGCCGGTAGATATGGTATCCTAGCTTGGCAAGCATTCAAGGCTAGACCACCTACATTGCGTAAATTTTATGACGGTGGTTTCCAGGCTACTATGACTAGGAGGGAAGCGGCTCTCATACTGGGTGTTAGGTACTGATTGTGTGAAACTTATTACAACAATAACTTCGGAAAAAAAATCACATAAGATATTATATTTTGTTAATGACAGTCGGTATCAGAGTTTGTCACCTTTTCTTTTGGATATGGATTCATCCATTATGTTAATGCTTAAAAATGTTTTAAATCCCTGCAATTATTGTAGTCCCAGCAATGTTTTTGTTATGTTTTGAGTCTCACAATTCCTAACTTATGGTGTTAGTTCTTCTGTTAACTAGGGTTAGTTTCTTGCCGATGTGGCATATGGAGGGCTATTGTGTTGTGTGTTCTTCCTCCACACTTTACATTTCATATTCCCATTATTTGTTCATGTCACATGTCTGATTTTTTCTGTTTTTCTTTTTCTATTAATTGATTTCATTATTTATTAGCTGGCTACTTGGTGATTGCGAGTTTGTATTTTGACTTCTGATTATTAATCATGAATGTTGGAGTATGTCTTAAGTTTTTGGTTTTTTTTCTTACATTATTTTTGAGCATTTATATGTATGGTATAAATTATAAAATTATTTATTTGTGTGTATCTATATTCTTCAGTATAGTTGTCATCCTGCTGTCATGCTGTAACATTTTTGGCTCAGCTGCTCCACACTTTATGGTGTTAATTTTATTAGTTTCATCATTTCTCATACCTTTGAACTGATTCAGATTGTTGATAAATTAAGAAAATAGTTCATGACTTACTAATTCTTGTCCATGTGATGTTACTATTCCTTCCTCTTTAGTTTGCTTCAATTGTGAATCATGCGATTGGACTTTGAAATTACTCTGCTTCTGTTGCAAGTTGCAACTTGTGATTTTTGAAGTGGATCTATCCTGGTCCAGTTCTTTGTTCAATTGAAAAGAAGAGCAGAGTAATTTATGTGATTTAACTTTTATGTACATTGCTGGTTTTCCATATTTTGTTTTCCATCTTTCTAGCTACCCTGTGATTCAGATAGCTTCTGTAATCTTTAGGATGTAGTTCTGTACTGTCTACTCCATGTATTGAATACTGATTTCAATGTAGCCAACCCTACTTAGTGAGATAAGACTTGGTATATGACTATATGTTACATGACAGAACATCATAGCCTCGTTTGATCAACGTAGCTGACCCTACTTAGTGAGATAAGACTTGGTTTTTGTTGTTGTAGTATATGTATTTTGCTGTATTGGTGCCATGTTGTATTGTATCCAGTCTCTATGAATAAAACCAATCACGATTTATGAATTTATTTTTTTGTATTCCTAAAATTTATTTCTTTTTCTTCCTCTGGAATGGTAAATGGTATCTACTTTTTAGACATTCGTGGAGGATGTTGAATCCTTTATCTCTCTCCCTAAATATGTGCCTGAACCAAAATTCGGGAATATGCACATATTAACTGCATAATTAGACTGCTTAAATTTATGAGGATAATTTCAATCACTTCATTCAAATTTTTGACTGCTAATTGCTCGCAGCTTAAAACGCATTATGAGCTGAAGTGTGTCTTACTTTGTATTTTTGTTCATATGTCTATGTCTGTATTTTTACTCGAATGTCTTCTAATGAAATTTTATTGGATATTATTGAATTTCGTTCCTAATCACACTCTTGCTGATTTTTTTAACATAAACTTTTTTTACTATGGCAGACCGCACACTCCAACAGATAAGATTAAAGAAGCACATAGGAGAGTGATGGTCGCAAACCATCCAGATGCTGGTGGCAGCCATTATCTTGCTTCCAAAATCAATGAAGCAAAAGATATGTTGCTTGGAAAGACCAAGGGTAATGGGTCAGCATTTTGAAGCCGTATAACCAATCTGCCAATTATCCAAACATTTCAAACTTAAGTAGTTGTGCTTGATTTAATGTCAGATTATAAATGTTGTGGTCACCTTCTGATTATTTTATTAGACCCAATAATATAGCAAGAAAGATGAATGAATATACCTATATGTTTGTCTGAGATTATAAAACTGTTGAAGAATCAAGGAAAATCAGATCTGATTCTCTTTTATTTTATATTATTCTGTTTATATTTATTTTATGATTCTGTCATTATTACTTAATATTACTATTGTAATTTTTTTTTCCTTATATAAACAACTTAGGGCTGTAGTAATATAATATGAAAGTATTTTTGCCTTTTACTTCAAAAACTACCTGACTTGTGTCATAATCAACAGGTGCTCTTATTTTCCCCCTAGATTAATTTTATGCCACTTTAGCATACTTGTATTTTGACATTGAATGTGATTGGCTGTAAACTTGAGTTACTAATAATGCAAGTTACTTTGTTTTTGCTTGCCGAAAGAAAAGGGCACTGTTTGGCAGGGCTTAAAATGTATCTTTCACCTAAAGTAATGGAAATATTCATGCTAATCCACTGTCAGTAGTATCATTTGTAGGTTAAATCTTGGAAGAAACCTATCCATTTTTTTTTCCTTTTTATTTATACAAGAGTTTATTAGTTGTGGCATTGAGCTCCCATCCTAACATGCAATAAAATCCCAAGGGGAAAAGGTAAAGTATTGAAAAGGAAATAAAATTATTACAAGTCGAACTTAGAAAATACAATATGCACAATATGCTATAGGAAATTTGACTGGGTCAGAAATAGAATAGCCCCTGCTGGCTTTCAATTAATCAATTTAAAATTCAACAACCAACGACATTGCCATGATCCATGAGTTAAGTGTATTATTTTATTTTAAAGAGTTGGTATAAGCTATCTTATGGACATTTAAAAGGAGAACAAAGTTGAATTAGTGAAGCTGATATGAAGTAGAGAGCCTTCTCATCATATATATAAGCCTGCTTGAATTTTTGAGTTTCTTATATCTTGTAATAAATATGGGAAGAGCTCCTTGCTGTTCAAAAGTTGGATTGCATAGAGGTCCATGGACTCCTCGTGAAGATGCATTGCTCACCAAGTATATTCAAGCTCATGGAGAAGGCCAGTGGAGATCACTTCCAAAAAGAGCTGGTAAATTTCTGTTTACTTAATGAAAATATATTTTTTATTTTATTTTTTAAAATGTGTTTGTTTTACTTGTTAATAAAAAATAAAAATTCTTCAAGTGAACAATTATTTGTATTTTCATAAACAATGAAAATATCAAAAGAATTGTTTTTTATTTATTTCATAAATACACTATCCTTGCGTGATATTTTTGTTTCTCTATATTACAATAATTCACTTCAAAAAATGTTTTCATAAAGTAATATAAATATGTCCTTAGTTTGTTTATTCCTTCATTGTCTTTTCTTTTTAAGTTCTTTTCAATTACATTACATAACAATATGATTTCGTGATGGTTGATGCAGGGCTTCTTCGATGTGGAAAAAGTTGCAGGCTTAGATGGATGAACTATTTGAGACCAAATATAAAGAGAGGAAACATAACACCAGATGAAGAGGACCTTATTATAAGAATGCATTCACTTCTTGGAAATAGATGGTCCCTTATAGCGGGAAGATTACCAGGACGAACAGATAATGAGATTAAGAATTATTGGAACACTCATCTCATTAAAAAACTCAAAAATCAAGGAATAATAACTGATCCAAACACAAACAACAAGTTGACAGATCCTGCTCAAGAACCACCAATGAACAAGAAAAAGATCAAGAATAAGAATAAGAACAAGAACAAAGGCAAGAACAAAGCATTAGAGTCAGAGAAGAAGACCTTATTATATATACCAAAGCCTATAAGGGTCAAGACTTTATCATCTATAAGTGCATCAACAACAAGCCAAGAGGAAGAGCAAAGAACAGAAAGAATAGAGGAAAAGGGGGTAGGTAAAGAGGGAGAAAATGACAGGTTTGGATTATTCTTTGCTGAACATCATCACGAGGACTTGGTCACCAACAGTGATATGGAATGTCAATCTGGTTTTCTTGAGAAGCTCTATGAAGAGTACTTGAATCTCTTGAAGAATGAAGAGAATATTCATGACAATTATTAGATTATTTTGCTAAGTTCTTATTACGTGTGACACAAGTGGTAAATGTTTGTGTTTTTTAATTATTTGGTTGCTGATTCGATCTTGACTAGTGTTTATAAAAAAACGTATGTTGAGAGAGATTAACCTTTCGATGTTCAGGAAAAAAAAGATTAACTTTTTAAATAGGTCTCAGTTATGTGTGTGCGGAACAGAGCAAATAAAACTATAATAATAATATGGTCAAGTGTGACTGTGAAGATTGGAGAGAGATTTCAAATTGTTTAGCATTTTAGGTAATGAAATAAAGCTTACCAGCTACATGATAATTTTTGAAGCTTAGCTTCTCACGTTACTTACCTTCCACTCTTGCTCTTTCACCATCCTAAGATATTAGATTAGAAGTAGTTATACATGTCTACCTTTTAACATTTTTCTTCTTATTCAACACATAAAATTTTTTTTGTCTCACTAGACATAAAGGGGTGTATAAGTGTCTATTGATGATTAATAATTTTCTTTAGATTAGATATACAACAATTACCGCCATTTTTCAACAATTAATTTTTTTGGAGGAAAATTATACTAAAAAATTTAGTTTACACTCTTTTGTTTGCTCCGGATGTCCTTTATCTTAATTTTTGTGTTGAGTTAATTTTCATTTTGATGAAATATTTTTTTATTTTTTAATCTAAATTAATCTTCTATGTTTATAATTTTTTTTGACCGATATCCATTTCTTCTCACTTCCATTATTTATTTGCATACATGATGTTAAATTATTATTAATAATATTTCACCACTCAACACTACTATTTTACTCAATAATGTAATTTATCTTTTAATAACCACATTCTCAAACTCGGAACAAGAGTGGATGATGATAAATTAATATTTGTCTGATCGTGTGAACCATAGCTGTATTGACACAATAAAATGCAAAGTTGGCTAAAGTGGTAAACAAGTAAAATAGATGAAAGATTTTATACCCTCTTTACCTTTACAAAGTCAAGACATTTTCTGATTTTATTTTTAAAATTGTGTTAGTTTTAATTTTAAGAAGAAAATAAAATACTTTTTTTGAAGTAAACCATTTTTCCAATTTCTAAAACAATAAAAATATCAAAAAAAATATTTTCATTTTTTCTAAAAACTAAAAATGCATCATCCATAATTATTCTTTCCGTCCCCAAGCTAGACCTCTCCTCCCTCATATTTTCTCTCACCTCGAAGTCTTTGGGGACGTCACTTCATCCTATGATGGAAAGTAAAACCTCCGTACTGAGAAAATAAAATGTTAAAATTTCAATTATCAATTATGTGTGTATAATATTACTCATATATATCAAAATATGGTTTCTTTAAATAGTAAAAGATTTAAATATTTTAAATAAGTAATTAGAGATTTGATTTTCCACTATTACATATATAGAAAATTTAGTTGGAATGAGATAATTTAATGTATGTATCAAATACATATTTAAATGTTTTGATGAAGACTAGACACGATTAAACGTCGGTTGATATTTTTTACTTATAATTAGATGATTATAAAAAAATGATATTAACATCCATTTATTAATCAAATAATTGATTTTTATTTTTTGAATCAAGTCAAACAATTGATATTCCTGTAAATAAATAAATCAATTTAAAAGATCACGATCCATAGATAATAGCATGTTCCAGCTTTCGATAATACTATTAAACTATTAAATTTTGTTTGTATAAATAAACCAAGAAAAACCTAGGGCAGATTCCATATATATCAACGACAAAAGGTCATGGATTCTTTTCCTTTTTTTGAAAGGGTCATGGATTCTAATTTCTAGCTTCGGAGGGCATATTGATTAGTTTGACTATATCCACTGATTTTTCTAATACTTTTTCAACTCACTGACAACATGGCATTTTGTTGAATGTCAATCCGAAAATTTAGCAAGAACATAGTTTAATGATTCCGTGCTAAATAATCTTGAAAAGAGGGCATTAACTCTTTTTTTTTTTATTGCAAAATTCAATTACTTTATTACAAAGAGCATCAACCCAACTCATAGAATTTAGATTCTCAGATCTACGCGCAGGTGCAAAGCAGGAAAGACAATTAAATATAAAGAGATAAAACTTTTTTTTTTAAATTTAACTGCCTTTATAATAATTTTAGCCACCAATATATCCATATATATATATATATATATATATTAAAGTAATGCATATGGTTAGCCTCAAAGATTTATTTATTGTCTTATATATAATATATGTAATAATATGTTGCAAGCGCATAGTTAATATACTAACAAGACATACAAGGATAGATATGAGCAATCTATTAGTTATAGTTTTTAGGCAAATCTATTAGTATGAGCAAGCATATAAGTGCATATGCATAACAGATTGAAGTCTTCCAATCGAGCAATCTAAGAAGGTGGGGGTCCTCTTCCAGCATAGATTGAAGAGAGACATGTCAGCGACAATATTTTAGTCAACTTCAAAAATAACTTTTTTTTTTTATTTATGATTAGTTTGGATCAACTAGAGAAAATGAGATAAATTTCAATAGAGAAGGAAGGGAAAAAAGCGGGAGAAATTTTAAACATGTGTTGTGTTTGGTGTAACTTTCGTTTAAAGAGTATGAGAAAAGTATCAATAAAATGGAATGACTTTTATTTTTATTCAATAAAATGAAATAATATGAAATAATAAAGTTACCTTTTACACTCTTATAATATTTAATATCATATTTAACTAAAAATTTTGGTTTTTAATTAACACTCCAAAATAAAAAATAAAAAAACTATAATAATTTGAAATTCGATAAATAAAATTTAATTAAAAATCGTTTCTATAAAAAATATTATACGATAATATGTTCAAAAAATTACCCAGTAAAGAATTTAACAACATTCTTAAAATGAATGATATATTTATGTTTCTATTGTAAATTAGCAAATAAAAAAAAAAAGTAATTAAACAAGTGTAATGATGTAAGAACTGGGAAGTGGTTCGATTTCCCACTTATTTATACCGGTAACCGATCTGGTTGGTTTCTCGGGTGTTTGTTCAGATTATGACATTTGAACAAGACACTCTCTCTAGCTAAAAAATTGCATGACGGTAGTATATATATTACTTTATTTATGTCGATTCAGAAATGTTGGTGAGTGTAGCATATATAAGCTAATTGTCTGTTAGCTAGTTATCTTATTAGAAGCTTATATATATCAAATTGTAGAAGTGGACTAAAGTCATAGCATATATACAATGACTCATCAACATAACGGAAGGCCATTTTTATTTTCAGTTACAAACGTATGCAAAATCATAATTATGCAATCAGTCCCGCTTAGTTAATGTAATATTATATTTGCGGGTTCCAATTTAGGAAAAAAATTGCAGATGTTTAATGAAATAAGAAATGATTATATATACTGTGAAGTTGGGTTGAACCGATAATATATAGTAATTTAATTAAGGTATTTCTTTTACTGGTAGTTAAAGTGTTGTTAGTGTTTGTCGGCGTACAAATGTTTGAATCAATAGGCACTTGGAAAGAAAGGATATTGGAAAAATTACTTGTGACTTTTTGGAGTGGTGATAATTATAGTCACGCAATAACCAATATTTTAAAATTTTAATTAAATAAATAAATAATAAATAAACTTTGGTAGGATATTTCAGATTTTTTTTATATAAAAAGGGAGTGATCATGGTATCAATAAAACAAGGCTAAAATGGTGGTTAGTGTGGTGAGTAGGGGGCATTCCTATGTTTTACTTAGAAAGTATTTTATAATTACAATGAAAGACAATGTGTCCTTTCTTTGTAAGAAAGATAGAGTAGAGTGCATCTTATCTTTTTAATGCCCAATAGGACAAGCAATCCACCGTTGATATTCTTGTATGAATGCCACGTGTCATTACAAAGAGGCTTCGTGCAAACCTCCTAGATTAGATTTTTATTGTGGACCCCATCATTGTTAGTATAGACCAACCATTTGACAAAGACTGCTTAAATGAATCAGTGAGAAAAAGATAACTCACATCACAACGACGTCGTATACTACTAACCTTCTTCTGGTTTCAGCTCTCTCTAATGAAAACGAAAAAACAAAAAAAGAAGACATGTTATTTCACATGTGTCATCATTCTCTGATTCTTTTGGATCTCTCTCTGAATCTCAATTTCGTGCCCTTCTTTTCCATCTATTCAACTTGATCCACTTTTCCTCACTATCTGCTAATTTTTCTCTTGGTTCGTTTTCGTTCACTCAATTCTTCTCCAGATTCTTTGAATATTTTATATGATTATTACAATTAGGTATCTTCTTTGTTCTATTACATGTATCTGTGTGATTCTCTAAGTTATTTTGATGGTCTAGTTAGTTCATAATTTGGTTAAACTTTTTTAATTTTATAATTTCATATATATGGAAGTTGATTGATTTTCACGCATGTTATGAAGATTGTTGAGTTTGATAATTTGTAATGGCATAAATGTTTTGTTTTTTGGTTTTGTTATGGCGTGCACTTTGACTGTTGATTAAAAGAATGAACATTGAAATTATTTAATAAAAATGATATTTTTGACTAATGACTAAAAAGCATATGTTAACAATAACAACAGTACAGCACCCGATTGACCTTTCAGAGGCCTAACTATTTAGCTTATCTTGTACTGAACAAAGAAGAATCGCAGAGTTTTAGGTTATGCATGGTCAAGTAGGTGGAAGATGGAAATGCACATATACATGTTAAAAAAGACTATATAAAATTGGAAGGGAGTATATCTTATGATGTATCATGACCAAATGCATTTCTATCTTCCCCCTACTAAAACTAGCATATCTATCATAATTCACAAGCTATAAACATGTTGATAAAATGGTATAATGCATGTCTGGTCGCATTTGAGAGGGAGGTCCAACCCTCAAATTCTGACCACTAGCACGACGTACTGACATCTAACATGTGCCTATAAAAAAAAGGTATAGTGCTTGTATGGACTCCAGACTTTACATTTCTAATTTTCTCTGATATGGCTTCCATTTTTCCACATTATACGAATATTATTATCTTCTACCATTTCTTTTAGTAGTACCAATCTTATGCATATCAATGTATTCTTTTTAATATTTTTATTTTTTTTCATTGGGGTTAGACCAATCATAGGCTATACTCTTTCTGATGTCGTTGTTTTACTTGTCACATAAATCCTTTTGTAATGGATTCAGATGCTTTAAACTGCTGATATTATCTTTTGCTCAGAAGGTAATGATAAGTGATGGCGGCGGGAGAAGCGAGGACTCTGTGGCAGAGAACTGCTAATCGATGCTTTGTGCAGGAAGATGCAAAAAGAGCTCCCAAGTTGGCTTGTCGCCAAACTTCATGTGCGACGTCGAAACTGGTTGATACTGGACCTGCCAATACAGCAGATGAATCGGATTGTGCTGCTGTTAATGTTAACCATTTTAACAGCAAATCGTCATTTTGTCATTCATCACCTGACCCTAGGTGGTGGTTGCATTTGCAACCTAATTATGAGTATCAAAAAGGTTTAACAAATGAAAAGTTAAGTGCATTGGAGGAAGAGGTAGAAACTTTGCTAGCTAGTGATGAAAGTAAAACATCTGGTAAGAATTCTCTCGAATTTCCTGAATTAATGGATGTGATGGCAAAACATGAGATGATGAAAATTGATTCTATTGCCTGCTCGGTTTCCTCCAAGCAAACAAATGATTTTTCCTCGGAATCAGATTATTCTTGGATTGAAGGTGATAAGGTCGAGCCATGGTGGCGGACAACAGACAGAGATGAGTTAGCTTCCTTTGTTTCACACAAATCACTCAACCATATTGAGAACTGTGACCTTCCTCCTCCTAAGAAGAAGCATCTTACTGGATACCCTTGCTCTAGTACTATTAGTAACGAGAAAATAAAGACGGCGTCTTATAACTTGGAAGCCAAATCCAGGAGTTTTCCCTATTCGACAGCTCATGCACAGGGAAATTTAGATTCAGGATTGGTACATAGGAAGCGGGGGCCTTCTGCCAATGAAGGGCTGTTGTATTTTGCTTCTGACAAATCTTCAAGGTATTTTCCTGTTGATATAGATAATCACATAATGACCATTGACCAACATTACATTGGTCCGAGTGGAACTAGGCTCGGATCTTTTAAGCAAGGTCTTCGGTTCCAGTCTTGTGAATGGAAAAATGTGGTTAGGAGGGGAGTCTCCACTAAAGGTGGCTCGCCAGATTCCCGCACGAAGATTAGTCATCGGCAACAGTTGGTGAACGCTTCGCACAAATAACATGGTTACCAAAAAAATAGATAATCACATTAGTGCTTAAGGACTCTTGTAGTTTTGTGGCATGTATTGTTTAAAGTAAAACTCATTGATCTTGTGCTTTTGATTTGCTAAATATATGTTTGGACTCGCAACTTCATTGCAGGGATACCCCCCTACACGAGGATGTCAAGCAGGGTCAACAAATTTCTGAGGGAGATCCAAACAAAACTCAACTAATGGAGGCATTGTGTCACTCTCAAACACGTGCAAGGGAAGCAGAGGAAGCAGCAAAACAAGCTTATGCGGAGAAAGAGCACATTGTTACACTCATTTTTAAACAAGCTTCACAACTCTTTGGCTATAAACAATTGATTAAACTGCTGCAGCTGGAAACTCTCCGCAATCAGATTAAGAATAATGATCAGTCAACCTCAACTCTCTTTCCAGTGGCTCTTCCATGGATGTCCTGTGAACGTAGGAAATCACGGAAGAGAAAGCAGACGTATTCCAATGGCAGGCGTGAAAGAGAAGGCAAGCCAAATTGTGATATTACAACATACGCCGTTGCGATTGCTTTAGGATTAAGTCTTGTCGGGGCTGGCTTGCTGTTAGGATGGACTGTCGGATGGATGTCACCTTGTTCGTAGTTCTATAATATTTGAAACATAGTCTTGTTTGTCACAAGTTATCAGATATATCTGTATTTTTGTAAATTAGTTAGTCTATAAACTGTACATTCTGCTTTGTAATTTTGTATTGAATAGAGATTATGTACTTAAATCTTTTTGTGATGATGAGAAACAGATATTTCTCTTCAAAACATTTCTGGGGATAGTAGAAGAAAATTCAAGTTGCAAACTTCCAAAAACTTGTAGTAATGAAAAAATGTTGGGTGGTGATTTTCTATTGAGGAGGGAGAACTCCATCTTGAAGGAGACAGTTTGTGATGGAGCTCATGTAAAAAGGAAGAACTCCATAGGCTGATTCCATTGGTGAATTAGTGTGTATTCTAGTTTTGACTTCCATTCTTGTTTTTGTAAAGCATGTTGTCAATATTGAAATAGCAAAGTCATGTTGATGATGGGTTGTTTTTTTTAAAAACATGTTGATGAATGATGATGGATGATTTGAATCAATGATCAAGAATCACGCGTACTTTTAAGAATTTGAAAACAATAGGAAGTAGACTGTGAAAAATAAATTACATATTGGTATTACTATTTATATGATAAGTGTATCAAAATTCTAAATTTTTAACATAGAAAATTGACACTATATATGTAACAATATTAATTATTATTTTACCAGCATCAAATAACAATATATATGTAGTAGTACTGAATATGTGTTTACTTCTTAAAAAATGATGATATTATTATGTTGAACATTGTGTTCTGAGTTCTAATTCAAAAAAGTATTGAAGATAGAAAGAA
>JBBPBP010000003.1:59116989-59152678 GCA_037974735.1 Cicer chorassanicum | reverse complement strand
ACATATTAATCAATATAACACCTTAACATCAGTCAATTTATAATTATATAAAAAAATCAATATAATAATTGAAAAAAAATAAGTTTAAATAAGCATTTTGTCCTTGTAAGACTTAATTCTTTGATTTATTTTAGTAATGTAAAATGCAAACGTTTTCGTTTAAGTTATTAATGTTTAACGTTGTTAGTTTTTTAAAATCATTAATTACTTAATCGTTAAAAATTAAGGATGTTAAGCATAGAGTAGAACAACGAAAACGTTTGCATTTTGCATGATTTAAATTTAAAAAATATTTTGTAAGAAGTAAAATTAAATTTCTTACTATTTGCAAGAACTAGTAGCATATTTAAGCAATTTTTTTACTCTGTCTGGTTCCATGAGGACAACAATAATAGGTACTCACAGAACATATAATACTATTCGGCTACCATACTCTCGTTGTGTAAAAACATTATTCGTAATCTATCTACATTTGTATGGGTATCCACAACTATTAGTGAATATATATGAATATAATGTTTTAAATTAAAAATAATAATTTATATACAAAAATTATTATTTTTGTTGTATTATGTTTTCTCGTATTTTGACAACAAAATAAAGTAGTAACAAATAAAACATTAATACCTTAACATATACATAAAATATATAACAAAATTCAATCATAAAAACCAATAATCTATATATAGAGAGATTTTTAAAATCATTAATTATAAAAGTAAGATACATTTGATATTACATAACCACTTGTATTCTATTCTATCAATGTATATCAACATACTAATTATTAGCCAATGTATACTTTATCTACTTTCTATTATTCAATGTATTATTTGTTTCAACATACTACCTATTAATCATTGTATCATTTGTATAATCTCTATTATACAATGTATTATTTGTTTTATCATCCATTAACTAATCTTTTTTTTCCAAGTCATACCAACTAACTCTATGGATTTCAACATCATTTTCAACAATATTTGAATATATAAAAAGACAGAAGAAGAAACACCGGTGTAACGAACACTCCAATTTGTTTTATGGGAAATAATTTCCTTCCATCTTATTTAAGTAAAAATAATTAATTTTCATATTTATAAAGAAAATTAACTGACTATGATTAATCTTTTCAATCTAAAAATAAATATATATGCATTCTTAAAAATGTCTTTCATAAATACATGTTTCTTGAAAATAAATCATTTAAAAATAAATTATAAATAATAACGTCACGTGTGATGTGTATATGTTATTATTAGGAAGTACATGAGAGACAAATATAGACAGAAATTGCACTTTTTGATAAATGTGTTGTTAATCTTGTTTGAGGTGTGACCATTTGTGTGCATCGTGCTGCTTTTCTTTCTCAGGTCTATTTTTTATTCCTCAAAGCGACACTAATAAATATATTATACAATTGAATTCAGTAGCTTGAGGTTACAAAGCTTTTTTTCAAGAGTTGATTTCTGAAGTTATAAGAGTCTACTTTTTTTGTTTAACTTCATTTGCAGATCTTTCTTAGGGGCTTGGGCTCTCTTTTCATTTAAAAAATAATATTAATTGTAATCTGGACAAGGGGGTTGCAACTTGTAAGTAAAAATGTTCAACTAGCTTTAGGTGCAAACATCTACAAAAATCCAATCTCAACTTAGGTCACCTAAGGTTCAATGCATTCTCTTTTATAAAAGAAATTATGTTAAGCCAATTTGGACACTACAAACAAAACAGATCATGTGTATGCAGACTTGCACATTCAAACTATGAGCTTTCCTATCATAAATTATATATTTGTCCACAGAAAACCAAAATTAAATCATAACAAAATCAATCATGTACAACATTTATCTTTTCATTCATTCTAGGATATGATGGCAAAATTAAGAATCAAGAAAGCTCGGTAATCACTCGTTCGCACTTATCTTCCAGAATCTTCACAGCTTGAGTAAATAGCACATCAGGTGGAATTGCTCCAGTTGATTCAATTGTAACTAGAAAAACAAAACAGAAGAAAAAAAGAACAAATGTAAGATATTTCAGGGACTATAAGTAAATTAATCTATATCAAAACTTTGTCAAAACCAAATTTGCACAAATTTAAGTTTGAAAGATACTCAAGACAATTCCATACAGAAATTTTATGCTAAGCAAGATTTTATGTGCACCTCTTTAACTAATATTGATCAAGGGCATGTTTAAATTTGACTAATTTGAGTTTGTTTACTGGCATAAGTAGTTGTGCGACTGTTTGAGAGAGCTAATAAAAAAAAATTATAAGTTGTTTTCAACTTATTTCCATAAGCTCTCCGAGATGGCTTAGGAAAACAGTTTTTAGCTTACATGAAAATGGTTTGACTTTATTTTATCTTTTGTTAAAGAAATAATTTATACATAAGCACTTATACTATAAGTGCTTCATTAAACTGTTTATGTAAACAGGGCGCAAATATATAAAGCTAGTCCAACTATAAAAACAATCTGATTCTTTGAATTTGACAATCGGGTTATTATCATCTTAATCTACCAACATTAATAAACCTACTTCATTGCACAATCAAAACCCACAATACTTACAAATGAAATGATCTTTGACACGACGCAGTGACACACGATCCTCCCATTCTTTCCCTCCTCTGATGCATTCCCTACACAAAGTGCATGCCCTTGGTTTGACTACGGTAGCCCTTCTTCTACCTATGCACACAACAACCAAATCAGCACATTAAGAGAAAAGCCAAAGAAATAAGGGCTTGAGCTCATGGACGATCTTGATAGTTAACGATGATGCAAAATCAATTTGGACATAATAATCCCTCACCGTCATGGTTCAGAACAGAATGATATAAAAATCTAATACTAGGAGCTCAAATGCAAAAACTGAATTACCTTTACCAATATCTTCAATATCAAAGACATTAACTGGACATTTAGTTACTAGCTCGTCGGCCAGCTCATCCATAACATCTTCCGTGAGTATAACCTTGAGATGAAAAGCCAAGCATACAATGTCAGGATTTGTCAATTTTTCAGTCTGTTAATGTGTGAGCAGTAGACAAGATATTTGATATTCCCTACCTCGGGAAGCATTCGATACCAAGCAGTAGCAACAGGAGACCATTTTGCATGTGTCTTACCAACACCTTTAACAGCATGAACTTCAAGTTCGATTTCCTATAAAAGCATGTGTTTAGCAACTATGATATTCAGAAGTAGTTAAGTACAACTTCCAGTTTTCTACATGAGAACATGTAACTAATTACAAGTTTGCAAAATCAAATAACTCTTATCAAGGTTGTCATGTCAAACTCAAATAGTCCCCATAAACTAGACTTGTAAAGCCGTAAGAGAGAGAGAGAGAGAGAGAGAGAGAGAGAGAGAGGAGAAGGATTACCTGACCAGGTCCAAGTTTAGCTAATATAATATCCAGATTAGTAGGACCAAGTGGTTTTTTGGAGAATTCGGGAAGTGAGTCTTGACTGCAACTAAAAGATGTAAATGTTTTTGGTTTTGAACCAGCATTTGGCTTGGTGTCGTCAGCAATAAGATCACTCCCGTTAGGCAACCACTTCAGTTCATCTGATTTTACTGCATTTACATTGTAATATCATCAGACAAGGAGTTAAATAGCTGAAGAAGAAATTAAAAGCAACATAAATACCACCAGGCAAGACTTTTTGGCCATTTACCAGTAATACGAGGATGACCCTTTTCACAACGAACATGTAGTTTGAAGACGATGGTGTTTTTTTCATTGTTTTCACCTCCCGCATTGTCTATTAATAAAAAAGAAATACAAATAATAAATATTTAACCTTGCCATATAAGGGGTGTCCACCAAACAAATTGCATAGTATTTCCATTTATCACACACGAAAGTCATATAGGCAATGAGAAGAATAATCATGTAAGTTGTGTAGATATAAGACCTGGATATTCAAATAGTGTGGGATCAGCATTGATTGGAATAAGACCCAATCTATGGGATAGAACTTCGTCTTGTATAATTGATGTATTGTTTGCAATATATACTCTTTCAATTGCCATTGTTGGAACCTAAACTTATAAAAAAAGATAAAGGGAAAAACCATAAAAATTTATTACCTCCATTACGCTTGGACTACACTATTACTACTGAGTAATAAGTAATAACCAAAACAAAGTGAAAGTGCAAAGAGAAACACATAAAGATGAAAATGACACTGCTGTAAAATGCTGTGCATAGCATGAGTAGTTCTAGGCAGCAGGCTTGAAGTTCATCAGACATCTGACAAACATGACATAATGACTGAAATTAATGGGGGAAGGAGAAACTTATCACCTCTGCTATGAGAATTCTTCGAAAAGCATTGGCAAGTGATGGATCAATACCAATCATGTCAAACTCAATGTCATTATCCGTCAACTTTTTCACTTCAACCTTGAAGTTTTGACAGAAACTGTCCAACCGTACACTGTTATCAACTCCTAATGCTGCATAAGCGCCAGAATAATTTATGGTATCTGTCTGTATACATCAATACATGAAAAATGTTATATAACCCTAAACCAAACAAACAAACCTAACCAGAAACAATACCCAGCAAACAATAGAATTTGTAAATAATTCAAATTTGTTAAAATAAAGCAAAAAAAAAACAACTAGATAATCCAACCAGAAACAATACCCACCAAAAGATAGAATTTGTGAATAATTCAACTATGTTAAAAAAACAAAAACAACCAGATGCAGAGAGACCCAATTAGAGCCTTTAGGAAACTGGGTAGCCGAAATCATGAAAATAAAAAGGGTAAACTTTAAAAGAACAAAATAGAAGGGATTACTACTACAACTACTAATAGAATAAAAGAAAGGGAAAGATATATATACATGCTGAGGAGCATCGATACTGCAAACAACGCGAGTTTTGATAAGTTCAAGATGTGGAGAGAGCTTGGATGGAACGTCTTCTAAGTTCATTATGAAATCGAGTATTCCTCCGCCATTATCATTCTTCTTCTGTTCTTGTTCTTCATAATAGTCAAAGATAATAAAAAATGGTAATCACCCAGCAAACATGGGAGAAATAATTGAGTACTCCTTCCACAATACTAGTTACATTAATATGAAACAGTGCTATACTGCTACAAAAAGAAATTTTTTAATCTGTTAAGCAGCAAAATTGTAAATTGTCGTCCCAAGTAACTTACTCTCTTTCATCCTCCTCTGGAGATTGGAAAGATCAGGTGGACGCAAAGCCTCTTCCTCAAGTTCCTAAAAGTAAAAAAGTTAACCATTGTTACCACATTGCAACATCTAAAGTAAAAATCTAACTTCAACAAATTTAGTTCTTTTGATTAGCATTTGAGTTATGTTGCATTCAAAATAGCATATAGTCAAAGTTTTTCCTATCACATGGTGGGTTAGATTAAACAGTGAACAATGTCAAAAGTAATTTTCTTCAATATAAATGTGATCTTAGCATGTTTGGTTACTTCAGATCAAAAATTTAACTCTTTTATTTCCTTTCTTCAATGTAAATATCATTTGTATTAGGTTCAAAATTTAACTTTAAATGTTAGTAAGGCCTAGCTCAACTGACAATGACAATATTGTTAAGCTCAACATTTTCCGTGGTGACCTGAGTTTGAACCGGGATATCCATTTTGAGTGTGAGTCTAATGATGGTGCTTCTCATATTGTATCAAAAACAGCAATAACAATACACACTTACGTCTTCATCATCGCTTCCTTGGAGGAAATCATCACCTAACTGATCATCATCATCAGAAGATAATTCGGAAGCAGAATCGTTGTCGCCGGCGTCGTCTCCGAGTTCGAGCTGTTGTGGTGGTGCTTCTTCTTCTTCGGCTTCGGAGGTGGAATCATCTTTGACGGAAACAATCTGCACTTTTTTGGGGGCTTTCTGAACTTTGAGTGGCTTGGAAGGTTTTTCCCTAGTTACTGGAGCCATTGGAGATTGGAAGAGAGTGTAAGGATGTGTGTACTGTGTATTGTGTTTTCTTATTTCTTCTGAAAAATTCGACAGGGTTTAGGGGTTACAACCAACGATTTACTACGACGTCGTATAAATTCATGAATGGGCCGATTCCGGGTTGGGCCTTGCTAAATCCACATAATTGCAAATGGCTTTATTATATAATAATATTTTTCTTAACAAAATTTATATTTATATATAGTTAATTCTTTTGATCAATTTATATATATATATTATAAATTTATATATAGTTAATTCTTTTGATCAATTTTTATATATATATACACGTTAATTTCAAGTTAAATATTCAATCGAAGATTTGAATCCAAAAAGATATTCAATTGAGTGTATTAATATTATTATATAAGTAATGTTATTGAAATATAAAACTTAACAATCTTAATATGTAAAAATAAGAACAATTATAATATATTCAATATAAAAAACTACGGGTAAGACACTATTTTAGTCTCATAAAATATAAGACATTATCATTTGATCAATAAATTAAAAGAACTTCACAATGTTGATTAGTTTTGTCTTTGATGTTACAACAAAACTATTTTGACAATAAACTATTTCTTTAAAAAACTTTTATAAAAATAAGTTGTATCTTTTAAAAAACTACTTTGATAGTTGAAGAATTAATTTAAATTTTTTTGTTAAGTTAAATACAAAAAAAAGTGACTTACTCAAAAAAACTATACACGGTTCACGGTTGCATCTCAAACTAAGAGATTGTCCTCGTACAAATCCACGAGATGCTTGCGAATACACAAGTATCTTATTTAAAAGTAAACAAATATAATACAACATATCAATTTTATTAATTTATATAATGTGAGATATCTCCGGATATAAATACTTTTAATTCTATATGTGAATGTTAATTATCCAGCAGATGTTATCTACGGTATCAAATTTATAGTGACCAAAATAAAGAAGCAAGATTTGGCAAATCTTTAGATTTTTGAAAGCAGAGAAGTGAGAAGGAAAAAGTTTGAGTCGTCGCCGTTTTCTGCTTCACAATCTTCGTTTCATTCATTCATGTCTCAACCCAACCGCCAGGTTACCTCTCTTCTGTCTTTTCTTCTTCTTCTTCTTTCTTTCATTCTCTCTTTGCTTCTTATTTTACTACTTTTTTATTTTATTTTATTTTACTGCATTACTTAAATTTTAACATTGATAAAGCTGTAACCTTTTTATTTGCCGCAAAAAGGGTTATGTACCAAACTCATCCTGCATCTGAAACAGACTCACATTTTGGAGTGCAACCAATTTCTGCAACTCTTTCTAGGTTTAAATTTTTTGAAGTTGTTTTCTAACTTATTTTAAGAATTTGAGGGTTTGTGTACTTTTTTCAAAACCTAGAAGTTGTTGCATGTTGTTCGTGGTTTCAAGTAAATTATTGTGATTTGGCACTGTACTTTTTGTTCCACTTCATTATTTTTGTCCTTCTTAACGTTGTAACTTGTTGTTTGTCGTTTTTTCAGTTGAATCTAAATGATGATAATATAGAGAGCTTTAGCGATCAGATCAAACAGCATGAAGACAATATTGAGTTCCTTAATTCTCAATCAAATCGTCTAACTGAATCCGTACTCGACTTACAAGGTATGTTCAGATATTGATCCATGTATGCACTTTTATTATTCTCAGCGAGGGGTAAATGATTATCATGATTTATGAGAGTGTGATTAGAATTTAAGATTAATTAGACAACTCAATACAATATCACGTCATTATTCATTAGCAATGAAGCACAAACACAAACATCCGACGCTCATAGGTAGACACCAATACTAATTTAAGATATGGAAGTGATTGAATGTAACTACACGGATAGGACACCAGACACACCTTCAATCCAAGATGTCAATGCTACATTGTAATTTGTAGAGATGTCGCTTTAGTTTAGTTAAGCATTTCCTATCTCCATTCTCCAACATTTTTTGGCTGATGATGTTTTTAGTGAGTCTTGGAAGGTACCATTCAGCTAATGTAATTTCATCGGAGAATGGGAATGGTGCATTTCATACTGAAGAGGAAACAGCGGAACAGATCTCAAAGAAAGAGAACTCTGCTGCTAGCATATTTTGTTGGATCAAATCTAATTCTCAGACATCGAATTTGGCATTTGTAAAGGATGCTGTCGGTGTTGTGGCAACACTTGCCAGGGTTGAGAGTGATGATCTCAGCAGGTAAATATTAGCTTTTTTCTTCATATCTTTACACCCTTTGTTCATTTTGCTTCAATCTTGCAGCAGAGAATATCTGTTATGGTCTCATTTGATTTAACATATTTTGCTATGTTTAACTACTAGTTATTCTATTTTAATACATTCATTAAAATCTCTATAGTCAATAGCAGTTTAGTGGTCCCCTAGGCACTATGCCAAATGCTGTTGCATCAAGGTTTTGAGTGTCGGCCAAATGCAGCCGCTACGCTGAATCTTTTGCAAAACCAAAAATACTCTCAACTCATAGCTTTTCCTCGTGTACTTTTTAATTTTTTTTTTTTTCATTTCTTCTCTTTTATTGGAGACGATACTTTGACTCGGGGGGATGTTGCTAATGTGGCTGGAGTTGGTGAGCCAACACACAACAGTCCTTAGGCAACAAAAAAGAATGAGGAAACAAGCTGCCTCGACAGACATAAAGGCAGAGCTAGAATAAGAAAATACAGAACAAATGAGGTCTAGTAGTAAAGAGAATGAACATGATGATGAGGAAGAACTCATAGATAGCGAATCCATTGGAATCACTTGTTTTCATTTAAAAAATGCCAGATAAGTTATTTTATTTAGAGGTTTGAATACTAGTAACAACAATAAACTTTTATTATTAGTTTTGAATGTGTTTAGATTTAATTATTAATTATTGTGTATTTTCCCTAAACTTCGACGCAGCCATACCACTACCTGCTATACCACTGTAGCATTTTGGGGGTTATCCGCTATCTATGATTGACTACATAGATTAAAATACATCATGCAGACCATTCGTGTAACATAATTAGTGAAGTTTCTAACCACATTAATGTTGGTGTAAATTTACATACTTGTCTGGCACACTCCAATTTTTTCTAGTTTATTTTTTACTAGCTAAGTAATGAAAAAATAAGCTACTTTTATTATTATTATTATTATTATTATTATTATTATTATTATTATTATTATTTATTTTTATTATTCTGAAAAATGGCAATTTTGTCTAAAACAGGATCCTCTCTGAGTATCTGGGTTTGGAGACAATGCTTGCAATAGTCTGCAGTACTAATGAAGGTGTTAAAGCACTGGAGAAGTATGATCCAGAAGGCACGATAAACTGTAATGGTGGTTTGCATGGAATTGGATCGAGAACTGGAAGAAGAATAAAGGGCCGATTTGTTGTCATATGTCTTGAAGATTTAAGGCAAGTTATATTTATGAGAGTGTTTGTGTGTGCGTGCTTGCTATCGCATGTGAGTTTTTCATACAATTGATTCATGTAGAAAGAGATATACACATACCTTATTTAGGACTCATTCTTGTGGCCCTTGTGCATGGTATTGATGTATATCACTCTCTTCATAAGATGTGAAAAACTTGTATTGCAAGTACACACACATAACTGCTGAAGCTCTTTGCTTTTAAATTTTAAAGCACTGCTGTATTTCTTTAATTCCAGACCATTTGTTGGAGGTTTTGTCGCCAACGATCCACAAAAGAAGCTGGCTCTTCCAAAGCCGAGATTACCTAACGGGGAGTGCCCACCTGGGTTTCTTGATTATGCAGTGAACATGATCCATCTCGATACAAATAGATTGTCTTTTCTTATTGCCAGTGGGCACGGTCTTAGAGAGACACTGTTTTATGACCTTTTTTCTCGCCTACAAATATATAAAACCCGGACTGAAATGCTGCTTGCTCTACCATGCATTAATGATGGAGCATTGTCATTAGACGGGGGAATGATCAGAAAATGTGGTATGTTTGCTCTTGGTAGTAGGTCAGTATCAAATTAACCTTCTCCTTTTTAATGCATGCTTGATTTAGATGATTCTCTCACCTTTTTGGACCCTCTCCTTGTGACTAACACTTCCAATCTTGTGAGTAACTATCTTTGAGGGAGAAATTATTCCCTAATTAAAATTTGTTCATTTCAATAATATCATAACAAAAATGTTTCGTCGATTCAATTGATTTATTTTCCAATTATAATGATAAACTTGTCAGTGTAGATAAGGATAAGCAATTGAAATCATTAACCTTTAGACAATGTGTATTTTTTCACTCACGTTTTGATGTTTGAAAATAAAATTTTAGACAGTTTTTGTCATTCGGAAATAAACTTCTGAAATATTTAGATGTAGTAGCAAAAACCCGAGGTGGTAATAGTTTGCACAATAAAAAGCCGTTCTTGACTTTATTTAGACTTTATTTATACTACTGTAATAAGACGATAAACTTATGTTTCTTTTTTTGGGATGTAGAAAAGATGTAGAAGTGAAGTTTCCTCTAATCGGCGGAGAATCAGACGTACCTCCAGATTATATTGAAGCTGAAGATGTGGTGAGGAAGCTGAAATGGGAAACCTCTAAACTTGCTGCTGATATACAAAGAGAGCAGCAGTTGCTGGACTTTAGAAAAGGCAGCAGCAACACCACAAGCCAAACCTGAAATGTTTGCAGATATTTAGTTTCAACCACATGGTAGCAACTAACCGCATCAAATTTTGTGTATTAGTAGTAGTAGTTGTTCATTTTGTAGTCGCGGGTCAAGGTTCTAAATACATTTTCATGGTGTAGCTATGCTTTTGCTCAATGCCTACTTCTATGGAGTCCAAAGGATGTTTTGTTTAGCTTATCCTTTTGAATGTTGTAACTCTTTACCATCAATTCAAACTCGTTCTCTGATAAAATCATTGCATAGACTTCTTATTCCTAATATTGTCTAAATTCATACATTTTTTTCTTAATGGTTTGCATGGTTGTGGATTAAATAATTGTTGCTAATGTTCAGTATGATTAAACTGCTGTCAAATCTTCTTTATTAACACTAATTATTTATTTGTATGGTAATATTAAATAGTTTAATTGCTTATGTTCAATAGTACTAACAGTACTATAATATGATTAAAATAATAGTGATATATTTTTCTCACAAATTTGTCTTCATATCATTTTTTAAATTACTATACTTTACAAATTTTCTTGAGGAAATATTTATTTCGTGCACATCACAGGTACCTACAGTAATTCACAACGGTTGCGAGTTTATAAATCAATCAGCCAATAACTTCAAAAAAATGACTGACAAATTACCATGATTTAGGAACACTTAATTACAGCCATCTCCAACAGTTTTTAGAAATGTGTCCTTTTTGGCCACAAATATAACAAGCTATGTTCTTGCCATTGGATTCAAACTTCTTATGAAAACCTGGTGGTGGCTTGATGTCAGCCTCCCTAGGTCCCTCTCTATTGGCATGGTGAAATCTTACACTTACACTCTCAGAAGGAGGTTCACCCTTTTTTTTTATTCCATTGCGAGATTCTTCTTCTTTTGTTATCCGTTCCATTAACTTCCAGAAAGGTAGATGCTCCTCACGCATTAACGTGATGCAAAAGTCTTTCCATGATAATGGAAGCTTCGAAATGATGACACTAACATGAAAGTTCTCCTCAATATGCATTCCAGCCGCGGCAATAGAGTCTGCAAGGTTATTAATTTCTTGAACTTGGTCAACTATTGTTTTTTCATCAACCATTTGAAATTCAATATACTTTTTCACCTGAGATCTCTTTGTTCCATGTTTCTCATACATATAAATAAACTTTAAATCTTCCCATAACTCCTTAGCACTCATTTTTCTATTTGCATACTTGTTGAATAGATTATCAGATAAATGGCTCAAGATGTTGCGACGACACATTAAATTGTCATTTACCCATCTAGTTTCAGCAGCTTTGTTTTCAGCCATTTCTCCAGTGCTTGCATCTCTTTCCCCTAATGTAGCATTTGGGCATGGATCAGTAAGCACATATTTAATCTTTAACTGTTCCAAGAGTAATTCCATCTGTTGAGCCCAAACTTGGTAATTCTTCCCATCAAAACGGACTATCTCAATAGGAACAAGCTCAACAGAAACATCAACAACTGAAGTTGAAACTTCTTCATTTTTCTTGCAAGCAACTGTACTTGACACTTCTCCATTTTTCTTGCCACTAGGCTCTGATCTGCATTGTTTTGATTATGTGCTGCAGGTTAGACCAGTCTATGAATATATGTTTTCAGTTTTCATTTTCAAAAAACAACGTTTTACAATGGACTTATGCACAAATAAATGCTAGAAACATGTATTCTTTTAAGGAAAAAAAGTGAGTAGGATATATACAGAATATTGCAGAAATTTCTCCAATTAAAATACAGTATCTGAGTATCATATATCAGGCAGTTAGTAAACATCAACAAGCAGAGAAAATAAGTGAAACAAGATTCTTCATGTGTGGATCCCTCAACCACATTTTGACTTTTTTTTAAAAAGGATTTTGATACTTAAATGATCAATATCATTCCAAATTCAGAAATTTTCACAATTCAAGTAATTTCGTAGCTTGACAGTCAACATTGAATACTCACCTTATCCTTCCTTCCAACTTTGTGATAGCTTCCTCTATAGCAGGAACACTGTTCTTGAAGGTTGACCATTGTTCAGAAGATAAACTTATCCCTGAAATAAGTGGTACAGAAAAGGAATGTGTTAAGTCTCAAAATTCAGATTTATCAAGTTATCAACAAACAGGGAAAGAAAAAATCCATAACAGCATTCAGAGAGACAAACTCCAACTTCAACAAAGAGCAACTAGCAAGAAACAACATAGATTTTCACATTATAATGGGGCTATCTTTCCATAAGCTACTATGTATCAAGGTTATCTAATCATGGATCAGAATAACTGTTTTCCAAAGCGTACATCAAATCTTATTGTGAATCGTAAGATGCATAATAAATTAAATTATGACAATTTTTAGTAGAAACAAATGACATAAAATAAAAAAAGACAGGCTGATGTATCATAACAACTTCAAAAATCTTATTTGAATCTCCTTTTTCCTTTTCGTTTGACCCATTGCCCCACTAATATCACAAAAGAACAATGGATGGAAAGAGAGAGCAAGTCGGGACCAAAGAGAGCACTGCCTTCTAACAAGACAACGGGAACCAAACAACACAGGAAGTCGGGCGCAGAGCACTGTGTAGCAACTAGCAGGAAGAATTGAAAGCAACATAGGAGGTAGTCGGGGACCAAAAACGCAATGTGCTAGGGTTGTTGTTTATGATTTTGAGGGTTTAATTTCGGCTATTTCTGTCCCATTTAAGGAAAATATCGCAAAAAACTATCATCAACCTTAGAAGGCATTTTCAGAACCAGGTAGTGTTACTCGCCCATTTCCGGCTTCACCTGGAACAGAAGATATTCGCGCCTCTGTCCCCTTTTTTCCATTTCTGAATCATGCAATACATTCCATATTTGCGATTCAGCAGATATAATCATAACTGAACCCGCGATTCATATGAGATATCAATTCAACCTGTGATTCCTATCAGAAGGCTTCCATTTTGTTGTGTATCGGTATACCATTTGTACAATATTAACTACACTGCTATGAATGGTTGACATCCAAAAACACAATTAAAAATGTTACTTAACTAAGAACATTCCAGATTACACACAAATACAATCCCTTAAAATATACTCATCAATGAGTGTTAAAAGAACTTATATACTTAGTTATAAGAAAACTAAGATGTTAACATTTCATAATAATGTCCTAGAGTAAAGTACTTGTGAGCCAACTCAAGCAACACTTACAGTGTAAAGCATGGCACCAAAGCAGAAAATTATGCAAGAAAACGGATCTACAAGAAAACAAGCATTAAAAAGGTAAGCTTATAACACTGGGTATCAAGTAATCACCTTTAGAAGTGGGAAGCTGTTTTCCATCTTTTTGATAGAACTCCCTAATTGACACCAATGTTGCTCCTTTGAAATCTCGGACCACCACATTCCTCCTGGTTGATAGCTACATCAAGCAAACAACATCTCTTAAGATCAATAACTAGAAAAGTAGTATCTAATATCTGCAAAACTTGACAAAGGCTTGGAATGAAGCCACATGCAGCAAATCTTTCAAACGTAAAAATTAAAAACCCTAAATATTACAAACAATAAATGAATAAAATCAAAGTTCCATTTTTCCTCCATATAATAAACCTTAATAAGGACATAATAAGCGTAAAGTTTAGGGCTTTTATATGATTCATCGCCACAATACAAATAACTGCATTGTAAAAATAAAAATTGAATAATAAATAATCATGCAAGATTTTGTAATGTGTAAGAGTAATTGATTCACCTGACAAATAAAGCGTTCGGAGTCATCGTTTTTGCGTTTAATAACTCTCACCGCCTCAGTGAACTCTGCTTGGAGCGGTTCTTTGGGTATTACCACCGGCACCTCTGTGGTTTCTTGTGGTGGTTTGTCGTCGGTGGCGATGGAAAGAAGATAAGATTCGATGATGGTTCTGACAAAATGCTTACTGTGTAGGTCGGAGAGGTCGATACCGAGTCGCTCAGAGGCGGCAACTCGGATAGTGAACTCAGTGGTTTCTTCAATGTTGGATTTTTTCAGTATATCTAAAACCATGTCTTCTACTTTGCGTCGAGTTTCGGCTTCCATTATGCAAAATATCGAATAACATATGATTTCGGGGGGGAAACTGAGAGTTGTGAGTATTTATTCCGCAAAACAAATTGAATTTAATTGGTTCTCTTCAGTTCTTATTCCACAAATCAATAGGTGTGACAGAGATTAATAAATTTCAAAATTAATAAAATAAAATATAATAAATTTCAAAATTAATAAAATAAAATATAAATGATAGGTTCCACCGAGACTTGAACTCGGGTTACTGGATTCAGAGTCCAATGTCCTAACCGCTAGACCATGGAACCTTTTCTTGATATTAAATGAAATGGTATCATAGTTCTATTTTATTTCTGAATTTTATAACTACACAAATAATGTTTCGTGGGAGTTCTGTTTTTTGTTTTTTTATGCAAATAAAATGGGAAAACACCACTAAACATGAACAAATTAAGTGCCTCTAGAAGAGGTTAGCCAACTCCTATCTAACGACAATTTAGAAAGAGCAAAATTAGAAATATGATCAAAAACCAAACTAGGTATACTCAAACTAAAGATCGATTTTTGCGAAAAAGTCTACAACCAGGTGCAGAGCATAGTATAGTATATTAGTATTGCAATGGATAGTCTTGACTACTCCATTTTTTGTTATGAATTGGTATAGTTTTAGAATTAGCTACCACAAATAAGTTTATTTGACATAAATTAGTAAAAATAAGTCGGTTGATAAATTATTATTTGATGAATAAATTTATTTGTCTATTTTGACTCTTCTATTCTCTACAACAATTATAAAGAGTGTTTATCAATATTAAAACTTGTGAAAATAAGACTCATAAAAAAAATGGACAATAAATTTTTTAATTTTGCTACCTACACCCCCTATTTTACTATCCACACTTCTTAATTTTTTTAAAACCAAAATACCTAAAATATCTTTCTCTCTCTATTTCACCTTCGTTAACCTAACCCCTATTCATTATATCTTCATCATCTTCAATCATCTTCGTCATCTTCAACATCTTCAATCAAGTAAGTATCAATGTTGTTGTTTTTTACAATATTGTTGTTGTTTCTGTTTATCATAAATCATGTCTGCGTTTTTGAAGTTGGTGCAAACCCATAAATATACATGAATTGAGTTATTTTCACTGAATTATTTAATATATTTTTAAATCAGCATTGAGCAATACAAATTTCATAAGAGCTTCTTGGTCGACAACTGGTATTACCTGATGACATCGCACTCGTCAATGAGTTAATTTTGATGTTGCGAACTCAAATGGGTGATGGTAGATATTGGACAAACGTAGTACCATATCGTATGAGAAATAGAGGGACTTAGGCTTTATTTAGCAACTAATTTGGATATGTATTACTTTTGAAATATTTTTATTATTTAAAATATTTAGGATATGTGTAATACTGATTTGACAGTTTATAACAATTGCAATATTTGAATTAAGATAATATTAAATATCAATTATTCAGTTTACAATATGTTCATTTATAGTGCATGGAAATATCTGCAACCAATGTCGCATGGGACCATTGTAAATAAACTTTCATTGTCGTGCTTTTTCAGTGCAATATTTTTTTTCACAAATTATTTGCTGGTGGTATAAGAGAAATTGACTTTAACTAAACATGTTAAAATCAATAATTTATTAAACATTTAAAAAAAGTGAGAAACGTAAATTACATATTACAATTAATACCTGCACGAAAACCAATTTAAATTTTGAAGCAATCACATATCCCATTTCTGGAAGTGTCATCCAATTATCCATAGTTGCAACTTGTTCAACATATACAATGTGTATAAGTTGTTGAACAAAATTTTCTCCATCATATATTCTCTCGTAATGAAACATGAACTCTTGAAGTTCTACCACACACTCTTGACGAATAAATGTCCGAGAGTTCTCACTCATTCCAAGTAAATCTGTAACTGCACGATATCCACAATTACCTTCATCGCCGACGTCAATAATATCATCTATGAATTTATGAATTTAAATTGTCAACCAATTGTTGAAGAGATGATCGAGGTTTTTGGATGATGATAGAGGTTGTTGTACTTTATTAGATGTTACAATGCTACATGCATTTGTGCCACTGCATCGAACACTTGCATCCACATACTCCTACCAAGATGAATCACAATTGGTTGATTTATCTCTTTTTGATACCTTACTTTTGCCTTTTTTGGGTGCACCATTTGTTTTAACCTTGACAATAGATGGACACATCGACGTAGTGGATGGATTCACGATCTCTCGTAATTTACCTTTAAGTGCAATTTTGCTAGGTACATCAAGTTCATCAAACTTGTATCACATCTATTTCATGTTTCACAAGTAATTATGAAGGTTTATCCTCCATCATCATGAAAAGTTAATTTACTCCACCAAACTTGAATAGTGTCTAATGAAATGGAACGTGATATCATACTATACCTGGCTATTTCACATGCACAAAGTAAACCATGTGTTGTCTTAATCGTGCAACGACATTCAAACTTATCAATACCTAAAGACAAAAAAAAAGTGAAAAATATTTGTTTGGACACAATATTTATATAACAACAATATAAAATATAAAATTAAAAAATAATCTTTTTAATTTACGAGTATGTGCTCAAATATTTTTAATTTGGGTAATCAAAATATATCGTCCTCCAATAAATTACATGCAGCGTATTGAAAATATATTAAGAGAAAAATGTAGTAAACGTGGGTATTGGGTAAGTAGAACAGTGAGATAACGTTCCACATAAGAAAAAGAGAAACACATAGGGGAAAAGAGTTGGAATAAATATTGGGTAAATTAATAAACCTAGATTCCAAATCTGATTGAGAGATGATATAAGCACAACTCCCACGCCGTCTCACATCGGTACAATACAATTATTTCCCCAAAAGATAAAACACTTTTCAATCCTTTCCCGAGTAAACGTACAATTCATTCTATCTTCTATTTCATACAGTAGAATAATTTAACCAATGACTTAATAAAAATAGTAATTAAATTTTCTACGTTGCTTTCATTCCTAAACTCAATTATTTCTTCTAAGAGTAGCGTTTTTTTTTTGTTGTTTCGATTTTGGAATGCTAACTATTAATTATTATTAATAATAATAACGCATAATCAGATTCCACACTGCACATCTTCTGGTAACTTGTAGATGGACTCTTCGTCCGGTGGCCGTCCTAAAGTGGCGGCGAAGCGAGGCGACGTTGCCAGAGAGAAGCACATGCCGCGGCTTGAGAATCAACACACTTCCACCAGCAGGATAAAGAAAAGGAAGACCGTCGCCGATCTCAGTGGCGGATCGGAATCGGAACTGAATGGAAACTCGGCAAGAACAAAGAGAAAGAAGAAGAATTCGATTGATCAAGTTAGCAGATTTTATTTTAATGATTTAATTATATGTATATATTATGTTCCGAACACGCAATAATTCAATTGATTAATAATTCGATTAATTTTGCAGGAGAAGGAAGAAGATTGTGGCAAGGTACTAATGGATGAGCATAACAAGGTCAACAAAGTCAAAGATACCAAACAACGGGTGAGAAGAGAATAGCACCATAATTCAGTGTCATCATGCACCATATAAACTTGTTGATGATTGAGATTATGATTTTGATATTTTAGAAGATAGACATTTATAAATCTTTTGGAGAATTTCCCTTGTTTTGCTATAAGAAAATGCTTGTTTTTACCAAAGATTACTGCAAAGAAATTCAAGAAAGAATGTGATTGGTTGATTACATCAACACCACCCTTGTTTTCTGCAAATAGCGGATTCAGTGCATGTTCAGCATTTTAAAGCCACATGCCTGTTAATTATTGCATTTCGTCGCGTAAATGGTTTGTAACAAATAGCCTTTCTCTCTTTGCTTTGATGTGTCACAATACTGTATAGTGTATCAATGCACACTCGGTGTTATTAACATATGTTAGAGTTCATTAATTGTAATCTTGTTTGATGATGAAGGTTCTCTTACCTGTCACTTTTACCTTGATGTTGGTTTCTCAGGGTGTATCTAGGAAAACCAAGGAGAGTAGTAGTTTGATGTGCCATCAGTGCCAGCGGAATGATAAGAGTGGTGTTGTCTTTTGTTCAAGTTGCAACAGAAAACGCTATTGTTACGAATGCATTGAGAACTGGTATGTTTTGTTTTCTTTATGAAAGGTGAAAATTATTTCATGATGTTGTCTTGAAGAACCTAGTTGGTTTCCCATATTTTCACATTGCTGGCCACTAACTATGATTGAGATGAATCAGGTACCCAGGAAAAACCCGAGAGGAATTTGAGAATGTGTGTCCATTTTGTTGGGGCAATTGCAACTGCAAAGCTTGCTTGCGAGAGTTTCCTGTGCTAATGGTAGATGTCATCCTTTCTATTTTCAAAATTCAAATTTTTTCAAAGCAATATAATAGTTTATATTCTTACCGCTAATTTTATTTAACTCATGTCTTTGTTTTCACAGGACCGAGAAGTTGATGCCAGTGTCAAATTACAGCGTCTGTTGTACTTGCTATCTAAAGCTCTGCCAATTCTGAGGCATATCCACAGGGAGCAGAGCGTGGAATTAGAGGTTGAAACCAAAATAAGGGGTAACGTGATGACATACATGTGCATAGAGATTTAATTTTGTTTAGTTTTTTCATTCTATTTGATTATATGATTTGATTATCTGATGGTAGGTAGGCAACTGCAAGAAATTGACATAACAAGAACACAGCTAGATGAAAGTGAGCGCTTGTACTGGTACACTTACTAAGCATACTATCATAAGATATTAGAATGCAGTGATTAGAATTTCTGTTACCATTTTGTTCCATCTTCTTTGCCTTTGGTTTGTCAGGGGCTTTGTGGAACAGAATGCGGTCCTTGTTGTAAATATTTCACAACAAGGCTTTGTCACTTTGAGGCCTTGATTGCCTTTATCTTTTAATATGCCATTTGGTCCTAAACTGAATGCATCATTATAAATGGCAGTGACAATTGCAATACATCCATACATGGATTTTACCGTAGCTGCCCCAACGCCGGTTGCTCTTATGATCTCTGTATTGTGTGCTGTCAAGAGCTCAGAGAGGGTAACCAACCTGGAGGCATGGAGGCTGGAACATCTCATGAAAAATTTGAAGAAAGTTTTCACATTCACGATTCAACAAAAAATCAGAGTGAAACACATTGTAAAAGATATGGGTGGGAGAGTGAACTTGCACCTTCTAGTTTTCATTCTCAGGCTGACATGTTCTCTCCCTTCCCAGAATGGAAAGCTAATAGTGATGGTAACATTCCATGCCCTCCAAAGCAGCGGGGAGGTTGTGGTACTGCATTGCTGGAACTGAGACGCATTTACAAAGCTAATTGGGTAGCAAAACTGCTAAATAATGCCGAGGATCTCACTAGAAATTACACGCCTCTGGATGTGAATATTACTGAAAAGTGTTCTTTGTGCCAGCTGTATTTGTTTGAAGGAAAAATCAATCCTGAAGTCAGGAGGGCAGCATTCCGGGATGACGGTAAAGATAACTTCTTATATAGCCCAAATGCCCTCAACATTTCTGATGATGAGATTGAGCACTTCCAGAGGCACTGGATGAGGGGAGAACCTGTGGTTGTGAGAAATGTTCTAGCCAAAACATCTGGTCTTAGTTGGGAACCAATGGTTATGTGGAGGGCCCTCAGAGAAACAGGTTCTAAAGTGAAGTTCAAAGAGGAAACACAAAGTGTGAAGGCCGTAGATTGCTTGGATTGGTGCGGGGTAAGTTGTACAAGTAAATTTAATTATTTGATCAAAATTGATCTACTTCAGTCATACTTCATTTTATGTACATGGCTCTGCTTCACAGGTTGAAATTAATATACACCAATTTTTCCAAGGCTACCTAAAAGGTCGAATGCATAAAAATAAGTGGCCAGAAATGTTGAAGTTGAAAGATTGGCCTTCATCAACCTCTTTTGAAGAGCGTTTGCCTAGGCATGGCGCTGAATTCCTTGCTGCACTTCCGTACGTGGACTACACTGATCCAAAATCGGGTCTTTTAAATTTTGCCAGTAAACTTCCTGCAGGTTCCCTGAAACCAGATTTGGGACCCAAAACATATATTGCTTATGGATTTTCTGAAGAGCTTGGCCGGGGAGATTCTGTGACAAAACTGCATTGTGACGTGTCTGATGCGGTAATTTCTGCTCTGAGAAATCCTTGTGTTTTTTACATGTGGAAATGTGTTGTTGGGAGTCCTTACCAATCTCTGATAAATCTAATTGCTGGTATGTGGCCTTGGCACCTCAATTAGATATTATTGGTTTAATAGGTTTCACATTTAAAATTTTAAAATTCACTCTATATGTTTCCATTTTTGAGTATTGGACTCTCATTTGTACCTATTTTTCCGATAACAATGGATTTAATTTGGATTTTTCGGAAATCATTATACAGGTTTTGGATTTTTTACTGAATGTTTATATGTGAGAGTTAGGGAAAAAATTAAATTCTATTAACCAGTCATAAATAATCTGCAGTTTTCCTATTGTTCTGTTTTTACTTTTTATAAAATTGTGTTTATTTCAAATTTTATTTAATTTTTTCTTGATGGAAGCATTTAAAGAGCTGGAATAAGTTTGCTACAATCTTAATTTCATTTCTTAACTCTATATGATCAGGAGTTTAGGTTCAATTCTTAGAAGTATGGATTTATAAACTTAGATGTAGTTTTATCTTTGTCTCCAGTTCTCTGGAATGAGAATATGAAATGGTAGTAATTTATTTTTGCAATTGGGTTTTTATCATATCCCTATATATAAGAATTCTATTACTGCTTTTGTTTTATCACAAATGGAACATGTTGTATTATAGGGACATCTTCACATCCTATATATTTTTCGTATGGTTTTTTTATTTCCTTTTAATATTCTGGTTATTATTCTTTTGCTTAATTGTAGAATAGTCATTCACTTTAGGTACTTAAGTTTATATATTGTAACACTTGCACATGATAAATACAGGAAAATAAAATTTAGTTTTTCATTTTTCAATTTGGTATCAGAGCTCTTGATCTTGAAGATTTTGCTTTTGCTTTAGATACTCTGGCCACAATCATTGCAGTCTGCGGAGACTTAACACTACTGCCTTCATTGCAGCTTTTCTGCACCTTAGTTATGCCTTTTTAAGTGCAGACTGCTGTAGGTAGCACTACCGCCACTACACACCTCTGTATGTCGTCGTCCATTTGACTGACGACCCCAATAGGTGAAGCTTCACTATGAGACCGATCTATCCCAGAAGCCTTGCAGCCATCCAATTGCTAATGTGCCCTCATGCATGCATATAACATAACCTTGTCTTTAATGTATGCGGTATGTATGTGGTTCACATGCCACCATCCGCTGCTCTACTAGTACGTACTCGTGTAGCCTGTTGCACAGACAGCTCGCCAATCACCTTTGAACTTGATAGAATGAGTGCTTTTGTTCCATCTCAGAACTTTTTGGTGGCAGTTTTCTGTTAGTAAGCTATCTAACACTTGTTCTCTAACAATGCCTGGTAAGAGTTGCACTTTCTCATCCTTTAATGTTTTCGGTACTGTGGGTGAGGAATTCTGGATTATTGACTCTGGTGCTACTGATCATATGATCCTGTATCCATCATATTTTTCATCCCGCCTCACTTTGTCTGAGTAAACATTGCATTATTGTGGCTAATGGATCTCATGTTTCGGTTATTGATTGTGGTAACATTCATCTCCAACCTTCCCTACACTTAAAGAATGTGCTTCATGTTCCTAAACTAACCAATAACTTTATTTCCATTTAAAAGCTTACCTGAGACTTAAAGTGTGATAATGACATTTTTTCACTCACATTATGTGCTACATGATCTTGCCACGAGGAGGACAATTGGAGTTGCTATGAAATAATGAGGATTATATTATTTAGGGTTAAATATGTTTTTAGTCTTTAAAAAAAAATTCTTCCACTATTAGTCCATACAATATTTTATGTCAACAATTTTAGCCATACTGTTAAGTCAACTTATGTGTATCCTTCAAATTTTTGAATTATTTTTTGTAGACACATATAGAATATTATAACTATCTCCTCCACAAAAATTTATAATTTTTTAATAAGGGATAAATTTTATAGAGACCAAAAACATTTAATCCTAATATCTACAACACATGGCAACTAACAGTTGTTTCGGAGATAAGGTACCCCTTCCTGTCATCAGACAAAATTTTGAATCTGTAACTTCTCAAACTTGGTTTTAACACACTCGCCTTGGTCATTCTCCTTTCGTATTTCTCGTGTCGTTTTTTTTTCCAAATTTGTTTGTAAAAGAATAAATCAGGTCCTTTCATTGTGATGTTCGTCAATTCACAAAAATACTCTTGTGCAATTTTTCCTCATATTAAAAGTATCCAACCCTTTGATCTAACTCATTTTGTATGAGGGATTGCTTCTAATTTCAATATATCAAGAAAAAATGGCGTGTTTCCTTTATTGATGATTGTAATCGGATCACTTGGATATTTCTCATGAAGGATGAATCAGATGTTTTATCATATGGCTCAAACACAATTCAAGAGACCAAATAAAAGATATTAATGTGTCACAATGAGAAAGAGTGTGTGAATCACATAATTTCCAATATTTTTCAACGATAATGGTGTTTTTGTGAGTTAACTTGTGTGGACACCCCTCAACAAAATGGGGTTGCATAAAGGAAATGTTGTCATCTCCTTGATGTTGTTGAAGATATATTTAATCTTCCAAATGCATGTTCCTAAATCTTATTGCAGGGAAGTTGTCTTAATTGCCACTTATTTGATAAATAGTTTACCTTTTTGTGTTTTCGATGGTGTTAACCTTGTATGGCTCATGACAATTTTCTTTTTATCCATTCCCATTATGATCAGCTTCAAGACTCGTGTCTTTAGATGTTTTGCATCTGTCTATTTTCATAGTCCTCGTGGAGGAAAATTAGATCACGGGGTTGTCAAATGTATCTTCATCGGTTATACTCTAGAGACAAAAAGAGATACAAATGTTATCATCTCGATATTTGTTGTGTCTATGTATCACATTTCATAAAATAAAGTAATCCTACATTAGCCCTCACCTTCGGCGGGAGGTAGTTTAGAAGTTCAGTTTGTTTAGATGTCGTTAGCAAAATGTAATTGTACGGTCAAGTGCAGACGCATAATTTTGAGCGACAACTAATGGGTTCGTGAATTGTTGTGGATGAGAGTCATAATTAATGATCTCAAATTAAAATATGGGATTCCTATCTTCTATGAGGCTAGTTTGTGAGTATAAGTATGCCACTAGCATCGCAACAATCTAATTTAGCATGATAGGACGAGGTACATAGAGACAGACCAAGAGTTTTCAAGGAGTAACTAGATATTGGTCTTATAGCTACGACATGCATCCTTTCAAGGCTTCAGTTGGAAAAAGATCTTACTGGCAAGGTGAGAATGATAGATATATATTCACCTACTTGAGGAGGAGTTTGTGTTATAGGGACATCTTAACATCTTCCATTTTTTATATCCCTTTCATGTTTTTAGTTATTATTTTGTTTGCTTATATTTAGGATTGCCATTAATAGAATTTATGCACTCTAATTTATATAATGCTACCTTTTTACCTAGTAAGTTCAAGGAAATAATTTCCATTTTTTCATTTTCCAATTGAACATTCACTAGTACAAGGAGCATTTAAAATGTAAATGTTAGAGATTATGGAGTTGGTTTTGTGTGTTTATGTATCTCCTAATGAATTCAATTTGATTGCAAACAATTGGTATACAAGACTAATTATTTCCACTCCTAAACAATTGCAAACAATTGGTATACAAGTCTAATTATTGAGTTCAATTTTATTCGTAACCTCCTATTTTTGCAGTATTTTAGCATAATGCATAAAACTATAGCTTATTTTACATAATTTTGTGATGGAGTTTTAGGTCAATGTGCTGACACACACAAACAAGGTGGATATAGCTCCCTGGCAGAGAGAAAGCATAAATAAATTGAAGAAGGGATATGATAAAGAAGACAATTTTGAACTTCATTGTGGAGCATTAGCTAATGTTGAAGGAAAATCTAAAGCATTGGATCATGATCAAAAGGAAGAGAATGGAGTTGACGGGATTGCACCAAGTATCCAAGTAGATCAATGCATTTCATCTATATCAGATGACTTGAGCAGAAAGTTAGAAACACAGAACACGGAACAATGTGATGATAATGGAAAGAGCTCTTGCACCTACAGAAATGTTGCTGTAAGGAACTCCTCTGTGGAAGCAAGTGTTAGTATAACATCATCTACTGAAGTTTCAGATTATTCCAGGACTTACGAACTGGAACATGTTCAATCTGCAACCAGCTTAGCATCAACTAATACAAGCATAAAGAAAGACAGAATGAGAATTGATTTTTCAGATGGTAATGTGTCTAGTGATCCCAAGAGAGAGTCAAAACAAGGCACCGGAAGAGACTCTTTGGACGCCAACAATGGAGCTGAGGCTGTCCTTGGTGGTGCTGTTTGGGATATCTTCCGCCGGCAAGATGTCCCAAAGTTAGTTGAGTACTTAAGAGAGCACCAGAAGGAATTTCGTCATATCAACAATCAACCCATTGATTCAGTGAGTAGCATTGCAAACCATTATTTACTTTACTAACCATATGTGGAGAACTGAGTCTCTTTAATATTCCGGTTTCAGGTTGTACATCCCATTCATGATCAGACTATATTCTTAAATGAGAGACATAAGAAACAGCTTAAAAGAGAATTCAGTAAGATCCTCATCTTATTTTCCTGATTCAAAAGAGAATTCAGTACTACCACCACATAGTAAACATCCTTTTCTCTATGCAGACGTTCAACCATGGACTTTTGAGCAACACCTTGGCGAGGCTGTTTTCATTCCAGCAGGATGTCCTCATCAAGTGAGAAATAGACAGGTAATATAATCTGGTGACAGACGTGTATTTTAAAGTTCTAAATACCATTTGCCACTGCATTCTTATAGTTTCTGGAAACAGTACAAGCTCTCACTCTTAATCATTGTTTTTGCATCTTATTTTTAAATATGGTTTCTTTGTAATTATTTGGACTCTGAAAATCAATGCTTGACATCGTATTTACAGGGTATTACACATGAAAATTTGAATGTAATGGGTTTTCACAGATCAACCTTTAGGGAAACATGAGCTTTATATGGGGGTTAAAACCGGGAAAACTTTGGAAACCTGTGCCTATCTTGCTTGTTTGTGCCTACTATGCAACAGTTGTAGAGAATCCAAATCTATATAGTAGTATTATCTGTGATTATCTATGCATCTTGGAGAGTACAATATAGAGCATATGAGCCCTCCCTATGTGTTTGATGATTCTAAGAAGCATATGACAAGTGTTGAATTCTGAAGGTTAAAAGGGCTCATGTCTTAAACTATTGGTTCCTGAAATATGTCAGTATAGGGAGTTCAATATTGTATCTAGTTTCTTATTCCCTAATTATGCTATAGAAGGGTTAGTTTGCATCACATTTTCTCCCTGACAACTCCATATATGGAATTTATTGTTTCAACTACTAAAAGTGTAAACATTATTTTACTTTTATTTGTTGCCTAACTTCTTTTCATTGATCAGTCTTGTATCAAGGTTGCGCTCGACTTTGTTTCTCCGGAAAATGTTGAAGAATGTTTACGACTAACTGAAGAATTTCGTTTACTCCCGAAGAACCACAGGGCCAAGGAGGACAAATTGGAGGCAAGTCTGTCTGTTATCTGGCTTTGATTTCTCATGCATGTTGAGTGACTGTCATCCTTTTATTTCCTACTGTTATATAATTTGTTCTTTTCTTTGTCAGTCCTTCTGTTAATTGAATTTGTTTTGCGTGTTTTCAAAATATGTATTTTCTCCAAGATTTTTCCAGTTTGGCAGTTTAACTTATTGTTCTTGCACTTTAAAAAGGTCACTCTCTACATTTAGTTATTTTGCCCCATTGAAGATTTTACATTCGTGAGCCCCTCTTCTTTACAGGTTAACAAGATGACCCTGTATGCTGTAAGTAGTGCTGTTCGAGAAGTTAAAGAACTGATGATGGCCAATAAGTAAGGTTGTGGCCAATCTTAATTTTTATCTCTAATTTTAATACAAGCCGTAATAGACTATAAAGATAGATATTTATTTGATTGTTACCAGTTTTCTCATCTTGGTTGTAATTTTGGGGTTATGGATATAGAAGATCGATATGATATTATCTAGTATTTTCACAAACAATCAAAACAGAAAATTGTCATGTTATGGATATATATAGAACTAGAAGAATGTTTTGCTATTATCTAATTGGAGTAAGCTTTATTTAATGCTCGAATATTGTAGTGGATTCTCCAATGTAGAATTGTGATGAGGTCATGAGAGCCTGATATGTCAGATATACTACGTGTGTTAGGGTTCAGACCTTACAAGACGTTGCAGAGAATAATGGTTAACTAGAATGCTTTCAATAAGGGTGTAAGAGGAGTCATCAATATCTAACCTCCTTTATGCTATATTTTTGCGGTTTGCGGAAGCTCTTCAGTAAATAAAAGTGAATGTCCTTTTTTTTGTTTTGAATAAAGTGAATGCATTAAATAGATCCGCGTCAATAATCAGGCGAATGTTACTAAACAGATTCAACAGTTTTTGCTAAAAGATAGAATATACTAAGTTTTTCTTTTACTATGAATATACAGACCCGGTTGGAATTTGGATTTTTTTTCTAAAGAGAAAGCTGATCAAGTGAGATAATTAATGGTTGCTATTATTATAATCACGTCAGCGATGGTTAATGTTATTAATTTTATTTTTTAAAGTGAATTGTTCACTTCAAAGAAATTAAATTAGCTTAATTGCACTTTTGGTTCTCTTATTTTAGTTGAATTACAAAAATAGTCCCTTCATTTTATTTATCACCAGTTTTAATTCCCAACAGAATTTTGGTCTAAAATTTTATGAAATCAAGTCCTTTCTTCTCCGTCGTGTTCTTCTCTGTATGAAAAATTTCAATCCTTTTTTTGCAACAACATTGCTACTAAATAGAAGAAGATAATATGGAGAAATGGCATTGATTACCTTGAATTCTTCCCAATTTACAAAAGCTTATTCTTGTTGTTTGTGGTGATGGCCGTGTGGTGTGGTTTGTAAAACTACTAAAAAGGTCATTTCTCTCTGCCAAACATAAATTCCTCAGAGTTTCTTTCTTCAAAGCATAAAAAATGGTGAAGATCCATTGTCTACTCCATACACCATAGTACGGTTCGAATAGTAGTGGGTGGTAAACGAAAAGTTTATCTTTCCATTTTTTGGGTTCTTAGTCAATTGACACGGGTAGACGAGTTGCCATGTAACCAACCTCAAGGGTAATATCAACAGAGAAGAACACGACAGAGAAGAAGAAGAACATGATAGCTTGGAAGAATTTAGAGATTAGATTTCTCAAATTTTGTTTTGAATTTGCGTGCGTAAGGAAAGTATTTTACATATCTTTTTTTATTTTTTTTGTGATTACATGTTGTAATAAAATATGAAATTTGTTTTTAAAAATAAAAATTGTTTTTTTTTAAATTTGGAATAATATTAAAATGCAATTGATTTACGTAGACTCTGCCCCATCATCTTTTTTTTTTGACATATTATTACAAAAATGACATTTTATCAACTAAAATTATGTTTGAGAGACTAAAATTGAGAACAAATAAAATAGGGAGATTATTTTCATGCATCAACTAAAATAAGGGACCGAAAGTGCAATTAAGCCGATCAAATTTACTTTAAATGTGATGAAAAGTCTATAAATAGCATGTAAATGTAAAGAAGGTCAATTGGTTTTTTATTATACATACGAAAGAATACAAGAGAAAGAACGTCAATTTGTTTAATTTGGAAGCTCCATACAAATTTGATGAAAACTAGTTTTTATCTCACTTTTTTTAAGGGATCTGCACACAATCATAATCTTACAGTACAATAAATTAAGTTAATTCATTCGGGAAAAGAAAGTCAATTATGGGACACTCGATCATTATTAGAGTCAATTCTTTTTACAAATATTTTTTTCGTTCAAAAAATGTCACAATTAACCATTTCATTTAAATTAAGAAAAGATAATAATAATTTTATTAGATTAGTTTTGTTAATCATTGATGTATTTATCATAAATATAAAATAATATTCCATCAATTTTATTTTAAATGTCTCATTTGAATTATTTATAAAAAAATTGTGTTAATTTTAATGATAAAATGAGTTTAATGTATTCAAATATCCTTATTAGTTGTAGTGATTGAAAAAATTTGAAGAATTGAAATATAATAAATAAGACATTTTAATAGAAAAAAGGTAAATAATGTATTAATAATGTAAAATGACTAATAATTTAAGACAAAAAAAAAAGACAAATTAAACATTTAAAATCAGCAAAAGGAGTAAATAATAACTTAAAAATGGTGCATGTAATATTGATTAAAAGATAAAATTAAAAGGAAAACAAAAATAATTAAAATTGTATTAAAAAATAAAACAATCTTTTTATAACAAATTTCTTTTGCAAATGTGACAAATATCATGTGATGGACAGAATATTTTGAATTAAAACTGAATTTATGATATTAGCAACACTCACGGTTTGAATGCAGCAACCTATTCAAGAAAAGTGTTATTTTAGATTCAACTGCATGTTGTATTGCCTAAAAACAAGATGGCAGGTGATGCGGATAGAGGGAAAGTCAGTCATTGGTGAGAATTAGAAATGAGACTGGAAAGAGTCATGAATCTCTTCCATGTCCAGGAGATCTACATTTTTTCTCTACATTCCACTCAATAAACAGTCATTCTTTACATTCTTAATCAGAACCGACTCCTGGAAGAAATCAGGGGACTATATTTTCAAAATTGCACAATACATTCTCAACGCCACGGCCAGTCGACCACCATGGCAACTTATTACAATACAACTACTAGAAGAAGAAAAAACAGCTAACATGTAGAATATAGCCTTCCAGCTGACATGTTGCATCTAATAAAAACCTATTGTTGAGCCAAGAAACCAGCATTCATCTACTTTCAAGGCCACCCACTGTAATGAAATATACTAGTTTGAAATGATTTTAATTAAACAACTGTCCTCAGCTGATGATCATTTTGTTAAAAAACTCAGCTTGCTCAGGAAAATACTCCATCAATTCATCCTTTGTCACCCAAACAAAATCCTCGCATTTTCCAAAGTTGAACTTGCTTGTAGCAATTACTTGGGACTTGAAGAAGAATTTCTGACAGAAGATTTCAGCAAAGGAAAAAATGAGCAAGTATACTCATAATCAATTTTCACACAAAGACAGAAGTATTGAAAAGGCTTTGGTGGCACAACCAAACCAAGCAAAAGCCTATGAAGGCATTTCTAGAAAATGCCAAAACTATATGATACAAATAAACAAATTTTCTATGCATATACCTTAAAAGATGTAGATCCTGACAGGTCTTTGTTAGGCTGAACAACCATATGGGCCATTGGAGCATTTCCAACAAAATATGTATTGGAAAGATCTCCTATGACTGATTTCAATGCAGACTCTGCACACTGCAAAATTTCAAAAAATTAAGAGGCAAAAGAAGATAAAGGAAATAGGAAGAGGAAAGCCACATATGAATGAATGTTCACCTTACGCATGGTTTCCTCAGATTCATAAAGTTTCTCAGGAAAATGCCACACAGGCTTCTCGCTTGGAGCCCCATACACATTACCATAGATAAGAAGGTAGAGTCTTCTGTCAAGAGCTCTTTGTAATGACCTAAAGAGGGAAGTAGTAAGAAACTATGCAACCATGCAGCAATTATGTCAGAAGATAAATTCAGTTCTTATGAAAAATTAACAGGAATGCCTAATTAAGTTTCTGTCTACCAAAAATGTTCAAAATTATATTAGCTTTGACTGTCATCTAAGAGACAGGGTGAGGACTGGCCTGCCCTGCCCTTCCCTCGCATAAGTGTATTTCTCAGTTAGAACTACAACTGTATGGCATTACTAAGAAGAATTTCTTAAAGACTGGAGGTGCATGAAAGATACAACTTAAATATCTGTATGACAAGAATGCATCAACATTATATATTTATTACTAATTCGTCAAAGCTAAACTCAATGGATCACCAATAGAGAAGGTAAGTGAATAAAAACAAACTAAACACCACCTGATTAAGAACCTCTATACTAAACACCATGCCAAAGAAAATGGACACTTGCTCACTTCTAAGGAAGATGAGGACAAGACAATATCATTGGAGAAATTTTAAATGTTTGACATGAATACGTTTCTTATATAGTATGCCTTTCCTTTCTACATGCCAGATTTTTAATATTACATTTTCTTACTCTAAAATTCTAAATCACGCAAGTGATCAGTCTTCTTAATTTGGCGCATACCTTCGATCATTGTTTTTATCTGCTTCAGTGACCCGTGGTGCTGGTACATAGTCAATCTGATAATCACCTTTGCCCCTGGAAGTAACATAATTTTCACAAGAATAGATGGAAGAATTGATGTGGGTAAAGATAATGCGAGAAAGAGGTGAAAAAATTATCAAAGTTTATTAATTTTTTCATCATAATCACAATCATAAGTGGAATCTAGCATAATAAGTCAGTGTACATACATACTTTTGAATGTTATAGTTAAATTTTTAATACTATCATTAATTTTAACTAACTGCTTTATAAATGTTTTTTAGCTAGGCCTTTGAATCAATTTTGTCCTTTTTCTTTATTTCCAATCTTAATTTTTGCCATCTTTTCAACTCTCCTGAAGCTCTCAAATATGCTCAGATCTCTCTTTCAAATTAATCAATTATAATTATAGACCTACCCTAAATTTCAAATATACCTTGCATCTGATCTGTCAAGAAATTCATCGGGATATCTCCGTTGATATTGCTGTCGCCATCGGAACCTAAACATCCAAACCCCATAAAGAAAAGTAGCAGTTAGTATAAAAAGACAACAGCCACAAGATCAGTAAGAGAAGAGAACAGGCTACAGAGCAGATGAAAGTAACAATGACCTTGAAAATAACAATGACCTTTGCTAAAATGCGTACAATGTTTACTAAGCAAACCACAGCATAATCATCTGAATTAGAAAAATATTGATAGCAAATCCTCATAGTTTAGGCTTTAACCTCATTTTTTCATCCTAAAATGGATAACAGAAAGAAAGCATTGATATTTCAATTCATATACTACCCTTTTTATATAACTTGGGTAAACAAGAATTCATTGAATACACAATATTGTGAACCATAAGACAAACTTTTACCCTAGCTTTTCTCTTGTCTTGGATTATCTCATGAGAAGTAAGTTAGGGTATTCCATGCTAGGTTGCTAGGCGATATGTAAAAAATATAACAAATAGTTGACAGCAGCTAATAGGATGCTTCCTCCTGAACCTAGTTTGCGAATCAACAAATTCATAAAAATTGAGTCCAAGTAGCTCCAATGTGCTGCATTGTGTTGCAATTTTGCCCTGTGCTAGTGTCCACCAACAGCAGCACTTCCATTTCCATAGAAGTTGGATTAGTTTCTTCCATCACTACTACTCCAAGACTAAATAAAGGTCAAATCCTCAACCATTCTATCTTTGGTGCTTTAATTATTATTATTATTATTATTACTACTATTACAATTACTACTATTATTATTATTATTATTTATTTATTTGATGATATCGAAGAAGAGGAGAATATCAAAATCAATTTCAAAGTAGAGAGAAAGACTTACGAGAATTCCTGAAATGCATAAACAATAGGATCAATTTTGGGAATGACCACAGGCAGTCTCTCAAAGAGCACAGAGGCAACCATTTTCTCAGAGCTTGTGCTGAATCCTCGCTTTGTCAAGAGAGGCCGAACCAATGACATCTTCATCCTGACAGTATGTAAAAACATCACATACCATACACAAAAAGAAGAAAAACAAACACAATGGAGAGAGAGAGAGAGAGAGAGATTTCACACTCTTCAGACCATATTTTCAAATATGATTATTCAATTTCCCGTCCCTCATTTTCATAATTTTCTTTTCTGCAGAAAATATTCAAAACCACTTCCATAAAGACATGGAATAAGCCTTTGTTCTCTTATATTTGATAGCATATTAGGGTTGGTGTGCCATAACTTTTAGTGAATAAATCATAGTAGGAGAAAGAAAAGAGGTTACTTAGGCTGTCAAGGTTTGGATATTCCAAAATCCATAGAGTATCCAAATTAAACCAATAATAAGGAATGGATCTCAAAACCAGAGTCCCACCCCACCCCATTTTCTAAAATCATGTTTTGTAAATGGTTATTGCTTCAAAACTTGCTCTAAAACCAGTTTTGTATGTAATCAATAGAATCTATATGTTGAGACATGAAACAGTGAAGAATCTATATGAGACAGAGCTACTATATTCTCATCTTTGTACAAGTAATCACTAGAATCTATATGTTGAGACATGAAACAGGGAAGAAAAAATTAAATCATAATCAAAATTTAATAACTCCAAACTCATAGGAGCTAAAGGTCTATATTACAGTATCACTTTGAATTATTAGTATCCTATACCACTAGACACCTAATTGGGCATAGTATATCTTGCACTTTTTATATAAACAACTGCAACGAGGACTTACTGCATGGTAATTGGTAAATGATAGTAAAAAAAGAGGAGAGAGACTGAGAAAATCTAACTAGAAAAAAGAGGAAATGGCATACTTGACAGAGTTTGCAGTATCAACAATATATTCACATATATGATAATTCAGTATTGGGAACATTTGATGCAATATTGATATATGATTTTGGCCTAATTCATGTGGTGACGGTTAAGTTGTTGAAGTCTTGAAAACTCACTTAGCATGGCAAGGCTCTGGGCCTGTTTGGATTGACTTATTTTAGTTTATCTACAGGCATAAGCACTTATGAGTTTGTTTGAGAGAGCCTGTCTAAACAACTTATGAAATGTCCGTAACTTGTTTTCAACTAATTTTCATAAGTTATTCCGGTGGATAGCTTATGAAAATAGTTTATATATAAACAGTTTAACTATATTTTACCTTGTGTTATAAAAATAGCTTATACATACGCTGTTATGCTATAAGTTGTTAAATAAGTTGTTTATCGAAACAAGATATCCTCAAGGGAAGCTACAATCTAACTTGAACAAGCAAAAACAATAAGCAAATTGAAGAATTGCTTCAGTGCTGGAGACGTGGAGTTAGTTAAAGAAATCAGAATAAATGAAAATAGTTTGATAAGACTTGTGTTAGCATACAAAAGTCATCAAATGTTTTAACAATTTATCTAAAACAAATCATTATTTTCAAACTACTAATTAGTTTCTATCTTTCTGAAGCTTGCACCAGAGAACAGAATGTAAATCGATATGAACAGATAAAATGAACTAACATTCTCGATTTCCAAAGATGCCCCTAGTCCAAATATTAATTCACTTTCCATGATACTAGTGGTTGATTTTGTGGAATCTTCTCACATTTTTGAACTAGAATCAGATAATTGACACAAATAGAATAAATAAAAAAGAATGCAGCAATCATATCGAGATATAGTTAGAATCACTCTTAGAAATCGATACAAACTGAAATCAAATAAATCCTAACAGCTTTAAGTCATAGAAACCACGGAAAAATTGAAGTGGCGGATGTGGAAGAATGAAGGGAAATACCTGCGTTTTGGAGCTGTAGACGACGGCGCGGCGGCTGCAGCACTGAATGAGAGGGGGCGACAATCGACTCAAACGCTTGACAGTTTAAAACGCATACATTGTATTTTTCATTTCTTTTCTTCTTTTTTTTTTTCAGAAATTGTTTTTTTCTTTTCGTAGAGATTTTTTTTTTTATTTTTTTTTTAAATTATAAATAAATAGTCTATTCGGAATAAAATAGAAACGAAAATAATAGTGAAAAATTAATATATCTAAGTAAAAATTAAAATTAAATACAATAATTTTTCAATTAATATTTTACTTATATTTTGGTGTAGAATAATATATTTTTTGGTGTTTTTAAAATCATTTGAGAGATTAGAAGAATAAATTTTGTAAGGACGGACTTGAAAATGATTTTTTTTTTTTGTAAAAAACTTTAATTTGAAATTTTTGTTTACAAATTGAACATGAAAATTTTTCAAATACAAAAAATATATTCAACTATTTTATATGTTTACATTCATTTTTGTAATAATTAAAAATAATTTAAAGACTTCAAAATAAGTTTGGTACGTTTGATAGTTACTGGTTCAAATTAATTATAATTTAAAGTTTTTTTTTACATGAGATAAGAAGAAAAAAAAACTACTACTTCTTAACAAAAGTAAAAAGAGCTAAAGAAATTCCAAGACGAGGATAATCAACTTTAACAAGCAATTCAAAATTATTGACACTTATTTTTGTAAAGAATTCTGCCACGCATTGTCTTTTTGAAGAATATGATGGAAGGAGAAAGTTCAATCCATACTCAAATAAATATTTATTTTTTCCAACAAATTAAAATTATGGTAAAAATCATGAGAGACCCACTTTTCACTGATCAGACTATCTCTAAAGAATCAGAGTAACTATAAAAGTTAGCATTCTTAGATTTTATCTCAAAATTTCATTTTTATATTTAAAATTATTATTCAATATATGATATAATATTTAGACTATATACATCAATTTTTCAAAAAAAAAATAATAATTATTCAAATATTATGTTTGCTTATATTTTATTATGTATGGAGTATATAAATATTCAAAAAACACACAATTAATCAAATACATATTTAACTTTAAATTAATTGATATGTCAATGATCATCTTTATATTAGTGACTAAGAGTGAGAATAAACTATCTCGGGTTAAGCTTTGCAATACTTGAGTTTGACATATAAAAAATTTTAAGATATAAGTCTGAAATCTTTC
>JBBPBP010000003.1:59100554-59115999 GCA_037974735.1 Cicer chorassanicum | reverse complement strand
TACACGCTTGACGATATTGTAGGAACTAAAAATTATATTTTTATTTTATAATGACTAAAATTGAAATGTTAAAAATTTTTAGGGATTGAAAATATATTTAACCATTTAATTTTTCACTTGGTTCTCTTAAATGAAATGGTTAAATAAATTTTTTATCCCTATAAATTTATTATATTTTATTATTAGTTCCTTTAATAATTTTCATCTCTCAAATACATTTACAATTTTGGTCCCCACTTTTAAGTCAACTCACATGTATCATTTAAATTTTTAAATAATTTATTGCAAACATTATAAAAATTTAGAATTTTTTAACCAAAAATGAATCAAGTATGAACTTTTAAACACTAAAAATTTTAAAATTTATATTTAATTCATCCCTCATTGAACATATCAAAATGAAGTGTGGTGGGTGCATTGAAAATATTAGAATCCATCAAATGTCATGTTGTTGTGTTTATATATTAGAAAGAAAAAAAATTGACACATTCTTTTAAATGTTTTTTCATATAATTTTTAATTTAAAATACATTATTTTTTTTATGATCATAACAAATTTTTTAAAAATTATAAATTTAATAAAATTATAGCCAAATAAGTTAAAAATCATTAAAAAAAAAAACACATAAGAAAATGTATTAAAGTGTTTTCCATATATATATCCTAGGATATTATAAGCTGCACTGCAATGCTACAATCCACCACATGTACCCATGGTAGAATGATTGGCGGAATAATTTGTTTTTGAAGAGAGACTGGCGGAATAATTGGCGGCATTTTCCGCTTTCATCACCGGCCATAACATAATAACCTCAATAGATCCATGATTATTATATATAAAAAAAGTAGTTTTTTTATTAGAACATATCTTTTATATATACATAGTGGATTGTTGATTTAAAAAAAAGTTAAAATACTTTTTTAATGTAATATTTGTACATTAATCAATTTGAATATTTTGTTAACCATTAAAATATAGTATTAATAATTTTTTTAGCATATATCTCATTAATTACTAAAATACATGATATTACTTGTATTTATTTAACCACTAAATTGTAGTACTTTAAATTAGTTAATATAAATTATTTTATATTTTAGTGATCGATAAAATATTTAAAATAATTAATAATATAAATTTGTATATGTATCGTAAAAAATGTTTTAATAATAAAAAAATTGTTTTTCTTGAAAAATAATATTGTTCACCATATTACATGTTGTATGCACAATTTGTATTCAAATAATATTTTTTTTTAAAAAAAAATAGATCAATTATGTTAGAAATATTCACGTTGGATTATGTCCGGATTTTTACAGCAAAATAAGTTATTGCTCGACAGTTTGAGTGGAGTTTTGAATCCTTCATCTTAGTATTACAATGACACCCTCTTAGTATAGTTTTATCATATTATGGTCTTAAACACACCTCTTAGAAGTTAGATTATTGCAGATGTTATTTGACACCCTCTTTCATCCAACACCATCGAAGGTAATGTCGATCGTAACTCTTTTGAGGTTCCGAGCAAGGCTGAATTTGATGGGCTTTTAAGGAACTCTCTTGGTGGCAAATTGCTTATTGAATGGTTATGGTTGAGACCAATTATAAAAAGGTTTTTGAATTTATTGCAGATACTTCACAATTTTGTCACCCTTAACCCGATGTAGTCTCTTAAATTTGAAAGCACATGAATCTTACTTGGTCTATTTCTATTATTCACACTCTAAAGAAGAGAATACTTGCACTAACTGGTTAGCCAGATATGGAACACTTTCGAATCAATATCTCAAAACTATGGAATAACCCTCGTTTTGAGATCACTAAAGATTTGATGTTAAACGTTAGCGATCTCATTTCTTGTTGTCTTTCTTTTGCAGATACACGTCTATATTAACAATTATTATTTAAATTTTATATCAAATATATTTATTTTTATTAATCAATTTTTATTTTTATTTTATTATATTTTAGAGTAAAAGTACATTTTAGTTTTTGAAAAATTTTGAGAGATCAATTTAGTTTTTGAGAAAAATAAAAATATTTTTAAATTTTAGAAAAAATAAATCAGACTAAATTTGTTCTTAATGACTCATCAACTTCATTAACACATATGTAATTTTTATAAAAATAGACAATTAAGTTCTTAAAAATAACTAAATAGATAAATAATTATGTGATAGAGATTAAATAAATAGACTTAGAGTCGTGTCAAAGACTTAATTGTCAATAATTTAACTGTTCCTTTTTATAATTTAACAAAATAAACTTTAACTTTTTAATTATAATTTATATAAGAACTAATTTGACTCAATTTATTTTTATTAGAGATTAAAAAAATACTTTTATTTTTTTAATACTAACTTAAATCTTGTCAAATTTTTTCAGAGATCGGATCTTTAATTTATATTTTATTATGGAGGAAATTTTGTTGCACCAAAAAAATTAAATGCATGATGAGGCATTTACTAATTTTATTGTAAGTAGCATCGTAAGATTCTGTTGAAGTGTCTACCTCTAGTAGAGTTAGAAAAGCAAATAGTAAATGTTATCCACCCCAACAACAACTGAAGCCAACCACAATAATTCATTTTGACACGGGTAGTTTAGTGTAATGTGGTTACAATCACTGCACTTAGCTGAGTCACTGCACTATACAACCGCCTTCCTCACTCTTTCCATTATTAATATTCACTCACACCTTCTTCAACTTCAACTTCTTACTATCACACTTATTTCTCCTCTCTCTCTCTCTCTCTCTCTCTCTCTCTCTACAATGGAAGAGAAGAAGAAAACCCTTCTCTTCCTATTTTTGGCCATTTCCTTCACTCTCTCAACGACCACCACCACTGACACATTTCACTTCCAAACACAAACTCTCTCTATTCACTCTCTCCCCAATGCTCCCACACTCTCACCACCCGAATCAGAAGAACTACTATCCATACCCGAATCCGACTCACAACCTCTCTCACTTCAACTCCACCATATAGACGCACTCTCCAACAACAAAACACCACAACAGCTCTTCCATCTCCGACTCCAAAGAGACGCCGCCAGAGTCGAATCCTTCACTCTCGCAGCAGCTTTCAACCAGTCCCATAGATCCGGGCCGGGTTTCAGCAGCTCCATCGTTTCAGGTCTTTCTCAAGGTAGCGGCGAGTATTTCACACGCATAGGCGTAGGTACTCCGGCGAAGTACGTTTTCATGGTTCTCGACACCGGAAGTGACGTCGTTTGGCTTCAATGCGCTCCATGCCGTAAATGCTACTCACAGCAAGATCCAATTTTCGACCCGACGAAATCACGTACCTTCGCCGGAATCCCGTGCGGTGCTCCTCTTTGTCGGCGACTTGATTCCTCCGGTTGTAACAATAAGAACAAGGTTTGTCAATATCAGGTTTCGTACGGTGACGGATCTTTCACGTTCGGTGATTTCTCAACTGAAACGCTGACGTTTCGTAAGACACGCGTGGCGCGTGTGGCTTTCGGATGTGGTCATGATAACGAAGGTCTTTTCGTTGGTGCTGATGGTTTATTAGGTCTTGGTCGTGGGAGATTATCTTTTCCGGTTCAAACCGGACGCCGGTTCAATCAGAAATTCTCTTATTGTCTTGTAGACCGGTCCGCTTCTGCAAAACCGTCTTCCATTGTTTTCGGTGACGCGGCCGTTTCTCGAACCGCCCGGTTCACTCCGCTACTAAAAAACCCTAAACTCGATACTTTCTATTACTTAGAACTTCTTGGTATAAGCGTCGGTGGCGCGCCTGTCCGCGGCGTCTCCGCTTCGCTCTTCAAACTCGATCCCGCCGGAAACGGCGGCGTTATAATTGATTCGGGTACTTCCGTGACTCGATTGACCCGACCCGCTTACATTGCGCTGAGAGATGCATTTCGTGTTGGTGCTTCGCATCTGAAGCGAGCGCCGGAGTTTTCGCTGTTTGATACTTGTTTTGATTTGTCGGGACTAACGGAGGTTAAGGTGCCGACGGTGGTGCTTCATTTCCGGGATTCTGACGTGTCGCTTCCGGCGACGAATTACTTGATTCCAGTGGATAACAGTGGAAGCTTCTGCTTTGCTTTCGCCGGAACGATGAGTGGTTTGTCTATCATTGGCAACATTCAGCAGCAAGGATTTCGGGTTGTTTACGATCTTGCGGGTTCGCGGGTCGGGTTTGCCCCGAGAGGGTGCGTTTGAGTATTGAGAATTGGGAACAACTCTTTCCCTTTCCTCCGTTTTCTGATTATCAAATATTATATTGTGTCTTTTTTATATTTATTTTTAAGCTTTATAAAGTTAGATTAGAGAAGGAAGAAGAGATCTTAATCTTTTTAGATCTAACGGAGAGACTACAAAAAAGGTTGAACAAAATGAGAGTGTCTTAAACAAAGTTGAACAAAATGAGAATGTTTTTGTTTCCACCATTAAAGTCTTCGCATGTTGGTGTGTTTTTTTATTTCCCAATTAAATACACAACATCTACCACAAATCTACTATCCATTTAATAATGGTGTATATTTTATTTGACTTAATTTTTATAATAACATGTTTTCAACAAGCCACATTGTTTTTGAAAATTATACTCATTGTAACTAGTAAAAACGAATACAATTGATCTCATTTCGCATTTATTTATATATTTATGTTTTCGTTAAGATCTTGTATTGTGTTTGTGATGAAATGTCAGTAGACGTGTGAAAGCCGTAATTATGTTTTCTTTTGTATTTTGTTCTTCTTCCTATCTCATGCTACTAAAGAGTGAGTGCCACTAAAATTCTTGCAAAGGTAATAGTATTTTTTCTGGCTTTACACGAAGACGGTGTAGTGTCTTTTAATTTAAGGTAGTAAGCAATTCGGTGGTCTATTATCGCGTGTCCCCATTGCTTATTATGATTCATTGATATATAAATAATTAAACCTTACTTGTGCTTGAAGATGGGAAAAGCACATGCACTAGTGCCACAGTTCCAAAGTGGCCACACAGCACATGCTAGAGACAGGAGGTCAAAGATGTGAGCACCAAGCCACCAACCAGGCCACACTTAAAAATTAATATGCAAGTACAGACAAAGGGAGACAAATATGTCAAATGGTTAGGAAAACTTAGGAAAGGTAAAGGCAATAGTATCTTTTCTACCTTGTTGGGGTATAGCTGTTAAAGAAAATACTATTATAAAGTGGAGCAAGCACTAACCCACGCGACAACTAATTTTCTTAACATGCAAGGTGTGAACATCAAAAGTAATTTCTTTTCAAATATGTTCATTTTTATAAATTATTCAGAGACGGGTCCTATTGGGCTGAGTATAATATCCATCTCCAAACCATTTTTGGGGAACTTTTTCTCTGTTCCCAAACTCTACCCGCATGATCCAAATACGATAGTCTCCACAGAGAACTTCACTTATGAAGTATAAATTGATATAACTGATTATAGTATTATTATTTTTTTTATAGAAATTGATTTTGTTTCAAAAGAGTCTCATGAATGAGAAAAATATCAATGTCTGTCTTTTAATAATGAAATTTTTATAATTAAAACTTTTTTTTTGTTGAAATCAAACATTTAATAACCAGTATTGTCGTTATTTTCAGATTTAAGAGTGAGTAAGATACGAAGTATTTTACTGATACACTATTTTTTGTTTTAAACATTAACACATTATTTATCAAGTGAAGTTAATATAAGTGTCGTTAAATAGTGTTTAGTGTCTTTAAGTTTTAACTACAAATGTTAGACATTATTAGGTTGGGTATTTTATTTCAAAGACCTCGCAGTGAGTTAATTATGATGAAATTCACTATTTCTTTTAAGATAAAAAGAATAGAGTGTTTAATGAATCTCATTAGTTTTATTTAGAGTTTTTGTAAGATGTTACTGCATACAATAAACATTATTAATTGTCTAATTTTCTTTATAAATTATATAATTTTCTATTTATTTATGGATTCAAAATACCTCCATGCAATGTAATTTCTGTATTTCTACTAAATTAAAAGTGAATAATTTGTCAAAAAAAAAAAAGTAAGTAAATAAAAAATGGATAAATACAAGACTGCACTCGTGGATCAAACCTTATTTATTTAAAGTCAAATTCACTTCACCTTTGCAACTTATACAAGTTGCCCTTTTCACCTCATTTGTCAAATTAAACTTTTTCTCCCTTATTTAACATTGGTGTTAAATAGTAGTTTGGTTTTGGAAAGAAATATTAAATAAAGAGATTAAAAGTGCTATTTCAAATAAAGAGAGTAAGAGTGCATATAATTTAATAAATGATGGTGAAAGTGTAATTAAACTTTTAAATTAGGAGATAAAGAGTATTTGTTCATTTACAGTATACTCTAACTAACATCCCAACTTTGTGTTTTAACCAAATTAATTGATATTTTTTTACTTAGAGATGAATTTATCATCTTATAAAGAGTTTAAAGGGCAGGTACTTTACCGTCCAAGTAAAAAGAGCATATACTTTAAAAAAGGGCATGTATTGAAATTTATTTACCTTGATAATCAATCAACATTTGTTCATACATCAAATAAAAAAATGAAAATAAAAGTTATGTAATTATCTGATGTGTGGATAAATTATGATTAGTTATCAATTTAAAATACCTTTTTATTAATTGTGTATAATGTTTAATCTCTTTCATACATAATAAATACAAATGAAAAAAAAAAATTGACGGACAACTACTACAATTTTCTACTGAAAAAATGAATCACTAAAAAATTAAGTTAAGATTCTCTCACCAAAAATTTGTATTAATTTTATTTAATTTAGTATAAATAATTTTTTTTTCATTAACAACCAACACAAACTATTGATTATGTATTTATTTTATGATAACATTACAATTATATATTAAAATGATAAAATCAATAATTTTTATTATTTATTTGTGTAAAATTAATTGATGCATACAAATTTTTAAAAACAAAATATTAAGAGAGCATCACAATTTTGAAAGGAAAAAACGACAGCCCGTTTTGTCGTATGATCAAACGGAACGAGTAAATGTAGCGCGCAAGGAAGGAGCAATAGTCCACGAAATGGTAGGTATAAAATTAGGGTTTTTCAATTCAAAATCAGATAAAGCGAGTGTGAGATTTGGATTGGATAGGTATGGAAGAAGAAGAAAAAGAAGGCCATGGAAAAGTAGCGAAGGTTAGGGCTTTGATTGACAAGGCAACCAACTCCACCGCACCGGATGTGGATCCTCGCCTCCTGAAAGCCATTAAAACGGTGGTCCGATACTCCGATTCTGAGCTCCGTTTCGCTACCCAAACCCTAATGGATCTCATGAAGCGCGACCACTCCCAGGTACGTCTTTCTATTTCCATTTCTCAACAACGTTTCAATTCCGTGTTTTCAATTAGGGTTAATTGAATTTTTATCAACGAATTTCCTCTTGAATGAGAAGCGATATTACTCTGATTGATTCTATGAACGTGATAAGATGATTAAATATTTTATTCTTTTTCATTTCTATGCTGAAAGACAATTCCACTTTTAATAATATTTATGCTAATGCTACCGGTTCTGTGTCATTGACATAGTTATGTATATGGTAGAAGTTGATTACTTCTGAGTTTGTAACGAATTCTCTGATTACATCGTGAAACTGTACTAATATATATACAAGAGAACATTTATCAAAATAAGGAAAATAGAGAAATTCTTAGATTATTTATGGAAACTATATCGTAGGTTATACAGAGAGAGAGAGAGTAATACTTATTGTCGAAATAATCCTGAAGTTGTTTACATTTAGATTAGGGCTGTCATCTCTGATATAAAACCCCCAGATTGACATGGTCTGATATGTGTTGCAGGTTAGGTACCTTGCAATTCAAATAATTGATGAACTCTTTATGCGTTCAAAGCTTTTTAGGACCCTTGTTGTTGAGAACTTGGATCAGTTAATGTCCTTGAGTGTTGGTTTTCGGCGAGATTTGCCGCTTCCTGCCCCTCCGTCCGTTGCATCTCTTTTGCGTTCAAAGGCCATTGAATTTTTGGAGAAGTGGAATGTGTCGTTTGGGGTTCATTACAGGCAGCTCAGATTGGGTTATGATTACCTTAAGAATACTCTAAGGCTTCAGTTTCCTAACATACAAGCTAATGTGGAGAGGATTCGGCAAGAGAGAAGGGAAAGAGAGAGGAGGTCGAAAGAGATTTTGTTGAACAAGTTTGAATCTTTGAAAGAAAATTTTTCCATAATAAAGGGAGAAATACTGTCTACGATGGATGAGATTGATAGGTGTTTAGACATTTTGCATTCAAAACAGGAGCCTGTGTCAGATGATATCTTAGATGATGAAGAGCTTGAGGACTTCCGTTCTTTGGAGCTGCAGCAGCTTCGTCGTGAAGCAATAAATGAAGGGGATAAAGTTTATGAGAGCAGTGATAACAAGGTAGTTTTTGATGCATTGAGGGAGCTATACAAACTTCTGGTGACAAAGCATTTGGTTTCTATCCAAGAGTGGGTTTCTGTTCTGATAAGAGTTGAAGTAACTGACAATAGATTCAGAGATTCTACTTTGAAGGAGTTCATTGATATCCGAAATCGTCTCAAATCAATCAAAAAGAAATGTGAGGAGGCAGGTTGTTCTGTTCTAAACACGTCAAAACTTGATGGGGAAGAAGATTTTTGGGAGGAGGGTGGTGTTATATCCATTGGAACCTCATCTAATGTGCCTGATAATAAAAACAAACAACCTGACATGGCATCAACTTCCCATAAAATGAATAGCGGTAATCTTGGTTCATATGCTAAAGAATCTAACAGCTCTAATACTGACAGCCTACTTCATGGAGGAAATGAATCTGAGTCGAACCCTGTGAGGAGAAAACTTTTGACAGAAGCTCCTGTGATAAGATGGGGTTCTCACTTGGATAGTTGGGGTTCAAACAGGGTTTTTATGGCCAACCAGCGCGGCTTGGAGCTTGAAAGTCACTGGGGTAGGGTAGATGATGATGCAGTTATTCCATCAGATAAAATTGCTGAATTGAGTGTTCAGGCAATGCCTTATGAAGAAAAGCAAATTGAGATCCAACCATGCCGCGCTCCTTTGAGGAAAGGGGGACTCTGTCAGAGAAAAGATCTGAAAATTTGTCCATTTCACGGATCTATTATTCCTCGAGATGATGAAGGGAGACCACTTAATCTTAGTCCTTCAGAAGACGTGAATGTTGAAATAAAGACTGATTCAGCACTAGCAGAGCAGTTAGCAAAACAAGCTGTTAAAAATGTCCGTGAAACAGACAAGGAGGCGGCCAAAAAAAGAGAAATTGATAGACAATCATTGAAACGTGCAAAACTTGCTAAAATTCGGGAACACAATGAAACAGTTTTGCGGGATGCTGCATTGACTTCGACTTCAAGATCAGCTGCTTTTGGAGAAGATGAGGTGACTAATGAAGTGTCTGCCAGAGACAAGAAAGCAAGTCTCGCATCCATGCTGAAAAAGAAAGTAACACCAAAAGATAGAATAGCTCAGAAGCTTTTGAGTTCACGGGCAAGGGATAACGCTGGTAGCCAGCATATGTCCCTTGGGGATGCTAAATATAGAGATGCCTTCCCAAATCAGTGGTAAACTGGGATGATTTTGGTTGAGCTTGTCTGTTCATCTATTCATTTATTTTTCCTAATAGTTACTTTGTTAGGCAGATTAATGAGGACCAATTAGGGATGAAGAAAAATAGTCGTTTGGTCAGTTTATGTGTTTTATTATTAATTCACCCCGTCACATTTTTTGTAATATCGTTTTGTATATAGTAGTAGGGGCCAGGGGATTACAAATTCGGGAATTGATGTGGTCCTGTGGATGTTACAAATTTATTGTCAATAATAACTGCTTTTGCAAATTACTGACAATTCTTCATTTCATAATAATTGTCACAAGAATGAAGATTGGTGGTATCTGTTTTGCTCTGGCTTTTATTGGTCTCGTGTAGTGGTGCATACCATATCCATGAGGTGTGGATGGAATCTTAATTTGGAAAGTCTCGTGTGATGTTTTATCAGTCTGAAAAGTGTCATAAATGGTTTCCATTATTGTCATATGTGGTAGTTCACCTGTCACTAAAGTAGTTGAAGTAGTTTCCGCTGGTGGTTGACCTTCTTAGATTGGGACTTGAGTTGTGTGCAGTCACATCCTTGTGACTGATGCAATCTCGGTCATCCAATCAAAACCCCAATCAAAAATTGGTTGGCTCAAATTTAAATGTAGGAATTTTTGTTTAAAAAATCAATATCTGTGTTTGAATCTAAACCATCCGAGATCGATCTAGGTTGTGGGATTTTGTGAAGTCAAAATGCACCTCATCCAAAACTTGTCACCCAATTATTGTTTCACCCAACAACAAGATCTTTAAGATACACATGTTTGATCTTAAAATTGAAAAGATGGAGCCTACTCTATAACGTAAATTATACTTCAGACGTTGTTTTAATCAGTAAATGAATATTTTTAATAATCTATTTTCTATTATAAAAAATGGAAAGAGGGAGGTGGAGCCGAGTTACTAAGAACTAGAAAAGAAATATTCCACTTTCCTAATTCTTTTGGTGCCAAACTAAACTTTTGCTGCTAATACTTTCTTTACTAGTGCTTCTAAACATTTTTACTACCGCTTTTTTCACATGATTTCTTTATACTAATTTTACATCTATTGTTTCCCTTTGCTACTTATCATGTTCCATCACATCTGTTTTACTCTCATCCCAAGTACATTTAGGTGTAAATGTGTTACAAAAATTTAATGTCAAACACTCATCATTGAATTAATATCTTTTGTATCACTTGTGTGTCTGTGGCAGTGAGGCTCTTCAGTACAGCACTAAACACCACAAGAAAATTCATGTTTTTATAATATCTCTAGGCATGGTGATTTTGCTTTGAAGTAAAGTTGATTGTGTTATATATCACAATTTTATCGCTCAGTATTCAGTGATATCATCCTTACAATCTTTCTTGGAGAATTGTTTTCTTATACTTATTTTACAATAGGATAGTTAACTCAGCAAGCCAGCCTCACAATTATGCATTCCTAAAGTCGAAATGTTAGTATGACTTTCTTCTGTTGTACAGTATGAGGACGTTTACCACAAAGAAAGAAAGAAGTAATAGTCACGAATGACGATTTCATGATAAGTAAGACAAAATAATTATTAACAAGTGGACCAATACCTGCTATAAATAGTTTGTAGAGCATCCATTCCTTATAAGTATTTTATAGAATGTCCTCAAATTAAGTGAATTTTATGACTAAGATAATTAGTTCTTAAAATCAATAATAAAAAAGTAATTATATTAGAATATAAAATTTGACATAAATTGAGAGACAAATACAGTACTTTGACATTTTATGAAAAATAAAACATAACTCTCATTGTATTTTATACAGTATTATATTTATGTACCATTTTATCTTCTAATATCATTACTCTAAAAAAAATGTAACACTTTGGACAACACTTTTAAACTAACTAGTATTTGTCAAACTTGTGATGCACCTGGCATCCACTTGAAAATGATTGATAGTGGACCTATTATATAGTGCATCCAAAAGGTATATGTAGTATGTACACCACGGCAATCATTCAAATGAATTGCGTGTTGAGCATGAGACACTGTATATCGTCCTCCACATGCCACAACTGTATAGGACTTGTTATTTTTTAAAAGAATTTAAAATGTTATTTCAAGTTGGCATAATCCTGATCTTGATTGGGACAATGGGGTTGAAGGGCTTAGTCACTTTAGATAACTCACTTAAAAAATTAATTTATCTTTTATATCCTAGAAAATAAAAGCACTTTTATTTGAAAATAAAATCAATTTTATTTTTAAAGTCTATCTCAAATAGAAAAATATTGAAATTGTGAACTAAATATCATATCTCGAGTTCAAATCTAAAATTTCGCAGTTATATACGAGTTTATTTATTATTTCATTTAAAAAAATAAATTGAAAAAGAGAAGCCCTTTTGTTACCATGGAAATGCCATGACATAGCCCACCAATTTTGCCCATAAACAATAGTAAATCATTACTCGATATTCATTCTCTATCTTCTATTCTACTTGATCATGAACTTAGTCTTCTATAACTTCTTCTATCTTTGTAGTTTTTGTTGGTGAAATCATGAAAACCGTTGGATTTAAATCAAAGGGTACTTAGGACAATTGTGTGATGTCTGTCACTTACTCCTTTGATGTCCAAGACCAAGGAAGAAAAATTAAAGCCAATTTTTGTAAGAAACCAAATTAAAAATCCTTGCTTTTTTTCTTTCTTCTCTTCTTCCCAAGTCTTAAAAAATACACTTAGTAACTTCCACAGTTATATATATATATATATGTGATTGTGGGTTTGGGTTAAAAAATGGAAACAGGTGGTGTTGATAGCAGTATGTTGTCATTGACTATGATGGAAGAGGATGAGCATCCTCATCAATTTTCTTCAATCTCAAAGCTACACAACAATTCTCAAACCACTACTAGTGTCCATGATCTTCTTGAATGCCCTGTTTGCACCAATTCAATGTACCCTCCAATCCATCAGGTTTTTCATCTGAATCTTACCCATTATATGTATGCTATGAGTCTATGTTCACAATTGCCTTACTGTTATCTTTTTACTGTTTTAGCTTGTCTGTCCGTAAACACCGGTTTTCAGATGAAATTGACTATGATAAGTCTGAACAATGATTGTTTCATCTAGGATTCAAATTCAGATTATCTTGAACGATTTGATTTGCCTTTCACCAAAACTAATTAGAACTTTACAAAAGTCTTTTTTTTAAATAAATAATATAGATTAAAAATTATAAGGATTAGAAAAGCTTGAAGACAAGATAAGCAGGTAATCGGTATTGTGGCTTAATAATGATTAGTGTATTTGAAAAATAACAGGACAAGTACCTAACTTGCATTAAATTCTAGTTCATAGGAGCTGCAATCTATATATATGCCATAACCTTAAACCACCAGTTTCATGGTCCTTTAGGCATGGAAAAGTTTTCATAAGCTTTTAGATGTTTGTGAATAAGTTAAATGAGAGGGATTTTGAAAATTTGAGGTGTAGATGCTAATTTCTTATACCATATGAAACAAATAGTTATTGCAATATAAATTTGATTAGTATAGTGTGTACAAAATGGTGACTAATTCTTAAAATCAAAATTTTGTTTTGCAGTGCCACAATGGGCACACCCTTTGTTCAACATGTAAGACAAGGGTACACAACAGATGCCCAACTTGCAGGCAAGAGCTTGGTGATATAAGGTGTTTAGCATTGGAGAAGATAGCAGAATCACTTGAATTTCCTTGTAGATACATCTCTCTTGGTTGTTCAGAGATATTTCCATATTATGCCAAACTCAAACATGAGACTATTTGTACCTTTAGACCATACATATGTCCTTATGCTGGATCAGATTGTTCTTTTCTTGGAAATATTCCATACCTTGTTGCCCATTTAAGAGATGACCATGGTGTTGATATGCATTCTGGATCCACTTTTAACCATCGTTATGTCAAATCAAATCCTATGGAAGTTGAAAATGCTACATGGATGCTAACGGTAAGTCGGTAACTTTGTAACTCAAAAAATAATCGTTATTTAGAGATTGATTTAGAGACTAATTTAAATGTGAAATTGATAACTAACATCAACAACTAGTGTTAAAGAGTTCCACATTTGATCGATGATATATGATCTAAAATGAGATATGACCTGAAATGTATTTATAAATGGTGGACCATCTTCACCTTACAAACAGTTTTGTTAGAGTTGAGTTAAACAGGGTTGAGTAAACTCAGGATACTCAACCCAAATTTTAAGATGATATTAGAGTTTATCTAAGATCCATTGAGCCATTAGGTCTCCGCTATCGGGCCATCTGAGTCATGCTTCAGGAGTCATATATTGAACGAGAATAAGACCTTTGTAAGGGTCAAGTTATGCCTAATTCAAATTTTAGGATGATATCAGAATCTATCCATCAGACCTCGCGTTGAATAGAGATAAGTATGAGGGGACTTTTTGCAAATAGGATAGTGGATATTTTGCAATTATATTCATGCACAATCATAACTATACATTTTGAAATCTCATCCAATTTGTTAAGGCTAACTCTTACTTTTGGTTTATGTAGGTTTTCCACTGTTTTGGTAAATATTTTTGTCTTCATTTTGAAGCATTTCAACTTGAAATGGCACCTGTTTACATGGCTTTTCTTAGATTCTTGGGTGATGATAGAGAGGCTAAGAACTACAGTTACAGCCTAGAAGTGGGAGGAAATGGACGTAAACTAACATTTGAAGGGAGTCCAAGAAGCATTAGAGAAAGCCATAAGAAAGTGAAGGATAGTCATGATGGCCTTATTATATACCGTAACATGGCACTTTTCTTCTCGGGTGGGGATAGTAAAGAGTTGAAGCTAAGAGTAACAGGAAGGATATGGAAAGAACAACAAAACTCTCAAGGTGTAGCTAGCTAGCTTGTGCTATTTCTTAATTCTTATTATACTACATAACTTTTGAAAAGTCTCCGCTAAATGTATACTATTTTCCGGTGGATTAAATACATCAATTTTTGTTTATATTGGTGACTGAAGTAATACTTGTTAATGGTTATGGAAGTTTCAATTTTGTGGCAAATTCTAGTGTCCACACTCACCAAGATTTTTTCATTGTTTGTTTCATCTACACGCCATTGACACATCATTCTCTTCAACCATCCTCCATTACATTTTGAATATAATCATATAATTCATTATACAAATTAGTTCGAAAATATTATTTAACAATACTTTTGCGAATTAATTTGTCCAAATTCAGGAAAATTCGGAAAAACTTTAATACAAAAGAGACGGAAAAAAAAAACCAGTTTAAATAGTATGAAAATCGCTCTAAACAAAAATTAATCATAAATACCTAATTTGATAAAGAGAGTATCAATGATTATTTCACAATAGTGATTAATTAGATTCCCCACTCCACACAAGTGCATTTGCATAATATTATATAGTTAATTAATTTTCCTCTATTAGTTTCATTTTTACCGATGATATTTAAGTATTTTTCAACATGTACTTTATTCATTTTGTAACTCAAGTAACATGCTGATTATGTAAATAAATACTGATTAGTATAGCCCACGTAACCAATTATACTTCAAGAATTGCATATTACATATCTTAACTCGTACACATACCAAAGCTAATTGCAAATCTAGTGACTATGATTCTAAACAACTTTACCGTCAAGACCTCCAAGCAAACCATCGTCACCACCACAAACGGCTCCCTCCGATGCAATCTCGTCCTCTACTGTCATCATACTTCCATCAAGCGCTTTAAGATACTTGTTAGTATTTGTTTTTTTTTTTTTTTTTTTTTTTTTTTTTTTTTTTTTTTTTTTTTTTTTTTTTTTTTTTTT
>JBBPBP010000003.1:59086454-59100396 GCA_037974735.1 Cicer chorassanicum | reverse complement strand
AGCTACTTAAGAGTTAAGAAGCCCTTTAAAATACTTGTCAGTATTTGTCTTTATTATGATTATTACAAACTTTTTTTTTTTTGGCAAAAGAACCTATTTTATTGTTTGAGATAAAAAAACAGGTTGGACTCTAATCTGAAGCCCAATCCATTTTGTTTTTTGAATAGGCCCATTAATGACCAAAACTCAGCAGCCTGTAGTAGAGAGTATCAGAAACAAGTTGCAGTCGCAGCACTGAACTCAACTGCCCGGAAAACAGAGGCGGTGTTAATCGTCGGCCGGCACACACAGTGAGTAAGTCGCCCAGCTATTCTTTCTTTCTTTTCTTTATTTGAATTTTCTCGGATGCGATTTCAGCGGAATTTACGGTGGCCACAGCCGCCACCGCAACAGGGAATTGCGTCGCAGCAGAGCAGATATCGACTCCGCACCGTGATTCCACGATTTGACGCTAAAGCAAGCGATGCGATTGAGAACATTGTTTATATCTTAACAGATTAAAACTTGCTTGTGTGAAGCAGGAAAAAAATGAAGATTGTTTCAGTAGCACTTAGGTCATTCAAATGCAATTTGTCAAATAGGTTTCAACAGACTCATTTGCTTAGAAATCTTTCTACTTGGACATTTCCAGGTACTTAATACTTTGCTTTATTTTTCTCTCTTTTAATGTCATCATTGTTGCTGATTTCAGTCATAGTTCTAAATTGTGGTTAGGTTAAAACATTAATTTCAATTATTGATTTTGAGCATGTATGGATTGACTTATTTGAGCTTATCTACTTGCATAAACACTTGTGAGTCTATTTGGGAGAGTTTATAGAAACAACTAATGATATATCTACACGCTATTTCCGACTAATTTTTATAAGCTATTCAAGATAGCTTATGAAAGTAGTTTATATAAAAACAGTGTGACTTATAGCTTATGAAAACAACTTATAACTTTTATAATAACAGTGTGACTTATAGCTATAAAAACTATGTGACTTTATTTTACCTTGTGTTATAAAAATTGTTTATATATAAGCCCTTATGCTATAAGTTGTTAAATAAGTTATTTATTCAAATAGGGCCTTTGATTGTTTGGCTGTTTTACACATTGAGTTTCAGATGATGGATTTACTTCTATAATCCTTATTATCACCTTTTTCAATGATCAAGCAGATAACAGAACTGCTAATGAGAAGGGTGACAAGTCAGAGTCCTTCGAGGAATTTGAGAAGCGGATATTTAGTCCTGGGGGGACTTCCAAAACTGATGCCATTCTAGATAAGCTGAATCAACGGGTAAACATTCGAGATAGATCTAGTTCAGCGCAGGGTGGAAGATCCCAGTTTTTGGATGATCTAGAACAAAGTTTTGACACATTATCTGATGGAATGGATGGAAAACTGAATAATGCTGCTAGATACTTTGAATTTGATCCTGATGAAATCGATCAAGAGGATTATTCTTTTCGATATGATACCACTTTTTATCGTGGATCAACATATACTCTAAAGGTATGCCGGATAGCAATCCTTAACTTCCTCAGTTATTGCTTTGTTCATATTTACTATTACTGTATTACATACTCTGTATATATGTAATCTCTTTCTTATCTTTTTAATTTTGTCTGGCACGAGGGCAGCTTGTAGTTTAAGAAACCAATGAACATATTTCACAAAACAATTTTCACTATACTTCATGAAATATTTCCCACCAAACATCTGTTATTGAATTAATTTTCTGACCTGTGCAGTACCTTTCTTCATGCAGGATCTTGATCTTACAAAACCTGCTGCACGCAAACCCCCGATAAGGAGTGAATTCATAGTAACCACTAAAGAAGTTCTTAGTCAAGCAGATTTCAGGGTCAGCACTTCTGTCAGAGTAGCTCTGTTATAAGGATATTTTATATATCATAGGTGTAATTACTTTGCGTTTCCATTTGCTTTGTCAAAGTGAAAATTTTCAAGTACATGAATTTTTATGTTTTTTCATGCAAGTATTATATGATACAATAAAATATAAACAACGAAGATTTTGTTAATTTGTTGTGGCTTGTTGCAAAGTTAATGGTCAGTGCCCACCACCTTATCATTCTAAGGTTTTTGGAGAATGTGTACGGATGAATCAACCTTAGATCCTTAACTTAGACATTGCAGAGAATAACCCGTGGTATCTCCCATACGTATTAGTGTTAGGATAGGATAAAGATGACCAGTATATGTTAACCCCAAAACTAAAAGGATGATTAGTCATAGATTGCAGATTCATTTGAACAAAGCTAAGAGTTGTCCTTTCAAGTCTTCCCTAAATAGTATGCCTTGCCAGTTTGGTATCTCTTTAAAATTTTGTGAAAAGAACAGGATGAAATCTTTCATATGCAACTCATCCATAAATTTATTGTGATTTATGGTGATCCCGCTTTTATATTGAGTAAAGGCAAATGAAAGTGAGGAAAATATTTGTGACAAATCTGATTAGTCGTCGTAGCTCTTGATAGTGAGGCTAAGATTTGCATATTTACCCTGATAATGAGAAAACGTTCCTGTTAATGCTATTTTTTGGAATGACTCTTAGTGGTATCATTGTTTTTATGCAGAATGTAAGATTCCTAGCAAACTTCATAACAGAAGCTGGAATTCTTATCAAGAGAAGCCAGGTAACATCTAATCCACTGCAGGGCAGTAGACTGGGTAAGAAGGAAAAATCAGTGTTGTCAATAGCGGCTATAGTGTTATAGCGTATCGGAATTTGAACAAATAACTATTGTTCTGTGATACGCTATTTAGTACAAAGTGTTGTCAAATAGTGGCTGTAGTGGTGCTATAGCAATTTAGTGTAGCAGAATTCAAACAAACTGCTATTTTCCGCGATTGACAACACTGGAAAAAAATAAAGGGCGGACATTTTAGAATTAGTACTGCACTCATTTTCTTGTTCTTTTTGTTTCCCCCTTACACAGTCATATTATAAACTTATTTTAAATTGTGGGATCTTACCAACTGTTTCTTGTTATTCATTGTGACTAGACGGGCATTAGTGCAAAGGCTCAAAGGAAGGTTGCCAGGGAGATTAAAACTGCGCGAGCATTCGGCTTGATGCCCTTTACAACAATGGGTACGAAGTCATTTATTTTTGGGAGAACTATGGAGAATCTTGACGACGACTTCTCTTACAGGAGTGAAATTAGAAGCATGCCTAATGAACTTGATATGGACGGAGACATCCCTTAAAGCATCCATATTAATGTTTATGCTGTGGGGTTGAATTAGCTTGCATAATCTTTTTTTCCTTTTTGGTTTCTGTACCGGGTTTTGAGAGACGGTGGAAATTTATTGAATAAGTGATTTTTGCTGGTATACTTTGACTACTAAGGTTCCTATATTGTACTTGTATAAATTCTATAGCCTTAAGCGTTATTTACTTGAATCTGAATATTATTACAATGATTGGTACTTATCAAAATGCCAGTCAACCGATCCTTTTGAGCAGTAGGAATTTGGGGTCTGATCACGCCTATATTATGCTAAGTTTAAGAACTGAAAACTAAAAGGAGTGTTACTGAAGACTCCTGTGATTAGTTACACGTAAATTATGAATGTAAGTTAAAATCATTTAATATTTTTTATGTAATTAAAAACATAACTATTTTGGAAATTAAACTTTCTCTTTATCTATTTTTCTATTGGAATTTGCTTACAAGATGAATCACCAATATTAGGAAGAGAAGAGAAAAGAATTTGTTTCACAATTAAAATATTGATTCAAAAGATATGAATGTGCTTTATCAAAAAAAAACTATGAAGGCGTAAAAATTTGATTACATTTTTTAAAACATTTTGAGAGAAGATGCATAATGTTTAACTAAGCTTGATTGCTTTTGTCTAATTAAAGATATTTTGTTGTTTTAACTTTTCGATTTGCACAAGGAATAGACTATAACAATCCAAAATTCGGTAGTAAATAAGTAATATTTGAACAAATTCGGTAGTAAATAAGTAATATTTGAACAAGAATTATTTCAGAATTAATGTAGCTTAGATGTAGAGAACTACTTAACTACATAGTTTCCCTCCAGCAGTAGTACATTGTTGACTGTAGTCAAGTATTTTTCGGAATAAAATGTTGTAGATTGAAGGTGTGTATATAGATGAATGAAGTGATGCCAACGTTGTAATAAGGGTAACTACAACTCATTTCATGCACAAGCACAACTACATGATTATACACATCAATGATAGCATATCATATATGGCAAGTTTGTTACTTATGTATCTAAAGAATAAAAAAACGTTATCTAAATATTTAAGAGGTAGCCTCTAAAAAAATTCAGAAAGTATTGCAAAGGAGTTCTAACTTGCACTGACATTACATAAGTGTCGCATCTTTTTCCTAAGGAACGCACAGAAGTTTGTGTTTCCTAAGAAACGCACAAAAGTTTTTATGTAGAAATCTGTTTTATAACCGTATTTTTTTTTCTTTTTTTAACTCACTTTAACTTATATTTAAGGCCGAAAGAAGTATATACGATGATACGAATACATCCCGTGATAGTACTCTATATCCTTTTGTTACACTCGTACCAAAAAAATAGCATTATTGTATTACAATCTACTCACTACATATTTAACTTCAATGTATCTAAACACTGTAACAACTACTTCATTTTCCACATTCCCATTTCACTCTTATCAAGCAAAACCTAAGTAGATTGAAACAACACAACATTCAGTACAAGAAATCATATTATCAACTTACAATCCAAACAGAGAAAAGGTTTGACTGCTATTCTTGGAATTCAAATTCAATAAAGAAATCAACTACAAACTCTGAAAGAATTTGTTATCTGTAGGAAACTAAAAAAAAGTGAAAAGTGAAAACCTAAGAAGTTATATAGCAAAGAATGGTGTGAGATTCCAACCAAAGAAAACAGACCTCCCTTGTCATGAACTAAAAATCCAAGCTATACATATGTACTATTTGTACACAGATTTATATACTTGCTACTATTATTTAGAACTCAACTCTAATTAAAAAAGAGAGTTGAAAATCTTATCGAGGCGCCGGTCCATGATTTGCGAAATGGAGTCCAGCAATGTAGCTTCACTTGTGCCAGGAAGTACAGATTCCAGCGATTCTTCAACTATTTCCTCTATCACAGATTCCTTGTTCAATGATTCCCTGCACATAAGGTTTCCAATGGCATAAGGTGTCAATCCTCTTTCAACCCCTTTCTTCAAAAGCATGGTTGAGATTCTAAGAGTGCGGGCACATTCAATTGGCAGATCCCATCCATGAAACTTCAAAAGAGCAATATCTTCTTCAGCATCCAGTGACTTTATGTACTCGATAGTTTCCGGGGAATATGGCTTGCGGGCTTGGGGCCAGTAAAGCCATTCAAAGGTACAATCTTCAAACTGTCAGAATAGCAAAACTGTTAAATGATTGGTTTATAAATAAGACTCAAGGACAATCTATATCTACTTGCATGTCAATCCAACTTCCTTATTTCAATGAACCAATGTTGTTAATCGCAGAAAATCAAAGTTATCTCACATTCCACGACACAACAGTGCTGTAGCGCCCCTACAGCTGCTATTCGACTATTTTGTACTTAATAGCGACATAGCGTATCACAAAACAATGATATAGTGCTGTAGTGCTGCTATAGCCGCTATTTAACAACACTGCAATGCACACAAATCTAATTGCAATACCAGTCAGTTCAGTTTTTGTAGAGTGCACTAAAGAAAGGGAAAAATAGAATATAGAAGAATCACCACATGTATTAATACACAACAAATAGAGCATAAAATTTAGATGCTTACACTTGTTGGCAAGCAGTATCCATGATCGATTGGAACCAGAACAGACTGGTCACTACCCTCCTCTGTGCTGACCAAAATATTCCCAGCATGCCTATCTGCATTCGCCAGTCTTATGTCAAGTACAGTAATTTTATGTACTTCCTTTACTGGGAAAGCCCCAGGACCGATATCTTCACAGCTCCCATTATTTTTCACAAACATCTGCATGGATCCAATCTTAGCAATCAAGTCTCCTGGGTGGTTAAATCCTTTATGCAAGCACTTGACCATCAATGTTGGAGGAACGCCGGCAAAACCCTTCACATCACCGAATAACTTACGGCGTCCACTTATTGGATGATCCAAAACATAAGCCGCAACCTCTCTGAATGCTCCTTGACCAACTCTTGTACCCTTTTTTAAGCCTTCGCCATTTAACGATAACGGAAGACCTCGAGGGTTATTCACAGCCATTGGTTCTTCATCAATAGGCTTAAAAACAGAAACATACTTCTGACCAGCTGAATCAAGCATAAAGTAAGCTCCCCCTGTACCCTCAGCAGATCCTATTGGATAGTTTTCATTAGCTAGCCCATCGTATGTAGAGTTTACCATATTCCGAATCGCTGAAGCTAACTCAATTTTAGGGTTAACTATAATCGGCTCCAAAAGAAAATCTCTCTCAGGAGGCTTTCTTGGCACCACTGTTTGAATGACATCAGTATAACCAGCTTCAAATTTTCTCTCAAGAAAATTTCCGCAAACATCTTTAGTTTTGTTATCAACCAAGTCTGTTGCTACAATGGACAACTCGAGGGGTCGTCTATGAACTTTCGCATGCTTCTTTCTAACAAAAAGATGCACCACTGCATCATTATGCTTGCAGCAGATATCATCAATAAGCTTCTGATCCTCCAACCGTTCACCATTACACACAAGTTCCTGCTGCTCAATATTGTCAAATTGTTTCTCCTTTTTAGCAATCCGTCGCTTGATGTACCCGACATCCCTACCCCTTTCCACCTGAAAAGAGAATTCTTTCCCAGAAGACGTTTTCACATTGATGAGCTGAAGATCTGAGAGTTTGATTATCAAATGCAAAACATTTCCATCTGTTACTCCATAGTCCTTGAGTAGAGTATCACTTCGGGAAAGTTCTCGACCGGCATAAACCAACTTCTGTTTGTTAGTTAAAAATGGAAGACTCTCACACCTTTGGATTTTGAATTTAACAGACTCAATAGTATCCCATTCCATAACACGAATAGGAGTCAACGAACCCGAATATGAGAGAAATATGAAAATGGATTTGTCTTCCAAACACAAGTGAGATGGAAAATGGAATGCCTTTGGAGACAACAATGGCTCAGTAGGAACAGGACTAAGAGTGGTAACACCAGCAGATGACATTTTCACTAAGAGAATTAATTCAAAACAGATTAAGCTTGTGTGAGACTAATAATCAAAACCCTAAAAATTTCACAAGCTAGCCATCATAGCCTAACCCTGTATTATATTTCTACAATTACACTAACCTAATTGGTAATGATGAATTGATCATACTCCTAAACAACCTAGGTCAACAATTAAGCTTTAAAAACTACTAATTTGAAAAACAACGAGGAAACATTTTTTGAAGGAAATGAACAAAAGATCAAACCCCAAAAGAGACCAAATATGAAATGAGAAATGGGTCTGAATCAATGGAGAAAATCTCAAAACATAGAGAGCAGAATCATACCCTTAATGTAAGAAGCTGATGAAACGACGTCAGAGATCAAAAGTTGGAAGCTTTTTGAACAATTAGAGCAAAAGAAAGTAACGGGTTATTGAAATTGAAAGGAGAAAAGAAGAATTATGAAGGATGATTAATATTAATAGTTAATAATAATAGATTATTTAAATAATTCAGAAAAGAATGGTTGATTTTATTGACTCTGACAGAAAGGTAAAGTTAAAGGAGAAGAATGGAAATGAAACCGTATCGTATAAACGCGTGGATACGAAAGGAAAAAAAACTCTCTCTAACTGCTATCTGTACAATACAACTTATACGTGTACGTACATAAATACAGTGGATAGAGACACTGTTTTATGCGTTTAATGTCAATTTTACCCTTGTTTCTTGGAAAGAAAGAAAGAAAAAAAAGAGAAAGGAAGCAACATGGAATTTTCCTATTAAGTTGAGGAATGTGGAGTTACATAAGTGTTGGCAGTACCAACCAATGAGTGACACGCAATTAAAATGGTGTCATAATGTTTTAATGCGGAAAGTGATGTTATCTTATTGAGACGTGGATATGACTTGGAATCGAATGATGAATATAAAATATGAATGAATTTATCTCGAATGTTACTACTTAATTATACTACACTTTCCCACTCCATATTCAAACGCTCCCCTTACCAAATACCAATCCAAATCAATGTATACACATCTAAAAACTTCTTTCTTTTTCTTATAACAAGAGCATCGACAAGAACCCACTATACCTTAAGACAATTAATTCATTTTTTTACCTTAAAGAACTATATTCAGTTCCACAAATAATTTATACATTAATATTTTATGTATATTTAATTTTATTATAAATTTAAATATTAACTTAAATATTTCAATTAATATTATTATATATTATTTTAATTTAAAATAAAATAAAACTTAAATTTTTATAACAATAATAAAAGTTAAATGTTAAATACATGATATAAATAATTACAAATGATAAAAGTAAATAATAAATTTAAATTTTGTTATAAATTAATAAATGTAACAATTATAAATTTATTATTATTAAATTATAAAAGTATCCTTCTGCTCGTGATAAAGTTCAGCACAACTCCAACCGTAAACTCGCAAAAAACTCAATTTTATGTAACTCTACGCTGACGGACGGACTATTTGAGTACCATTGAAGATGCTCTAGTAATAATAATAACTTTTAACTTATTCCTTAGTTTTTTTTTTTTTTGGAGGTAGCGAACTTCTTTTTGGTTGTACGCTTTGTAATTACTATACTCTATCCTTTATATTTTATTCTAGAATAGTAAATTAGTAAATCTTTTAAATTAAATTAGATTGTAGTATATTAACAGAATAATTAATTTCAAGGGTGTAATAGAACTAGGAAATATTAGAACAAAAGGAAGCCATTAGAAGGAGTTTAAATCATTTCCCATTTCTTAAAAACAATTGACAGTTACTAGGAGAAGGAAATCTATTGGCTCATTTCTTAACAGAGATTGCATCAAATTGGTCTTCATTTCATGAATTTGTAATCATTCCTGAGTGTTTGTCTAAGATGATTATTAATTATATGATGTTAGTCTATTTTAGTAAAAAAAAAAGATTATTCACAGCTTTAAACATAAGTTTATAAATCTTTTATTCTTTCTACCTTGCAATCAATGTCTCCTTCTAACAATGTAAAAAGTCTATTTTCATGCACTTTTTTAATTTATCTTTTACAGTATATCATATCTTATAAAATAATGTAAAGATCTAAACATATACCAAAAATTTATATAATCATATTGAAATATCACTATTATGAATTGAAATATCACTCAATATATCACAATATCCATTAGTATCACTCACATTTGTATGTTTAAATTATACACAACTTACAAACTTCTATTATCATTAACTCGTCCACAACACAAATATACGATCTAATGAACATGATACGCATCTAAAACTATATATATAATCACATTTCTGAAACTTTTAGTAACACTCATTTATTTGGGAAAGGAACACTTTTACGAATGCATAAATCATTGAAGATCGGGGAATTTCTTGAGTAGAGTATGATAGACTCGTCAAACTCATCAAACAAGTTTTTAGTATAGATAAGGTCGAATTGTACAACTGTATAACAAACTATGACAAAAGAACCAAAGTTCACTATACTGTCTGGTAGAAATTTGCAGTATTTCTCAAAAAAAATAAAATGGAGTTGTATTATTACTAATGCTTTGAATGTATAAAAGTCTAATTATACAGAATGCATATTCTCATTTCTAGAAATATAAGGCATTTATACACCAAATCCTTAATAATGAAAAAGAATTGGAGAAGATCTCCATTCATTACAATCTTGCCAAAAATGACACGTGTTGCCCAGTTTTATCAGTAATGTTTCCATTTACATTTTACTCATGTTGAAGTATTTGTCCTTGAATAAGGGCACCTATTAAATGGGCCATTTCATATACCAGATGTCTAGAAGGCTGCATCACATTATGAGAACAAATAGTATGCTATCAATGAAGAGAACAGAATCACCTAAACCCCCACAACACAACCTTGACAACAGAAACAGGCTATTAAAATGCCAAGCAGGGCTCCACCAAAAACTTGAGATGGAGTGTGACCAAGAAGTTCCTTCAGTTTCCTTTCACTAATTGGATGCCCTTGAAATAGGTCAGCCACAATCATATTAAGCACCTGTGTCCAGGTCCACACACAATTTTCTGGTCAAAAAATGTCTTCATAAGCTAAAGATAAATATAGTTATTTTAAACAAAATTAGGGAAGGGAGAATAATTATTAATTCAAATTGCACTAATAACCATTTTACAATAATCCTAAAGATGAATGGGAATTGGGAAGAGATAGAGGAATAGGATATACCTGAGCCTGAATGCCAGCATGTCTTCGAACACCAATAGCATCATACATAACAATAAGACTAAACCCCAAACAAACAGGAAATAGTGAATCAGCAACTCCATGACAGATAGCAACAGAAGTGGTGAGAGCAGTGCATAGTGCTGAGTGAGAAGAAGGCATTCCTCCAGAAGAACACAATAGCCTCAAATCCCACTTCCTTTCTACAAAGAAATTCAAGAAAACTTTTATGGATTGTGCAACAATCCACGCAAACAAACCAGAAACAAAGGTTGGATTCGAAGCCAATGTAGCTACAAAAGGACTGATCCGAACCTTGGCGTTTGTGGTCACGCTTAACAAAGCCACTCCAAACCCTCCGTTTTGCAAGTAAGAAAAATTATCTAATTCTTGATTTTCATTGGAAACTCTTTTCTGGGTTGGTAAAGTTGGCACCTTTTTGATGGTTTGAACGAAGCGGGATGAAAGGCAATTAGGGTATCTTTTGGAATTAATAGAATTGGATGTTGTGAGAGTGTTGAAATGAAAAGAGGAAAAATTGAAGGAAGGATTGAGAGAGTCCATGAGTAAGTGAGGGTTTTGTGTTCATGTGTTTGGGTAATAAGTAATAAATAATAATAATAGAGGGAAAAGTGTAACTAGAAGCATCGAATTCAATTGAAAAACTTCAATTGCTGACATGGCAGGCATGTGGTGGAGTGGTTGATTAGAAGAACCTTTGTCTGGATTTGACGAATAAGGCATATTTAATTAACTCATAAGGCATATTCTATTACCCTCTTGAATTACTTGTAAAAAAATAATTTTGTATGCAAAAGTTTTGATGATGTTAATAATATTTTTTTTGTATAAAAATCGTACTCTCTCAGTTTTTTTTCCTGAATAAAATCTGATTATTCCAGTGTGAACAATTTTTTTGATAAGATAAAATAAGTAGTCTCTGGTTGATACGACATTGTTCCTATTATAAAAATAAAAACGAATAAATGATAAATGTATTAGCAGATCAATGAATGGTTTATTTATCTCAAAAACTAAAAAAAAGGAGACTCAAATCTATCTATCTATATAAGCAGTGAAACATGAACGATGTAGCCATTTACACTATTTTTGGAATTGAAATTTCCACAAATTTAGTTTAGCATGATAATTATGGAACACATATCCTCCATCTTCGCACACTCCACGCCTTTGACTACGCTTTTTCCGTCACCCTCACCCCGTTTTAGTAATACCTAACAGTAACACACAAACTATACATTATTTCTCACATAACATAAATAATAAGTTTCAGTTTCACAGCTAGTAATAATATCATTCACTTTCTTTGTGTTGTACTCTTAATTATTTCAAACCTCAAAGTTCTGGAATTAAATTCATCCCTCTTGATTAGCTTTTGTGATGGAATGGTCTGCAACATTTGCTACAAAGGCTTACCTTGATACCCTTCAACTGGTATACATTCACCTTTCCACCATTTCCATTTTTTCTCTTCTTATTTACACATCTTGGTATTCAAATTTTGCTTAACTTTTTCTGCTTATTTTCTCAAATTATTATCAGTGTCGTGAGACTTATGTATGTTTGGTATCTGTATTGATACTTCATGAATTAATTATCACCGATGTGTACGTGTCAATGTGATGTCTAGTGTTCACGTTTATGTCAGTGCTTCAGAGATTTGTTATTTGCTTTTTCAATGAGATTTTCAATACATGAATTAAGTATATAATGTATGTTGTTTAATTGTATGATTGTTGAAGATATGTAGATGAAACAAATGGCTGAATATTTTGATACAAATAATAGCTAACTCATCTAATTCTTTGCTTTTAGCAGTGTAACAGTGTTGATAAAAGACAGAGTGGATTTTGGAGAGTACAAGAGCTAAGAAGTGATGAATTTGTATCAGCATTAGCAGCAGGAATGAAAGCAAAACTTATAGTGGAAGTAACATCATCTCCTGCATCTTCATCAACAATAGCCCTTGCAGCCGCCGCGCGACAAACCGGAGGCAAACTTGTATGCATTCTACCTAAGCCAGTTCTTGATGAGTCCAAAGAAGCTATCAACAACTCAGGACTTAAAGACCAAGTAGAATTTAGAACTGAAGATCCATATAAGTTATTGCCTTATTATGAAAATATTGATTTCTCACTTGTTGATTGCAAAGATGAAAGCTATGAAATGTTGCTCAACTTGATAGATGTTAATCCTGTTAGATCTGTTGTGGTTGCAAATAATTTGGTTGGTGATAGAAAAGGATTGGGAGGGTGTGTTAGGAGAAATTATGAGAAACTAGCTGTAAGATCTGTGAAACATTCTATAGGCAAAGGTATGGAAGTAACTATGATTAGCAAAAATGATGAAACTAATAAGAGACATCATCATGCAAGAAAAAGGAACAAGAGCAAATGGATTGCCAAGTTTGATGAGAAGAGTGGTGAGGAACACATATTCAGATTACCTCAGTTTGACTTGCTTTTGGAATTAAAATTGTACTTTTAATTACATATAGAAATTGTATAGCACCGACACTTCGGATTAAAAGTGTGTATGGTGTCCGACGTGTGTTGGTATCTGACATTGACACATGTAGTTACATTTAATTTTTTCGATTTTTCAAATTATCATCGGTACTCGTGTTTGTATGAGTGTATTGTGAGTCTTCCAATTTCAAAGTAACTAATGTTTGAAATCGATTATTGCGTGTAACTGCATTAAGTCATTAGTGCAATGAATTTGAATCCGAAATAGTACATACTACAAAGTTTTAATCAAAATCTCTTGCACATATTTTCTAACAAAGTTGATTCCTAAAAGGAAATTGAATTATTTACTACCATAGCTTTGTTATTACTAATTACTTTGAATGGAGTATGAATGAGTACTGCTGATAGAAATATCAGGAAAATAATCCAATAAAAAAAACAAAAGAAAAATGCAGTTGAATTTGTTGTTCACAATAATAGAAGGTGGTGATGATTACCTCCCAGTACCAACCATTATGCCAACCACCAAATTTCAAACTTCAAATGCAAGAGACTAATACATCTCAACTGTCTTGTTGTTAAACCTTCATATTCACATTTCCTCTCTTATTCTTCAATTTTGTAAACATCATTGTTCCTATCCTTGGATCACAGAGGATCCAGTCTATGAATGGCAAAGCTAATAAGATCTTTGGCTCATCTATGGCCATCTTTTATCAAGATATGTATGCTGAATCTTGTCCTCAACTTCAACAAGATCATTGTATTAGCAGATGACAATGGAAATAGTGATTTTACATCATTTGAAAGTACTTGCAAGAATACAAACTATCAACTTTTTCTCCCTCCACCATATCAGAATATATCCTCTACAATATGTAAACCTGTTTGGAACACATATGAATTGAGGGTAAGTTCAAGTTCAATTAGAATTCTAATTTTTTATTGTTTGTTCTACTCATTTATTTTTCACTTATTATGTTTAGTTCTTTGGTTTAGAATGTCCTTTTTTTTTTTTT
>JBBPBP010000003.1:59044265-59086383 GCA_037974735.1 Cicer chorassanicum | reverse complement strand
TTATCTAGCTTTTCAAAAATCAACAATTCACTTTAGAATCTAGAGTAATATCAATAATTCATAAATAAATCAACGGTTTATATTATAGGGGTAGTCAGTTACATCATAAAGTTACATTATACCAAATCGTGAATTTGTTAAAATAACAATTATCGATTTTTTTATTTTACTCTCTACTTGGACAATTAATTTTGTTTGAAAAAGGTAAATCTTAGTATATTAGCGGTCAAAATTTGAACTTTGAGATTGATTATTTTTTCAATGATTTTAGAATTTTGATGTTTTATGATCTAGCAAATCTAAGATCTAGCAAGAAATGTTATTATTTGAATGTCATGGTTTGTCTCTTTGCATCTAATATGTAGTGAGATTTTGTTGCAGTACACAAAAAAGGATGATATCACAACAATAATACTATCTGCACCCTACACTATTGGGTGGGTGGGGATTGGATTTTCAAGAGATGGTAAGATGAATGGTTCAAGTGCAATGGTGGGATGGGTTAACAAACATGGTCATGCAAAAATAAAACAGTTTTATCTAAGGGGTATGAAATCATCAGAAGTGATTGCAGACAAAGGTGAACTGCCTCTAAATAATGTGCCTGCTGCTGTGGCAACAAATGGGGCTGACATTTATTTGGCATTTCAGCTTCAAACAACTATTCCATTTGGAAAGCAACCAGTTTTATTGGCTTTTAGTACTAAGCATCCACATGACCACCACCTGTCAAAACATGATGACAAAACAACAATTATTTTTGATTTTTCTTCTTCAGGTGCAAAATTATACTATATGACACTTGTTTCCCTATTAATGCTCACTTTCATTTCTTTTCAACAATTTATAATATTTTACTTTGTATTTATAATAAGTAAGTTGACAATGATCCCTTTTGCAGGTTCTAAGGGTCCAACATCCAATGGTTTGATTGAGATGAGGAAGAATCATGGAATAGTGGGTATAATTGGGTGGGGCTTAATCCTGCCAGTAGGGGCAATTGTTGCAAGGTACTTCAAACATAAGGAACCACTTTGGTTCTATCTACATTCAGTGATTCAATTTGTAGGATTTGCATTTGGGCTTGTGACTGTCCTTCTTGGATTACAACTCTACTCCAAAATGCATGTCCATATACCAGCTCATAGAGGAATAGGCATTTTTGTCCTTGTGCTAAGTATTCTTCAGGTCTGCCACTAACTCATGCAAACTATTCTTCAGCTTAATTATCGTTGTTAAAGTACAATTTTAACTGACATATAATTAACTACAACTTAAACTGACTACAAAACCATGTGAGTTCAGATATTGGCATTCTTATTCAGACCAAATAAAGATTCCAAGATCCGAAAAATTTGGAATTTGTATCATGGCTGGTTTGGAAGACTGGCACTATTCTTTGCAGCTTTGAACATAGTGTTGGGAATGCAAGCTGCAGGAGCAGGGAATGATTGGAAGACAAGCTATGGATTCCTTGTTAGTATTAATATTGTTGCAGTTATTGTTCTAGAAATTTTGGCATATTTTAAAAGATCAGAAAAGCGTTCTCTTCCTCAGAGTTTCCAAATGGACTCAATTGAAGAACCAACCTTTCAAACTAATAATAATCTACCAAAAGGTAAATTTTTCCTATGTTTTTTATACTATTTTGTCTCTTGTAAAAAACGGTTATTTCTATCTAATTGTTGTTTTATAAATTTAATATCTAATAGTAATACCACTTTGATGAAGCAGGGTGAATGTGATAGCTCCTAGTTTTGCACTTGTGTAAACTCATCCTTGTGGAAATGTGTAGATATCTATAGTCACCTAGAAGTTTGCCAAGAAGGACAATCCTAACCCTGGCTTCCTCACATGAACTTGAGATTGAACTTTGTTGTTTTTTTTTTCTTTCTTCATTTGAGTTTCTGCTGCTGATTGATCGGGTGCAATGTCATTTTTTACATCTACATTTTGTTGTTTTTCTTTTCTGTACAAAAGAAATGTTTTTGAAATTTAAAAATCATATTGGTGAGTGATCATGTTTTGATCAAAAGAGCATATTCATACATCGATCCTTCACATAATGCTCAAGCAATTCCTTCTTATTCTGAGCATGTGTTTGGAACTACATTTGCAAGTCATTTTTCGTATTCCTCTACATTCTTGCTGTGGTATAATATATAGAAGCTACAATATTAAACTTCCACGTTGACGTGGTTTCAACCTTAATCCTCATATTTTCAAATAAAGAGTGAGGAGAGGAGCAATATTGTTAGATCCTAAATCGAAGATCTTCTACAATTAGTTAATTTAGTTTAATCACATAATGACAATAATAACTTGCATATAACCTGTGATGTTTGGTTTACTCATGCACATTTTGTATCATTATAGTCTATTGATGTTATATACTATGATTTAAGAGACTAAATCAATTTTTTTTTTTTTATTTACAATATTAAATTCACCAGCTCTTAGGATTTTAATGATAAAAATAATTATTTACTCAAAAAATAAAATTAGTGGCAAATAACTAGACATTAAAAATTTGAAATCTAGTAAATAATTCACCATTAATTCATATATTTTTTCTCTTATTACTAAATTAATTGACACGGTTGGAGAGAATTTTCATATTTTTTTCTTTCTAAGTTTATATTATTAATTTAACTTTTTAGTAGTAGACCCGTAATTGTTTCATGTATACTCATTATAGCGAAATTAGATAGTGGGGTGGTGATTAGGATGTAACTCCTCTCAAATAAACAATTAATTTTAGAGAGAAATAAATAAATAAATATTAACAATCATTGATTAAGAAGTCAAATTAGAGAATATTATATATAATCATACTAAATTACGAATATGTGGAAAATAACAATCTATAGGGTGACGGGATAACTCTTCCATAAAATAATAGATTCAATAACAAATATAAAAAAGTTAACAAACAAATAGAGTATACATATAAACTTTAGTAGATCATTTAACGATGTCCATCAAACATTATTTTTTCGGTTCATATTAAGGGCTCCCAATAAATTATATAAAAAATATCCATTTTCAATTGTTTATGTATGCCAATTGAAAATGGGTTGTGCTAAAATTGGGGTTATTCGAGTCTTCCTTAAAAGATGATGAGTAATAAAAGTGAAGTTTGAATTAAAATAACAAATATACGTTAAATTAATTCATAAATTTTGTGAATCATAAATATATTATTGAAATTGTAAAATATTAATAAAAATAGTTTATATATATATTTTTTTGTATGGTAATGTAATTGAATATATGACTTATATAGAGTTATCTCACATAAATGTTACATTCATGAATATAAATTTGTCGATTAAAATTTGTTATCTTATGGATAAGTTTCTGAGTAATTATAATTGTGGATTGATTAATTATAAACAAATTAGTCTATGAAATATTTAAATTTAATTGAAACATTAATAATAATGACATTATCAATGTGAAATGTCAAATATTTAATTAATATTTTATATCATAATCTTTAACCATAAAAATTTAAATATGAACTATTTTGATTAGTATTTTACAACTTCAAAAATATATTTATTAATTTACAAAATTCTTAATTTATTTGAATCTTACGATTTAAATGACTAATTTGTTTTCACTTGAATTAAAAAAAAACAATGACTATGATTTTGAACCATCAAAAAAGTATTATGGTGTTATTCTGAGGATGAGAGTGTGGCGGCTTTGAATATTTGGAAACCGGAACCGTCCCAAGAAATGATGAAAGTAAATTTTACTACGATTTATTTTTTATAATTTTTAATAACATTTTAATAAAATTATTGAGTTATTTTGTGAAAATTATTTTTTAAAAATTAAAAAAATTATTTATTATATTAATAAATAAATGATTTTATATAAATATATTTTTAATTATTAATTAATTTAAATAATTTAATATTGATTCAGATAATATTAACTTTGACAAAAATTTATTAGTTTTAGATTTAAAAATATTTAAAATAAGACTTTTTATTAAATAAAAAATTAATATTTTATAGAGGCATAATTGCCATAGTGTCCATATCCTTTGCACAGGCAAAACCAGAGTTGATGGACTAAATTTGGTGGGGATGAAGAATGATAAAATTTGGTAGAATAATCTAATCTAACGGTAAAAAAGTGATGCATCATGCATCAATACCTCCGCTTTAAAAGGACCCCTAAAAAGATATACATTTATGCCACACCGAAATACTACAAATTGGCTTTTTTTTTTTTTTTTTTTTTTTTTTTTTTTTGTATATGAAAAAAACAAAAACAAATTGCCGCTTCCGCCAAAAAAATATAATAAAGTTTCGCGCTTTCCTGAATTTTACAAATTTTGGTCATCCTCTTCACCTCGTTTTCTTTTCTAACACAACTTAATTTAATTTCAAGCGTTTCCTATTGTGATTCGCGAAATTTAATATCAATTTATTTACTTATTTTATCCCTTCTGCGTGATTCGCGAAAGGGAAAAGTTTTGCTCAATTTTCTCTCTTTCATTGTTCGATTCGTTTGCGTGTTTTCGCATCGGAGTTAAGCGATTTCCAATTCGATTGGATTTTCGTGGTGTCAGGATCTGACATTTGTAGCTCCGGTGCTACACCTTTGAATTAGGGTTTTGTGTGTGCTTCACAATCACAGTATGATAATTAAGCATTCTTTGAAAGCTGGATTGCAAAACCTAAAGCGGTGTAAGCACGAAGAAGAAGAAAAGGACCGTGTTAATTCGGCGATTCAGAAGAAGCAGAAGGTGAACGGCGTTGACTCCATCGGTAACAGTGAAGACTTGAACATCGTTTTTGTCTCTGGATCCTGCGAAGGATTAAATTGCGGCGGCGGTGGTGAAGTCCACTCCAATTCAACTTCCGTGGAATTGAACGGTGGAAGTGCAAAAGCACCTCCGCTGTTACGATCTTCCAGTGGCCGCGTTCAAATGCTTCCATCTAAGTTCAATGATTCGGTACTTCTCGATACATGGAAGAATAATAATAGACGAATTAAAATATCTGAATTAGGGTTTGAAGGTGATAATGGTTCAAGAGACACTGAAATGAGAATTTTGAATAAGGGAAAGAAAAACAAATGCGACTCAAAACAAGAGATTGATTATGGTTTTGATGAATTTAACTACGAGAAGCATGCTAAGTCGTTTAAGAGCATCAAAACGACGGTTAAAGGGAGTCGTTTGTTGTTGGTTAAAGAGAGTGAAAATGGTTTGGTTGAAAAGGCTAAAAAGGGGAAGGAGATTTTCAAACTAGAAGATTTTCGTTTGGGTGATATAGTTTGGGCGAAATGTGGCAAGAGTTATCCGGCGTGGCCTGCTGTGGTGATTGATCCCATTTTGCATGCTCCGGAGTCTGTTCTCAGCTGTTGTGTTCCCGGTGCAATTTGTGTTATGTTTTTTGGTTATTCAAAAAATGGAAAGCAAAGGGTAAACTTTTTCAATACACCTTTATGTAAATGTTTGAGTTATTGATTGTGGTTTTTTATGTCGAAAACTAATGAATTGGTGATGGGCACTTGGCAGGACTATGCGTGGGCGAAGCAGGGGATGGTATTCCCCTTCTTGGAATTCATGGATAGGTGTGTTTGAATTAGTGTTGTCAATTGTGAATTGCGGAAAATGGTTTATTCAAATTTGTTATGCAACAGTGCTATTAGCACTGCCATAGCCTCTATCTGTCAATGTTTTGCACTAAATAGCATATCGTAGATTTGTTCAAATTCTGTTATGCTAAAGTGCTATAATGCCGCAGTAGCCGTCTTTTTAACAACATCGCTGTGAATGTTTTGGCTGCTGTTCTTCCTGCAAGAATATTTGGCTTGTACTTACTCATTAAGAATTATCTTTGTTCAGATTCCAGGGGCAGATCCGATTGTACAAGAGCAAACAGAGTGATTTTCACAAGGCAATGGAGGAGGCAATGTTGGCGGAAGATGGCATTCTGGATCCACACTTCAGAACTGAGCAAATTGTGGAGGGTGCGGGTTCCTGTGCTGATCAGGAGCATTACTACAAAGACCAGGTGATATTAATTTATTCAACTGTGTTGTGTATGATCGTGAAAAAAAAAAACTGTTAATAAGATAATTTGACAAAATGACATTTTAGGTCTAACATATTTTTAAAATATCAGTTTGTAAGGTGAGAGATGCCTCTCTATATAAACTGTATTTAGGTCTTATCTCTTAATACTATTAGGCTTGGTGTATGGATATAAATTATATATTACCTCCATCCCTATATAGAATACCCTTTTAATACTTCCATCCCTATATATAAGGCCCTTTTCAAATTTCCAATGGCATTAATTATTTCTTTACCAATGTACCCCTAATTATGTTACCTCTTTTTCTACAATTTACAATTAATACTACAATAAAAATATAAATTAATTCTCTCTCTTGGAGGGTAAATTTGCTAAACAACACAAATTGTCAACAAATTTAATACTATACTAAACTTTTTTTTTGAAGAAGCTATAATCAACTTTCTTAATACCTGTGACTTAATATAGGAATGAAAGTAGTACTATACATTCAAACAAAGTCAACGTTCATTAAAAATATTAAATAGTAGTAAGTATGATTTGTGCGTGCGTTTTTGGCCCACTTTTGATCCTTTTTTGGTGCAAGTTTTTTTTTTTTTTACTTTTAAGTCTTTTATATTTTTCAATGTATTTGTACGAGCGATGACACTTATTTCTAGTGAATTTATCTTGTAAATCTTATAGAAACTGGTTAATTATATAATTTTATCTAGTGAATAAATTATGCAGGATGCAAAATCTTGTTTTGGCTGTGGTTTGCCGTTGCCATGCAAAACCATGAAGAAGACTAAAGATTCAAGCTGTGCTCCTCAGCATTATTGTAAACCTTGTGCAAAGGTTCAGCGATTTACTCATTTAAGATTTCTTCAGTTTCTTGACTACATATATCTGTTGCTGACATTTAGTTTTAAACACTCATGGTTCTTTCTTACAGTTACTAAAATCAAAACAATATTGTGGCATTTGCAAAAAGATTTGGCACCATTCAGATGGTGGTGATTGGGTGAGATTCTACTTCTCAATAGGTGTCTCTGATTGATTAAATTAATGCTTATTTCTCCTAGAATCAAAATTTTGAGATCTTGTGGGGCACTTTGAATTAGGTATGCTGCGATGGTTGTAATGTTTGGGTGCATGCTGAGTGTGACAAAATTTCCAGCAAACTTTTCAAGGTATAGTATAATGGTTAACAACATGCTGCTGCAGCTCTCTTTTCACCTTTCTTTTGCTTGTTTGATGTCCCTGGTCCAAAACAATATGTAAGATGACTGACTGGTTACTTGATGCAGGATCTGGAAAATATAGATTACTATTGCCCAGATTGCAAGGGAAAGTTGGATTGTAAATTATCAGCATCACAAACATACAAATCAAAAATTAAGTATGCAGTAATTATCTATTACTTCCTTTGCCCATACTCGGGCATTCAGCATTTGACTTTATTCTTTGAATCTTATGTTCTTTTTTCGGGACAGGTCAGTAGAGAACAACCAAAAACCCGCGTTACCTGAAGAGCTAGTGGTGGTGTGCAATGACATGAAAGGAATTTACTTTCCAAAGCTTCATTTGTAAGCCTTGAATACTTGCTTTATATTATAGGGTTTGATAGTCAAATAAAAATATTTTGACGTCCCCAACACGCTGCAGATAAATTTCTTAAATTTATATTCTTGGAGATGCTCTCCATCCACCTCTCCATTGGGTGGATTTAATACCATGTTGGGAAACGAAAAATAATTCTAGATCTGTTTATATATGTGGCTTGGTTCACAAGTGAAACTACTTCTGATATGAGAACCTATATAATCATTATATTTTTTACACTCCTTTTTTTTACATCTTTACACCTCTTTTTATTTTTTTATTTTTATCTATCCTCTTTCTCATTAACAATATCATCATTCAAGAAAAATTTCATATAATTTTTTTTTTTTTATCATTTTTTCTTGCAGAGTTATGTGCAAGTGTGGCACGTGTGGGTCAAGGAAGCAGGCATTGGCTGAATGGGAACGGCATGCAGGTTGCAGAGCCAAAAAATGGAAACATAGTGTGAAGCTAGAAAGTACAATGCAACCATTAATGAAATGGGTATGTGTCATATCTTGCTAGATGAGATGTGTGGCAAATCTTTCTGGTGGTTTGCGTGTTTGTCGGTTTTGTATTAGCAGTCATGTAGAATGGTTACTCTCATTTGAATTACTTTTATGCTGACTGCATCACTTTTATTTCCAAACTTTTCCAAATTCAAAATATAAAGATGTAGTCCTGTAATGTGTGCATATTGTGTCTTCGTATTTCCATATTACTGCTTTTGTGCTTCTTTCTCATTTTTGAAATAACAATACAAAATTCTACAGATCACAGAACACAATTCCCAAGCTGGAATTTCCATGCAGTTAGATCAGAAACGGGTGCTTTCCTTTTTGCAAGGTAAACATGTATTTCATATGCACTTTTACATACTGAAGCTTTCATTTCTTTTACATAATCAGGTCTTATGGTACATTGCAGTCTCATGTTTTCTCTGAAATACATCTTTGAAACAGAGAAACTTATTTTACTTGTACTTTATTGCCTCAGAGAAGTATGAGCCAGTTTATGCAACATGGACAACAGAAAGATGTGCGATTTGCAGATGGGTTGAAGATTGGGAAGATAACAAAATTATTATCTGTAACAGGTTGCTTTAATCAACATTAATGGTTTTTGCTCCTAGCTGTAAAGTTATTATAGATATATTAAAATTCTGTTTCTGATTTACAAAACTTTAAAGGGTCAAAATAAATTACTTGATGTGCACTTGTTCATTGTGCAGGTGCCAAGTTGCAGTTCACCAAGAGTGCTATGGGGCAATGAATGTTCAAGATTTTACTTCCTGGGTTTGTAGAATGTGTGAAACTCCTGAGGTAGAAAGAGAGTGTTGCCTCTGTCCAGTAAAAGGCACGTCATCTACATTTCATATTTTCTTTGTCTGACTGTTTTTGCTGTATCTCATAATATTACACTCTTCAGGAAAGTAGTAGGTTATGGATCCAGCATAATTGTTCTTCAGTGACAAATAGGCTATTTGTCATTCATTGGCTTGACTTTATTGGAATTATTTATGACTTAAATTGTCCACTTACAATGGCCTTTTCCCCTTTTTATTTTTTCTGGTTGTATCACTTATATGTGTCATTCATTGCTAATTTGCTTTTTATAATATGGGGTAAACTCTTTGCAGGTGGAGCACTGAAGCCAACTGATGTTGAGTTGTTGTGGGTTCATGTAACATGCGCTTGGTTTCGTCCTGAAGTTGTTTTCAGAAACCATGAGGCAATGGAACCTGCCTCTGGAATCCTTAAGATTCCTCCTAATTCATTTTTGAAGGTAACGGTAGGAGCTAAGGTTTTCTTGAAAGTTGTTGTCAAGTGATTTTAGCTACTAGCCTGCTATATTCTTTTTAGCAGTAGCTGTGAACTAATTTGCAGGCTTGTTTCGATGACCACCCAGAATGAATTCTGTTTTTTTTTGGGGGTTGGGGGAGTGGATAAAGTAGCAATTATACAATATAATTATCATTTCAGTAATTCCATTCCCCTATGTAATTTTATTACTCAATTACTTATACAAAACTCTTTCCCTTCAATTAATTCTTTACTAAGAGTCAAAACTCTGAACATGCACTAAATCATCTTCCACCTTCAATTCAACACAACCCTTCTTACCTCTCCATGATTATATTCGAATTTTGTTTGTAAGATAGTGATGAGGTTGTTATTTAATTTTTTGGGGCCCTTTTCTCGTTGGGTTATACCCTTACTTGACATTCATTATTTCTATGTTTCTTGTCTACATTGGTGCCAGACTTGCGTGATCTGTAAACAAAGCCATGGTTCCTGTACAAGTTGTTGCAAGTGTGCTACTTATTTTCATGTGATGTGTGCGTCAAGAATGGGATACAGCATGGAAGTAAGTATGATGGCCCTTTTACTTCAATTTGAACTGTGCCTTGATCTGAAGCTGCTACTTTTTCTTCTTAATTTGCTTTTTCCTTTGGAGCGCAGTGAAAACATTTATGTCCATATTAAACATATAGATAACTAAGGAAGTTAGCATTTAGTTATATGGCGATTACGACTGGTGCTGAAATATGTTGATATTGTTTAAATGTACAGTTGCGTTCTACAGTGAAGAAGGGGACTCAAATAACAAAGACACTAATATATTGTGCAGTTCACAGGTTTGAGCTCTGTCTGGTCATCAAATTATGCTAATCTTATTTTCCACGTGTTCTTTTAAAAAACCATTTTTACATGTTTATTTCATTTTAGGCGCCCAAATCCAGATTCAGTAGTGGTTGTGCATACACCCCTTGGGGTATTCTCTCCGAGAACTTCGCTTCAAAATCACAAGGGATGCTTAAGAGGATCAAAGCTTATTTCATCCGATAATATAGAACTCCTTGAACCTTCAACCTCTGAAGGTTATGAGGTTGAGCCACTATCTGCTGCCAGGTGTCGTGTTTACAGAAGGCCTCCCAATAAGGTGCTTATTTAAGACATACTATTGTGGCCATAACTTTATGTCAAGTTATCAACTTCTCTAGGCTTCTACTATGAAATCATACAGAGCCACTTGCGGTTTTTTCTGCTGTATAAAAAACTATGTAACGGATCATTAACTAATTTTTTTATTTTGGTCCCGTTTAATACATTTTCTCCTATATTGCCAGAAGGATGATACACCAATAATTCACTTGCTTGGGGGGCCAAACCTTCATTCTTTAAGTGAAATAACTCAACTAAACAGCAATAAGGTAATCATCTTGTTTTGGTGTTCTGAGTTATAACTGTACCACATCAAATTTTGTCTGTTGGTGAAAAACTCTTAGTTCTAATCTTGTTCTGTGATAGGATGCTGGGGTATTTTCTTCATTTAAGGAACGCCTTCACCATTTACAGGTTAGTTAATCTCTCAACTTTCCCAAGTTAAAACTTCATTTCCATATCTTAAATTTTAATTTTAAGTAAAACCGTATCTCTTTTTTTTTTTGCTTTTAACCTTTGATGTTCTGGGGTCTTAGAAAACAGAAAATTGTAGAGTTTGCCTTGGAAAATCGGCTATTCAAGGGTGGGGCCTCTTTGCTCGTAGAGATTTGCAAGAAGGAGAAATGGTAACATTTTGTATTAATTTAAGATGGTCTCTTTGAAGTGTAAAATAAATACTGCTGCAGTTTTTCCTGATAGACTATATGTACATGCTTCTTGTGCCTGTCTGCAGGTCGTCGAGTATCGTGGTGAGCAGGTAAGGCGTAGTGTTGCTGATCTCAGGGAAGCAAAGTACCGTTCAGAAGGCAAGGCTTGTTATGTGAGTCTCCTTAAAGTTATTTGAGATATCTGTCTGTACTATGCTCCAAGCCACTTGCTGTGTGCTAGTTCACATTTTTTTGGATCGTAGAAAATGAGATTTCATCAAACCATGTGTGCACAAGGTTGAAGAATAATAATTTTGAGTGATTTTTAAAATTTAATGTTTTATATATAGAAATCCTATCAAATATTATGAGACTTGTTAAGATTTGAGAGGATTGTAGAAAGACTGTTTTTTGTTTCAACTCTAAATGGGTCTTCAATTTTATAAGGGTAAACACATAATCAAATTGATTTCATTTTTAATGTGAATGAAACAATAGAATTGATTTCTTTCACTCTATTCTCCCCTTGCCTCAAGATAGTGAAAAATTAGATTTTCTAGTTAGGGAAATTGGGAATTGCGATTGGACCCTCCTAGGTAGGATTGGGCCAGGCCAATAGCGATGTGCTGAGAATTGAGGCTTCCTGAAGATAAAATCATTTGGCATTGGGAAAAGGGGGAACATACTCTGTTAGATTTGCTTACCATTTTATCTATGAGGAAAAGAATGGGAGTCTTCCTGAAGCTTCCTCTGCATCATGTAATGGATTAATGAAGGATATTTGGAGATTTTAAGTTCCTAATTGTGTTGGAAATGTTGATGAAGAAAGCCAAGATCACCTTCTCATTAAAATGATGTGGGTCTCTTCTCATTTGGGTATCCGTGTTCCCCATCATATGAACCAAACTCTCGTCTACTTCAGTGGCCAAGCTGCTCAGATCAGTTAGCAAAGCAAATGTTCAGCTAGCAAAGCAAATGTTCAGCATATGCCGTTGGAAAATATGGAAAGCCATTACTGTTTTTAACCCCAACCACGAGGTAATTGGGTCAACAAAGAAAATATAGATGCAGGCTGTTTTGAAAATGCTTGTCTGGTTAGGGAATGCTGGTTCATAATCTGAAGGACAAGCCAGCTTTGTTGCCACAAAGTTTGAAAGAACAGAACTGTCCCCTGCTCTAGCTGATGCGTTGGGCACAAGGTGATGTCTTCTTTTGGCATAAAACTAGAATCTCAACAGAGTTATTATCAAATCTAATTCCAAAGGGATTGTTAATTGCATGTGGGTCCTCACTCAAAATTTGTAGCTATTGATCTGATCGTCCTTGACTGACTGTAAGGAACGCTTGTCTCAGTTGGAGAGTGCATCTGTGGTTAGTGTTAAAAGGTGCAAGAATGTTGCTGCCTGCTCATAAAGCTTGTTATCTAGGGATCTAGAACATGGGTGGGAAATGTCCCTTAACTAAACTTAACAAACTGTTTGTAATGATTCCATGTTTTTTTGCAAAGGCTTTTTTTTTTTGTTATTTGAAATCTATTTGCTGTAAAAAAAAAAGAATTGATTTATAAATCAATCCAAATCCTAATTTTAGAGTCATGTAAAAGTAAACCTTATCATATTTCCTTTGAACTCTTGGTTATGTGGTTTAGAGGCCTTTTTTAGAAAGGTTCATGTTTGCTGCTAACATTAGTATTCATTGTACTTTTGATCTTAAAACCAGTTGAAATAAATTATGCAGCTGTTCAAGATTAGCGAGGAAGTGGTAATTGATGCAACAGATAAGGGCAATATTGCACGTCTAATAAATCATTCTGTAAGTTAATTGCAATTAATAGTTCTTGGTTTTATAGTACTTCACTTCCCCAGTGATGCTGAAAAGCGAAAGAAAAAAGAATGGCACAAATGTTAGTTTTACATTATGAACATTTTGTTTCTGAAAAAATATGAATCAATGTGATTGCTACAGTGCATGCCAAACTGCTTTGCAAGGATTATGTGTTTGGGTGATCAGGAGAGCCAGATTGTTCTTATTGCAAAGACCAATATTTCTGCCGGTGAAGAACTAACGTATGGTTTGTTGTGATATATATATTTTTGATGTGTGTGCATGCAAACAATATTGTATATTGGGATGTGTCATGCAACATACTTTGGGCATCTTTCTTGTTTATGATGATGCTTTTTTAGTATGACACATAACTTTTTTTCTTACCATCTCAATGCTTCTGCAGGTATGATTACTTGTTCGATCCAGATGAGCGGGATGAACTCAAGGTTCCCTGCCACTGCAAAGCCCCCAATTGTAGGAAATTTATGAACTAGGTTGGTTAATGGTTTTGCATTGTTTCTGCCAATGGAGCAATTGCACCAACCAAACCTTAACCGGGAATATTTGTCCATTGAAATTTTAATTTTTTCAAGTTAAATTAATAAATTTGTATACAAGATATGTTGTACTATTGTCACATTGTAAAGATATTTTTAAAAAGAATAATATTTTACAAGATTATTTATTTTACTTCAAAACATGGGATTTATGTTGAACAAGCCGTGTGCAGTACATTACCTCAAATTAATATAGTTTGTTAATGTAAATCTTATTAATTGTCCATATTCACAATTGTAAGTTTGGTGATTCAAAAAGACACAAGAATGTCTCTGAAGACATTTTTTTTGAAGGAGTCTATACAAACCACCACGGTCCAATTAGTTAACATTTGAATGAATTGCAAATGAGAATTTATGTATTTAGTATTCTATATTAGGATGGTTTAGTTAGAATGAAGATGTTTTATTTGCAAATGGTAAATATTTTGTTTTTGTTTTTATCCTGTTGCCTATTATGCTGACATGGCAAAAAAATACCTGAACCTTCTATATCGCTGTTAGACTTTATCAATATATAATACTTTTTGACCTTCATTATTGCTTCTTAATTAACTTGGATGAATGGTTTTCACATTACGGATTCTTCATTTTATAAACTGATTTGTTCATCAAAGTAGCAATGGACATCTTGAAGTTCTTTCACTTCTTCATTTTTTTTCTTGTCATATATGCCTCAGAAGACTATTGTCGACATTCTTGGTGCAGTGACAATAACATCCTTATTCGTTTCCCTTTTCAAGTTGAAGTAGAAGGTGATCAATATCCTTATTGTGGCTATCCTGGTTTCAAATTAACTTGTACAAATGATAGCAAAACAGTTTTAACACTCCCTTATACAGGAGTCTTCTATGTTCGCAAAATCAACTATCTCAAACAGCACATACAACTCTATGACCCTCGTGATTGCCTTCCAAATCGTCTTCTAAGCCTTAATCTTTCAGGTTCACCTTTTACTGCCAAATTTATTACTAACTACACCCTCCTGATCTGCTCAACTCAGAACATAGGATCACAATTCATACCTCTTGAATGTCTTAGCAATTCTACACATTTTGTATCAGCTATTCCTTCAATGAACTTCACCAATTCATTGCCTCAGTCTTGCTATGTTAATAGAAAGATTTCAATTCCAGTTGCAAGATCATATAATGAAATTTTCAGAAACTACCTCAGCGAAGATCTTCTACTAACATGGTCTTCGCCCGATTGTAGATATTGTGAATTACCAGATGGTATGTGCAAATTTGAGAGCAGAAATAGTGATCGAGTTCGATGTTTCTCTGATCACCAAACGGGTAAAACTGTTGTTGAACTTTTCCGCATGTCAACTCATTTGTTTAGTGATTCATGACATGATATTATTTCGTCATTCAATCTAAAGTAATTTGTTTTGTCAACTTGCTTGCTTAGTCAAAAACTTATTAATCAATAAACGTTTTATATATTATTTTTAATCCTTAATGGAATTGACATACATGGAATTTATTTGAAAATTCTAAGTCAATGATTTTATGTGTCGACTTTAGCATGTGTTTGAAAACTTCGATATCCACGGTGGAGGCACTTCAACTTCGCCTGGACAGTTCTATGGTCACAGTAGAAGGATTCTACCGTGCAACATACTAAATGTTGTAATAGTAAACAATAAATTAAAGGCAGAAAATGAAAAACTTGGTGAATTCAGTGAGCGGAAGACCGGAGGGGCTCAATATATAAGTAAAAAAAATGAATCGATTGTAAATGATTTTTCATCTAACAAAATCTGAATTTACTATTATATCACTAGTAAATTATTAATGTTAATTACTGACATATTTTTATTTTACTTCAATATATAAGATACAAAATACAATGTTCTTCGAAAGAAAACGTTTTAAAATTTTGAGAGTATAAAATTTAGAACTCAATAAAATTAGCATAAAATTGATATTGTGCTAATCTGGAAGTGTTCTTTATTCAATGTTCCTTTAAATTATATTCAGTTTGCACCATTAAATTAACCTTTAAATTATATTAAATTATACATGTGGTTCTATAAATTTGATCATTTTTTCGAATCACTGTAATAAAATGTTTTATATCAAATTTTTTTGAGGCTATATATGTGTGCAAATAGTTGTAGAAAAAAATCAAAAAATGTAAACCGTTTATAAAGTTTTTATAAGGTTTTATGGATGTTTTCTGAAAAATTATTATGAGGGATACATTGTTGTCGTATTTAGTAGGTTTTTAATGATCAAAACTTTCAATTACACTAATTGATGAAAGTGAGACAAAGAACTAACAATACAAATAAAATATAAATTAAATAACCAATTAAAAAAAAAAGTAAAAATCAATTCGGAAAATGAGTCAAACTTAACTGCACACAATTTTTGCTTGACATATTTATTCATTATTACATAGTACTCGGAAGTAACAACTGTTCCATTTTCATTTTCAGGTGACTCAAAACATGCCTTTGTGATATTTAGAATCATCATATTATCCATTGGGGGAGCAGCTATGATGTGTGCAATTGGGATGGGGTGCTTAACGCACTTCAAGCGCAGAAGGACAATATCAGCTGAACCTACTATTGATATTACCATTACAAGGATAAGGATGGGTCTGGATGAGTCAACAATTGAGTCTTTCGACAAGATTGTATTAGGGGAGAGTCGAAGACTGCCTGGAGCGGGACACAATGATGGAACAGGATGTTGTTCAATATGCCTCTCAGAGTACAACAGCAAGGACATAATCAGATGCATCCCTGAATGCACACACTGTTTCCATGCTCACTGCATTGATGAATGGCTTCGCATGAACACTACGTGTCCACTTTGCCGCAATTCTCCTTCCCCTTCTCATTCTGTTCTTCATTCAATATCATGAAGTTACAAATCAAAACCAAATCTGGGAAATGAATTCATTGCTCCCAAATCACACTATCAGAGGCTTGGGGTATGTATCAGTATCTGGATGGCTTAAAACATTGAGTCTGTGTTCCGATGAATATTTGTAGAATTAATTCTAAATGGTTTTCATTTTGTAGAATAAACTTTATAATATTAAATATTAGTTTAAAGTAATTTGATTATATTGTTTTAAAAAGTCTTGTAACTAATTTTAGCAGACAAACTTGTAAAATACTATCAAGCCTGCAAAATCTTTTATCACTAAAGCTCAAACAAGAATTTAAGGACAATTGACTGTATTCAAGAATAAAACATCAAAATTTTCTACAAAATCATGTTAAAGTGTCACTGCCATTAACCGCACTAACTGGAATCGAATACTAATTTACTATCTAATAAAAGCAAAATTGAAATTGTTCATAATGCAAAATAAGACTTGAATTATACATGTCCAGCTTCCTTTGACAGTTTGGTAACAGTATTATATTATTGCATCAAATACAGCCAACAGTTAAAACAAAACGAACAGAAAATGCAGGCATTAGTCTGTTCTGCAACCCAAGACACAATTAACTGCCAAACAAAAACGTATGATCAGTTATAAGATACTGTACAGAGAAGGAACTGCTCCACAGATGATAGATGTATATCAAGGAACTGCTCCACAGATGATAGATGCATATCAAAATGCTTTTCATTTCTTTGCTAGCAGTTTCTTTGGAAGTTTATCCAGGGGAGTCGATTTTAAAAGAAAAAGCCTAGCAGCACGCTCCTGCAAAGTACCACCACATTTTAACCCACGCGACAGGAGTTCAGTCTTCAACTTTTCCAAGCCAAGAATCTATGAAAATGGAAAACACATCAGACTTCAGAGTCTAATAAATAGTATATGACTAGTGGATCTAGTCAATAAATGAGATGACTAATCTTTTTATCTAATCACGCATGTCTAGAACAACAAGTTCACCACATAAATATTATATTCAATAAGTTAGACGAACATAAATATCAGTGGATTTCTAAAAATAATAGTTTGCTGAAGTTTTACATAAAAACTACATTTGTATCAATTAAGTAAAGCACATAAACATATCAAAGTGTAGAACACCACAGAACCATCGTTATGTTTTGAATTATACCTCAAGTTCAGCAGCTGAATTAAAAGCATCAAAATTCAAAGGCTCCTCCTTCACTGGGACACTAATGCTTGGCAAGCTTTCTTCAATGACAGCTGTTTTATGCTCAAGAGAACCATCAATTTCCATGTCATTGGCCACAATTTCAGAGCTCACAATATTTGAGACTTGAGCAACAGTGCCATCAACTTTGTTATCCTGATCTTGAGTACTAATTCCAGAATCCAACGCCTCTGAACAAGGCACAGCATTAGCCTCCATCATCTCATCATTTACCATGAGTTCAGGTTCAGCAGCCACACTGGCTTGAATAGTAGTATCACAACTCTGGGATCCTCCAGCAGATTCCACTTTGCCTTCTTCTACAACAGGTTCCTTCTCTTCTTCAGATCCACTCTCACACGAGCCTACCCCAGAAGAGTCTCCATCCCACTTTAAACCAGTCACAGAATCAGAACTATCTTCAGCCTTAGTTAACCCAGACTCATTCTGACTATTTAACAAAACAGATTTATCAGTTTCCCCCTCACCATCATCAACATCTTCATCAGAATCAGAATCATCACTTTCATTCAATGTCCTCTTCCCCATCCTAGAAAATCCAAACCAGCACAACATAAATACAAATACTAATCCATAAAATACAACAATTAACTCAAAACAAACACATTAAAACTTCATATTAAAATTATTTTGTTAACCATTGCCTTCATAATACTATATAATAGTTGAGATAGAAAATATCCAACTTGGTCCTAGAAATTATAGGGTTGTTGTATCAACCTAGACCCTCACATTATCAATATTTCAAAATGATCAAAAATATTAATCACATCATCCCTCAATCTGTGGATTTGTAATCAAATGCATCTCAGACATTATTCATTAAGTTTCAAAATCATCGCATTATTATCAGCTTAATGTCATTCTAGTACCTAAAATATTAACAGACGGACAAATTTGATTAAAATTTTGCAATTTATGAGATCATTTTGGAATATCAATAATAATGCGATGGGTTAGATTGAAACAGACCCACGATTTCAATGACTAATTTGGCTATTTACTCTGATTGACAAAAACAAAAACAAAAACAAAACTAAGATGAGATGAGATATCTTACCATATCTTCAACTTCTTGCGATCATGTGGAAGAGAAGCTTCTGATATCGGTGAAGACTTGCGCTTAGAATCTCTGAGAGAATCTTGTACAGACAAAGCAACATCCGCAACACATCGTTCAGATTGTTCCCTATATTTAGCAACATACTTATGAGCCTCACCATCAACATCACCATTCTTACCCTTACCCTTATTCTTCTTCATCTGTTTCTTCAAAAACTCTTCCGCAACTTTCTCGAGCTTTCTCTCTTCTTCACCGGCTCTCCATTCCTCCAACCTCTTCTCCGCGTTAACGTGTCTCAACCTTCGCCCACTCATATCCCTACATGCGTCGAAATTGTTCGTCTTCTTCTGCCCTGCTTTAGTCGCCGCTCCACGAAGCAGCGATCCGAATCCTCCTTTCCCGCCTTTCAGACGGAGAAGCAGCCGTACCGAGGGGAACATGTTCCCATCTTCCGGCGAACAACATATTGCCGATTTATCGTCGTTGAGGTGGCGGTAACCGGTGACGAGACGTTGGTGTCGGGTTGGGATACCGGTGAGTTGGAAGAGACGATCCTTAATGGAATTGGCGTAAAGGATCGGAGAAGGGAATAATAGGGTTAGGGTTTTACCGTCCAAGTGCTTCACGAACAGGTTGTACATCGTTTGGCTCTTCTCGGGTTCCATTGTCGAATTTGGGGAAATTTTTCGGAAATTAGGATTTATGGGGTATACGAAATTTAACAGAATGAAGGAATGAATGGATCGAATCCAAGTCGGTGTCGGCCATTTATAATTTTTAATATAAGATTAGATATTTTAATTATAGCGTTTTAAGATATTTTTTAATTGTACGTTTAATTATTAGAAAATGAAACAAATGTATTTTATAAAATTGTTTTACATGTACAATCAATAAATTAATAATAATTTACCACATTAACTATTAATGAAATTATTATTTTTGATTTAAAATTTAAAGAGACAGTGTGTTTATTATAAAATTACGGTGTAAAAACGGTCCACACTCGTTATTATTTTTATTATTTTAAAAATATTATACTTCACTTCACATTTTTTTTGAATATTTTTTGTTTTACATTTATAATGAGAAACACATCTATCTTTAATATGGTAATTTTGTAAAAATTATAAAGATAATTTGTTAAATTGCTATTATTTTTAATTTAGATTATTTTTTAATAATATATAATGAATAAAAGTGGTATTTATTTTAAAACAAATGAAGTATTATTTTTCTTTTTCTTAATTATCAAATATCAAATAATTTATAAAAAATACATATCATCACTATTTTTTATTTACACAACAGATTAGTTTTTAATAAATTAATTATCAATAATTTAATTTTTTTATACCTATTCACCGTGTAAAATTTAAAAATGTTGGTACAATTCACCATATAGTTTTGTTTTTACTCAATTCACAATATAGTTAATACTATTAATCATTAAGTTGAGCTTCTTTCTGGTGTCATCATTAAGCAAAAAGCAACAGACAAGTACTAATTGAGTATGATAGACAAAATTAATACTCAAATGCTACCATTTGTTTAAGGACAAAAAAAATGTGCTATAAATCAAACCACTTTATTGAAAATGCACCTAGCCAGGTGTTTTATTGTTCAGACAAAATGAACTATATCTGTCCTACTACCAGCAAAATTTACAGAGTTACATATATATATATATATATGCATACAAATACAATGGAGTAAGGATAATGTTACACATACTCCTATTTGTAGTTTTGTTTCTATCATATCTAAACTTATATTTCTAAGCTAGGCCTAGTGATTCTGAGCAGTGAAATCAGGTTCAGCTGGCTTTGGAGGCAAAAGAGGCAATAGTCTCTGCGGCATTCTGTTGTGTCTGTTATTTTCTCTCAAGTTTCGTAATGCATTTGCAGCAAACCTTGATGCATATATGGTTGCACCAAGGCTTATAGTTGATCCTTCCTCATTTGCCAAAGCATTTTGTAGCTTGTCTTCTGCTTCACGCAATGTCCTATCAATCTTCTTTTTCCAGTATCGACGCCAGGCCGCTTGTATGAAACATGCAGCCCATGTCTTCCATTGGGGTGAATATAACCTGCAAAAGTATATATTGTTGAACAAGTTTAACCAAGAAATTCTTTTTCGTTTTAAAATTAAAATAAGATGGTAAACAACATAACTGAGCCTTTATTATGAGTTATATCTCTTGTCAAAGAGGTAGTGCAGTTAAATTGTTTTCACATAAGATATAAACTGTATTTATAAGCTATTTTACATAGCTTACTGAACCAAGATGAAAACAACCTATATATGAGCATGTCACAAGTTATTTTCGTAAGCTCTTCCAAATACATATACACGTGCTTATGTTATAAGATAAACCCAAATTGAATTTGATGAGACTATATAAGCACATTACTCTCAAAAGTCAGAACCTATTTAATGTAGAACTCCACTTATTCATAAAATGTAATGATGAATCATCAAATTAAGACAGAAAAGGAGAAAGCACGATATCAAGCCTTACCTAAAAGTGTGTTGGAGTTGTTTGCTGTTTATAAGACGTCTAAATTGGGAAGCAACAAACTTCAAGTCATCAGCCATGAGTGCAAATGCTTCAACTTCAGATATAGTTTCAACTGTTCTAGTTGAAGTAGGTAGATTTGAGGATGAGTTGGGATCCAAAGCCCATGTTAGAAGCTCCTCTCCACAAAAATCACCAGGCATTAGAAATAAGGAGTTGAAGAAACCAGTTCTTCCACCATTTGTAGTCATGGTAGCAACTTTTCCACGCATAATGAAAAGCATTTCATCGACAGGATCCTCTTCGCGAACAATGCAACTCTTCTCTGTATATAGAACTGGCTTCAGTCGATCACACATTGCATCTAACAATTGCTCATCCATTTTCTCAAACATTGGCACCTAATGCAACATTAAAGTACAGGAAATGCTTATTACACATGACATGTGCAATATCGTACATATAATTGGACAAAAGAAATTAGATGGTGAAATGATATTTTGAATGTTACTCACTTTCTTAACTAAAGCTAAGCAAAGGTGACGCTTTATGTCCCTTCTGAGATCTTTAGGGAGGTTATGAATTAATGTCTCCTCTTCAACACCTCTATTTTCTTGCCATTTGTATTGTTCATACCTTCTAATTCTTTGCTTCAAGTTATCAGGTAACATACGGTGCGACATCCACCGTTCTGCATCCCTCCTCTTCACTCTCATCTCTTCCTCCCTAACAGTTGTAGATTCCAGATATTTCTGTAACAATGTTCAACATAATCTATAAATAAGCCAATGTGTTTGTTTTTTTTTGTTTGTTAATTTGAGTGTCAAGAAGTTCTCCATAAAAATATATGTGAAAAACATTTCGTGTCTAAGATCTAATAATAGGCCTTATCAACACTTACCTGCATGTTTCCAATAAGTAGTGAAAATAAAAATAGTCCAAAGATGGCAATGAAAATTGCAAAGGCTATCTCCGGGACATAAGTACTTGTCTTAAGGTTTTGTCCAAGAGAACTGTAAAATATTACAAAATTTATTACTTTTGGCATGTTATTAGTCTCCACTAAAGGTTATATGATGAAGTCAAAATTAAGAGAAGAGCACAAAGTATCATTCACCAACCTTAAACCGCGCAAACCCCACCAAAAACAGTAGAAGAACTTCTGAGGAAAATCAGTTGTTGCATCTATCACACGGGATTGTTGAGCATCGAAAAATATTCCAAAGTTGAAGGTGTTTGAGTCATTGATTTGATCAGGGTCAACCAAAAGACATGTGCTATTGAGAAGTGAAAAGACCTTTTCATTTTGGCGTCCACAACCCAAGTATGAATCACGAAAGAGCAATGCATTCTTCATCTCTCGGCGCCAGCACCGCACCTGTGATTCTACTGAAAGCAGATACCAGTTAGCTCCAACCACCTGAAATGCCACAACCACACACAATAATTTGGTTATCATAACATTTTGTCATAGTAACTAGGACCATTTATTAGATAATTGAATCTGAAGAATGCAATTAAATCAATTTACATGACTTGCTAGCATGTAGAGTAAAAGATTGTAAACAGCCCCAGCCCATGCTGTCTCTGTTAATATGCCTGAAGTTCTAGTTACTTCTTTGAATAGTGGACGAATCCGCAGTAATCTAGGCACATACTGAATTAATACTGTATACTTCAGCCAATCCTTTGCTGCAAATGGACCTGAATTTTTCAGGTGTGGAATTATAGCCAAAACTATAATCTGAAATGTCAAAACAACAAGAAAATCATGTTAAGAATATTATTATGACAAATCAATTAACTTTGCTGCCATAGTACTCAACTTGGATTGTAATGGGACTTATACAAGCTAAGCATTTCCCTACTTATACAAGCTAAGCATAATGGGACTTATCTAGCTCATTCTAGAAACTGGGGACTCATCATCTAAGGGAACTCCTAGTCCTTGAGCCACATGGGCTTAAATCATTCTTCTTAGGCTTACTTGGGTCATGACATGGATCATTTGAATCCCTGACACTCTATCTAGCTAAATGTTGGTCGTTGGAATAATGTAACAGCCGATAGATAATCCAAACTATGAGAGACTCTCAGCCTTTACATTAATCGACCTGTCAACATTTGGCTTGAGAGAGCTGCAAGGCTTCAGAGGATCAGAATAAGTATTGGTATTTGTTATTGGAAAATATACTTAAGAATGAGTTGAAGTGAGAGATACCTGTGGAATTGGAAGAATTGATAAAATGTCAATGATGAAATGAGAACTCAAATATCTTTTCATTATCGCGACAGGATCATCAATGAGCTCACCCCTTCCGAAAACACGAGAAGAAGGTGCAATAAATCCGGTTCTAAACTGAAAGATGATGCGAAGAATGTAGAAAAGATCGAAGAAGGTGCGAAGAACACTAGCAGTAGTCTGCAATGTTCCATCCAAATCAAGACATTTTTCTCTACCAACAATCACAGGAATGTAAAAGAAAAGAGGGTCCATTGAAATTGCCATAACACATGTGAGTACAAAGATTTTGTTCCATTTCTGAAGCATTGGCCCTTGTGGATCAAGAATTTTTTGCTTAGAATAAGTCGATTTCTTTGTTTGTCCTTCACTTACAGGATGGACTATTGAAGAATGTCTTCTGAATTTCTTCATTTTCTCTGATCCACTCTCAAATCTTCTTCCCATACTCTTCAAAACATCACTTACACTTGGTCTCCTTTTTCTTTTGTTTACAAAATCTTCCTTCTCTATACTAAAAGATGACTCTGATCTCCAATCATCAAACCTGGAATGAGAGACATGCCAAATCTTATTGTTAGTTTGAAATTGGTAACTACCTAACTTAGGAAAACAAAAAAAGCATACTATATTATCTTAGTATGTGTTGTCAAAGACTCAAAGTATTAATACCACATCAACTATTGTTTCACTATTGTAATTTGGATTACTAAAGCAAAATTTTGTAGCAACCTATCAAAATTACTTTATTATAAAATGCAGGTTTTAAAACAGTTTAGTTTCATATTTTTTTGGTGAAAAGTTAAGTTTCATTTTTAAGATGAAGTTTTTCTTTGTGAAGGAAATAAACAAAATGACTATAGTGAGGAAACATGAATAAATTAGGGAAATTAGAGTCCTAAAGTTAGAAACAGAAGACATTGGTCTAAAAAGATTATTATTGAGTAACCTCACCTCACAAATTTTTGTCCCCTTGCGTTCATGATGAAACTACTTGTGCGTCCAGTGAGAACAAGTACTTAACCTCAATACAACACAAGACTATACCTGCAAAATCCAGCATCAAATTAGAAACTTGATTTTTGTCCAAAAGTTAAATTAGTACAAATGAATTAATGTAACTAGAAAACAAAGGTCAATAATTTAATTTAAGTTAATTAAAAAATTACAGCCATCAACAAGTTGGATATTTAAATTCAAGTCAAGTCTCCAAATTAAAAGTCAATTACACACTATGAAACACGGTTACATTTTTTTCTTAACAGAGAAACAAGAAAAGGGGAATTGAACTATACGAACAAAGAGGAGCTAGCAATTGAATTAATCAATGATATTGAATCACCTGATAAAGGATAAACAAGTATAGTTACTTTAACTTATAACAAGAAAATAAACTTGTAAAGAACAATTAACAAGTAATTGATAATACTACTAAGTTAGTTAAAGAAAAACCTGTGTGTAATTTCATGAAAGAAACAAAAATTTTAAGGAAACCAACCTTAATTATACATGGAGAAATAGTTAATTGTTTGTTTCGAAGGATATAGCTAGGAATATGATATTGGTTAATTTGCAACGTTGAGAGTTAAGAATTAAGAATTAAGAGATATAAGTGATGTCTTGATGGCCATTTTGTTGTTGACAATGACAAATAAATAGAAAGAAGAAGGAAATTGTGGGAGGGACGACAACAACTGACTTAGTCCTCCCTCTTATAATAGTCAGTCAAGTCTCCTCATGCATGCATAATTACTTTTTCTTATAATATTTAGGACGTTTTCAATTAAAATATCCTCAATATAATTTTCTTTGACTTTCATATTTAATGTACTCTTTTTTTCTTCATAGTAGTTTTAGATCATTGATTTTTAATGAGATAATAATTTGTATCCACTATAATTATTTTCTTTGATTGTTATATAGTTTTCCCGAGTTCTTTGTATTTCATTTTTGTTTTTAATAATATTATAAAATACATTTGCCTTCTAATTTGAGAAATTTTTTTGAATTCTTGTTTCATCATGTGATGTTCTATATCAATTATTCTAATTCTACACTTCAACTCATTTTTAAGTATATTTTCCAATAACAATTACCACTACTCATTTTGATCCTCTAAAGCGTTGCAACACTTTCTGTCAGTCAAATATTAATCGAATAAATAATTTCAAGAGCGTAGACATTGTTATTAGGATGAGTCATAGTTTGTTAGAGTAGAGTGAACATGATAATTTTTGTTATGCTTAACTTGTATAATTAAGGAATTGGTGAATGCAATAAACAACTAAAAAGAATATATAAAATTTGTAAAAAAAAATAATGTCTTCTCATTTCTCGGTAGTATGTCTTTTAGTTGACCCTGATCAAATCAATAACACAAACACTTTCAATTTGGGAATATTGTTCGATGTTAAATAATCTCATGTGATAGATTCAACAACTGATTTTTCTTAGAAGTTCTTCTACTGTTTTTGGCGGGGTTTGCGCAGTATAAAGTTGATGAATGATTTTTTTTTTTTGTCTTAATATGCTAATGCAACATGCTCATTTTATGAACTCTTTTCTTTTAAAGTTTATATCCTTATCTAAGTTTTGCCTTGATAAAAAAAAATATGACACTAATAACATGCCAAAAGTAATAAATTTTGTAATATTTTACACTTCTCTTGGAAAATAACCTCAAGAGAAGTACTTATGTCGTAGAGATACCCTTTGCAATTTTCTTTGCCGTTTTTGGATTATTTTTATTGTTTGAAATTATTAATAGAATTATCAATTATTCCTTATCTTATTTTTAATTATAATTTTTTTTTATTGGAGATTCCATTTTTAAATTGTTTGAAATGAATGTTAAAAAAATTGTTTTAAATAAATGATAGTATGATATAAGACTATCATGTGGCATTTAAGAGAGATAAAATATTGCCATTAAAAGTTGATGGTGACGTATTTAATGTAATTTTTTTTGTAATTGTATATAATATAGATGTCAAAAAAAGTTGTTTTAAATTAATAATTGTATGGTAAGGCTGCCATGTGGCATTTAGAGAGATAAAGTGTTGCCATTAAATCATATTAGTTTCATCATTTTAATTCGTGAAATTATTAATATTAGATACATTTAGAAATGCTTTATAATTTTGATATATTTGATAATGATATTATTATCAAAATCACTATTTAATATTAATTATGGTTTACCTAGATGATATTGTAGAACTTTTTCATTTGTTTTGCCTTTAATACTAATTAGGGTTAATTTAGATGATAGAACCTTCTTGTTTTGTTCACGTGATGGCTAATTGTGATATTATTCAATATAATTAAAATGGATATGATATAGACCACTAACCTCTCATAGTAAGTATGACATGAGTCAACACATTAAAATAGAAGAGAAGCATCTCACATCTCACCGCTCATTCTACTAAAAATCAAATGTGAGGATTGTTGAGTAAGAAGTAACTCCATTATATATAGTGCAAGAAGGGTGTAAATTTGTGTAAGTAATGCAATCTCTTCAATTTTATTTTCTTTTAAGAACCATGAATAACGAAGCATATCTCGCTGTTGTCCATGCTGCCGGTACTTACACGGCTATAATTCGACTTATGTTGTTAGTAACTATGAGGAGTTGATACAAGCTAGAGCTCATTTATCTCTTGAACCTCTCGGAACCGTGCAACGTGTCTATGTTAATCACACAACTGATTTTTTTTTTCCCACACAACTGATTTTTTTAAGCACACAACTGATTTATCTCTTGAGTATGCCAAAGTAACTCTAAAACGGGACCTAGTCCAACCTTCCACTAAAGTGGGTATGCCAAAGTAACTCCCAGAGAAATAAAACTACTCAACTGTTACTACCACCGGAACTGAATTCCTTTCCTTTTCTGAATTCCTTTCATTTTCTATGTCGTGCGTGCGTGCGGTTTCGGTTGCTGTTTTGGTTGTTTGCATTTGCCTTAGGGATTTGAGATCCCTTTCCTTTTGATGGATCAAGCCTGTTAAAACATATATTGTTTTGGTAGGTTTCACTTGGAGAGTGAGCCCACCAAACAAATTATTAATAATGAAATTAGATCATTTTAGAAATGTTTAGTTTGAACATTTTAATACATATTAGTGATATAAACAAATTATTATTGATAAAGTGTTGCCATTAAATCATATCAGTTTGATCATTTTAATTCATGAAATTATTAATATTATATACATTTAAAAATGTTTTATAATTTTGATACATTTGATAATGATATTATTATCAAAATCACTATTTAATACTAATTATGGTTTACTTAGATGATATTGTAGAACTTTTTCATTTGTTTTGTCTTTAATAATAACTACGATTAATTTAGATGACATGAGTCAACACATTAAAATAGAAGGGAAACATCTCACACATCTCACCACTCATTCTACTAAAAATCAAAGGTGAGGATTGTTCCAAGTAAGAAGTGACTCCATTATATATAGTGCAAGAGGGGTGTAAATTTGTGTAAGTAAAGCAACCTCCTCAATTTTATTTTCTTTTAAGAACCATGAATAACGAAGCATATCTCGCTGCTGCCCATGCTGCCGGTGACTGTTGGGAAAAAACTAGAGATAATTAGAAATAACTATTTTAATAATGCGGAATATTTTTCCCCACCTGTGCAGATAAATGACCAAACAGAAAATACAATTACAAGAACAATAATAATTGGCAGAAAGTTAAATAGGAGACAAACACAATTTTAACGTGGAAAATTTTCCAGAGAATAAAAACCACGGGACCTAGTCCAATAAAAACTTAACAACAGGGAATATCAATCACTCTTCCTAATAACAATAGGGAATATCAATCACTCTTCCTAATAACAACAGAGAATATCAATCAACAACATTATAAATTCTTTTCCTTTTCTCTGTCGTGCGTGCGTGCGATTACGGTTGTTGTTTTGGTTGTTTGCATTTGCTTTGAGATCTCTTTCATTCATTTTATTTTCCTTTTCGTGGGTCAAGCCGTTCCACTTGGGGAGTGAGCCCACCAAACAAATTATTAATAATGAAATTAGATCATTTTAGAAATGTTTAGTTTGATCATTTTAATACATATTAGTGATATAAACAAATTATTATTAATAAAGTGTTGCCATTAAATCATATTAGTTTGATCATTTTAATTCATGAAATTATTAATATTATATACATTTAGAAATGTTTTATAATTTTGATTCATTTGATAATGATATTATTATCAAAATCACTATTTAATACTAATTGTGGACCATGCATCTTTAGTAGTATTAGTCCTAAATAACAAGACACAAATTAATAAGGTTTGATACAAACTGTGATTTTATTATTCATTAAAATCACTTGTTAAACAGACCATAGTTTTACCAAACAAAAGATAAGTCAAAATGTTCAAGCATATTGTAAAATAGCTCATCATCAAGTTTTCAAAATGCAACAAATTTCAATATGATGAAAAGAATATGGTTGATCATACTGATCCACAAGAGTCTCTATAGCCACAAAGCAATATGATTCACTACAAAAAAATTGACTTATCGTGACACCCAAAGTTTGTCATTAAATGTTAAAAACTGTAGGTAAAGGTCAATAATACTTTGAGTGACACCCAAATTTAGTATCAATTTTAAGGGGGCGTCTTGCTACACTTTGAGGACTGTCACTCCATGTTCTGAAGATTGTCACTACATGTTTTTGATTTCTACCTACAATAATGACTGTCACTAAAACCTAAAAAATATAAATAAAGAATTAATCTATGCCTACGGTATTATCTGTCACTAAAACCTAAAAAATATAAATAAAGAATTAATCTATTCCTATGGTATTGTCTGTCACTAAAACTTATAATTATTTATTAAATTAAATTAAATTTATTTTATCTCCCTACTAATTGTAATTCTAAATTATTAATACCAGTAATTTAAATTTCTAATTTATTTTTATTAACTAATGTCATTTAAACATACAATAAAATATAATTTAATTTTACTAATTCTATTAAATGCAAGATTTTCATGTTAAACTTGGAACATTAGGCTAAAATAGGAAGAATACGTGTCAAAATGACTAAAAGATATAAACAAAATTAAGAAATAAGAATTCAACCACAAACACCTCACCAACAAACCAAATCCTTTTTACAAGCAACTAATTAAGAGATGATGATGAACCAGAACGTGCTTCTACTGAAAAATGTGGAATATGGTGCATACAAACATCACCCAAGTGAATAATAACTTCAGCTCATATCCATTGATTGAAGCAGCTGAAGAAATTGTTTGAGGTCTGAAACAAGAAAATCAACATCAATATATTTGCGCTTTTTTTTTTTAACTTAGGGTAATTGATAGAGAAGGAAGGATTATGGAACATACTTTTGCAAGTGTTGAAGGGCGCCGCAGAAAAGGGCGTTGTCGGGAATCGGAAACTCGATCTTGTTACTAGGCTCTGGGTTGACAACTCTGATGTATGTTTCTTGACCAAGATACCATGAGTCGAGGTTTTCTGTTCTTAGATTCCAAACTCCAACATTGTCGAGGGAGACCAAAATCGCCGTCCATGCTCCAGGATAAACCTACATGGGAAAAAAAATCAATTGTGTGCTTAAAACTTGTAAGAATCATGATATAGTAGTAGTTAGTTATACTAAGGTCATATGAAAAAGACATGCAAAATTCAATAGTAAGTTGTTAGATAAAGTGGTTTATTGATGTAGTACCATAAATTATTTTTTGACCAAATGAACTAGATTTCATTATCAATACCTCAATCTTTAAGAACCAAACAAAAATCAATGATTAAAATGAGGAGGGTAAATGAGTCAGGTCGAGCCAAGCACTTGAAGCATGAGTGTGGCTCAAGTGTGGCTTATTAAAAAAGAGTGTAGTTTGAATATCTTAAAAATTGAGTAAAGCTTAGCGCTTGTTCAATATTGAATGAAAGCCCCAGTACATTAAAGTGTGTATCATATGATTCCATATCAAACACATAACTATTCACATATCAATGTCATAGTTCACTGGTTGTTTAAAATGGGGTTTGTTATGATCATAAAATTAATCAAGTGATATGAACATAACAGGTTCTAATGAGGCATTTGACAGTTCACGAGAACGTAAAAGTTTAACTACAAAAACACGTTAGTGTTTGCGAGGAGCTACATATATTTTAAGACAGAAAATATATTTGTGTTGTAGTACGAGCTATTCCGTCCCACTTGTTATATGTACCTCTGCTATTCTCAGACCAATCACCGAAGTCCATCCTGCAGACGAAGAATCAATTTGTAAGCATTGGTGGCTGTTGAACCAAGTAAAAGTGTTACATCATGTAAGGAATTAAATTTAAAAAGAGAAGGAACTTGTCATTACCCTACTACAAAAAATGCATATCCATTCAAGTGATAGGTATGCATCTTGGTGTCATTGTTTTGCAGTATGATTTCCATAAATCCTCTATAACTTCCATTGATTACCGACGCTTCTGCCCGAGGAGGTCCGATTAGAGGATTCGAGGGAAAATTGAGCTTGTACACTCCCTTTAATTTGAATTGGTCAACAAGCCTGGTTAGAGGATTCCACTAAGTGTTGTTCGCCGCTTGCCATCAATTTTCACTAGGATTTTTATAAAAGATTCCACTAGGATTTTATGTGTCCATTAATCAATTTAGAAGTGTCCCCATCAACAGTCGATACATCCACGTATCTGAAAATATAAAAGATATCAAGTTTGCTATCAGACTAAGGAAGCACATCACAACATATATACACCATAAGCCATAATTTGAGGCACTAGCAATTGGAATACAATTTCACTCTACTGGAATTGTGGAAAAATTTCTGAGAGGGATGTAAGGGAAATGGGTTTAATGAAACATGAGAGAAATGGGAAGAAAGGGAAAATCATTTTCTACTTGAGAAGATTTGTGTGCATTTAATTTTTTTACAAGAGTAAAATATTTTCAGAAATAGTGACACCCTAACTGTAGCTAAAAGTAGTTTTAGTGACAGATAAAAAAACATCACAAAATCTGAGTGTCACATTAGATACTTTTTTTTGTAGTGATTCCATCATATTGTAGGCACTAGTAATTGCACACATACCTATAATTTGAGGCTCACCTATGTGATTTGTTGATACACTACACAAGCTTACATTTAAGAAGAAGGTTTATCATCTTCTGTGTTCTTCAGTCTCAATTTATAAGTCTATATCTTTTCTAAATATTTAGCGGCACATTCTTGCTAACTAACCTAGAAATAGATGGTGCATTTTAACTTTGGAAGGATGAACCTCATGACATATGAGTAAAATATATTGCCACAAAAATATAAGTTAGTTTGCTCTGTGAAAATATTGAACTAAATTTTATTTCCTTCCAAAGTATAAAGACTCATGCGTGAATTCAAAAAGGGTAAAAATGTCAAAAAAAAATGACTTTGAGAGCTATTGAGAAAATAGGAAAGACGAAACTCTCCAAACAATTTGATAGTGGGTTAAACAATTTGCATATACAGCTGCATACCAAAATACGTACTTAATTTTTATGTTAAATAAAATATAAGCAGTGCACAAAACTATGATAGTCAAATGCATATTAATATATTATTGGTATGATCATAAGTACTCGTAAATTTACGAGCATTCTATCAATTATTATAAGAAGAAGAAAAACATGTAAAAAAAGAATTGATCTCACATGAGCACAAGTTTTTCTCGTCCAACAACTTCTTCGCCTTGAAACTTTTCAATAATCCTGTCACGCCCTCTTTGAAACCAAACAGGATTCGAATTCCAATCGCATTCCTCATGTTCTCTCCAATAGGGACTCAAAACTATTCGCTCAAGTTTGTGGGCACTTTTCAGAACATTCATAACAAACTCAATTTCAAACCAATTGCCAACACATCCTCCCAATTCAATAACCTTTACCTTCTCATGAGAGAATGTTTGAACATCCCTAATATCTTTATGATCTTCAAAGAACTCTTGATATGCAAACTGACAATTAAAATCACAAAAGAGTAGTATTAAAAGCTGGCAAACAGGTACCAATAAATACAAATCAAAATATCTAAGAATATTATTTAAACCAATAGCAAAAGTCTGTATAATTATTATAAAAATAAAATACTTCAAGAGTAGCAACTACTTAGAGGAATCAAATAAGCTCAAATTGATTCTGAATATAAGGATGTTTAAATGTGTGGTTTTAACTATGGAAAATGCTAAATGGTAAGAAAGTGGAGGTATAGTAAAAATAAGAATTTTTTTAAATTGGTTTCTTATTCATCCTTACTCTCATCTTCTCCGTTGAATATGAATAGGACTCTTTAACCAACCTTTAATAAATTGACATCTTCTCTGTTTATTTATGAAGACATAGATATAAATAAAAATAAAAAGTAAAACATGTTTATTAACCATGTTAACTCACCATGACCGAAAGTTTATGCAAAAGAGGAGAAGCTTGGAGGATGTTTAAAATCCACAACGGATCATACTCCTCATCATTTAAGATGTACGAGGACAAAGAAACGACAAGGTTCAACTCCTTAAGATGTTTGAGTGGTTGAGTTGTTTGTAGGGAAGTCGTTACCTGAATAACCACGTGTAAGATTCAAAATATAATTCAAAAGACAGAACTATATATATATAAAAAACACTTTATGACTAACCATCGATAATGTGGCCACATGCATAATCTCAAGTTGAGTGAAAGTTGCACAGAGAGCCACAAATGCATTAAGATCTCCTTTCAATGAAATGGAGAATTCAATGCTATTCAGCATAGGGGTATTAATTTTCATGGTATCCAAATCATGTCCATCATACTCCAATGAAGTGAGTTTAGGGCAATCCAGTAAAATCAATTTTACATCATCTTGTTTCTTAAAATCTTCAATACCTACAATCGTGTGGGATACAACATAGCACCCTATAACCTTGAGATGATGTAAGGATGAACTTACTATCTTAAGCTTTACTGACTTGACCACACAAAAACATAAGTAAAACTCTTCAAGCAGTAAACAATTAGATAATAGACTTTCAATGAACATTGTATCGACTTTTGCACTTTGAAGTGAAAGATATCTCAAATATTTGAATGGAAGAATAAAGTCAGAGTTGGTTGGATGGAAGACAACACAATGTTGAAGAGATAGATGCTTAAGGGTTGAAGCATTAGTATCTGCAAATAAACCAAAGTCAAATTTATAAAGTTTGGATTGAGTAGTGTCATGTGCATAAGGCATTCCTAGCAAGAGTAGATCGATTCTTTCAACTCCCCTTGCAATTGCAAAACTTAACCATTGATTAATAGTGTTGCTATGTTCACGTTTTAAAAAGAAAATCACCAAGAAAGAATCGATCTTTGTGCCCTGAAAGTTATTGACAAATTGATCTACTCGATATATAAATTCATCCCTGCTCATATCGAAATCAATGAGAGGATTTTGGGTTCCAAGCACATTGAGGAAATCAAAGTAGAGATCTCTCCTTAAACACCAAAGCTTGCACCACCTTCTAGAGAGTATACTTGTCTTCAACAAATCTTTCATTGATAACATTGTCAAGATGTAAGACAAGATGCAGTCAGGCAATTTACTAATGTAATCCATTTTGGATTTGAAATTAGTGGCAATGCACCTGAAATAAATATATACACAAAATTTAATAATGCTATGAAAGGATGCAAAGTGAAGAACAAATTTTTAATTTACTATTATTAATACAAACTCCCTGTCCCCTGAGCAGTTTCTGTTGATGAATTTGGGTTGGGTCTAGAGCACAGACTTCGCTAAACCTAAGTATAGTTTTAGAAATTATTGGAAAAGGCTAATGTGAACTAACTCAAACTCACCCAAGATTACAAGTAAACGCCGCTTCTCTGTTCTGCTTCTAACAACCCAATAATTATATTATATTTATATTTATATCTCGCGTGTTTACTCTATGTCTCTATTTATACACAAAATCAAAACATAAAGTCAAAGAGTCCATCTCCATTCAAATTATAATCAATTTGATTCCCAATATTTATTGCTTTATTTTATTTACTACCAACTTTGATTCTCATATTATTATTGCACTACCGTGAGATGTAAATTTAAATGATGCAATGTTTAAATTTTTGGTAAATAAGATATGTATGATTTGCACTCCCACAATTTTTTTTTAAATCCAAATATTTTAATATTGATTTTTAGGTATGACAACATAAATAGAAAACAAACCAAAATTAATAGAATTACCAATATAAAATTCGTTCTAGTTATATATAATATAGATAGATGTGTCTATTTATTATTTGAAATAAATGCTTGTTAATTATAATAAGTATTAATGATTATTAATTTTAATTATTATTGTTTCTTTTTTTAGTTGGAAATTCCATTTAGGAGAGATAAGCTATTGCCATTAATTGTTTTGGGATTCACATAAAATGGATTTTTAATGCAAAAATAAATAAATTTGGGGGAAAAATTATTAATATGGATTTTTTATAATTGTATATATTTGTATCTTATTATTATTATTATTATTTTACTGAATCTATTATTATATCTCTTATTCATAAATTTGATGAGGCCGATTTATATTTTAAAACACAATCAAATATTTGTTTCTTTTAGTTTTTACTTATTTATAATAGTGATCAAAAGATATCTATATTATATACGATTAGAAAGAAATTTACATTGCATTACGCGACGCCATTGAGGGAAAGGAAGAAAACTTGTGGCCACCAAATGCGTGTTCAGGTACTGCTTTTTTGTGTATGACTATGAGTGTGGGTTTAGTGTTGATTTCAAATACCCATCATACAAATAGAAGAGTGATGCTTAATTTCGTTCTAGTTGTATTTAATTAATAGCACCCGATACTGTGCTTCTTGATTTTCTATTACACGCCTACTAAATTAGTTTTCATTATTGTACAACTTTATGCTCATCATTCTTGAAAAATCAGTAGAAACTTTTTACTCTATTGGAACTATTGACATTTTATATTATACTATACAATGTTAGTCAAATATGGAGTGATCATGATTGATATATTATAGACACTTAGCATTCTAGATGTTTAGGAATATACATAAAATAAATATGATTTACTTTGCTATAGTTAATTTCATGATTTAATTTCAGCTATTTGTTATGTAGGAACCTAAAAAGGGAGGCCTTAATTTTAGACCCCTGTTGTTATCTCCTTTGTTATCAAGCTGCATCTTTCCATGTTCTGTTCATGGCTCCATGAGTGTGGAGATGAAGAGGTCAGCGTTGGCCACAGTTCGTCGATCCTTTGCTTTCTTACTCTGCCAACAAGAGTCTTCGAATGTTGTATTAGGATTCCATTGACAGCTTTAAGGTAGTTGCTGGAGTCATGGTCTCTTAGAATTGTGCCTTGTGAGCCATATGCTGTTGGATCACTTAGTGTTTCAATAGGATGTGGTTGATTGAGAAAAGTGCTTAGAACTCTTGAAGAGTATCCATGTATAGTACTATCAAGCGCATAGAAGGCGTTTTCTGAAGGGAGTAAAGGATGTGGAGGTGATGTCTTCTCGTCCGGTTGGAGAATGAATATTTTTCCCATTGGTGAATACAATAGCTTCTGAAAATATATACAAAGAAATTAATGTGAATATGAAATAAATGATGTATATTTATATGAATATGAATATAATGATAGAACAATGATGCTTACATTTTTTGTCAGGCAAGGATGTGAACGAAATGTGCGGTTTAAGCGCTTAAGGAGAACAGCAACATGGTCAGGATAATTACAGGAGAAGGCTCTCGGAACAATATCTCTATGCATCATCACACAGTGGATGTGGCTCTCATCTAGGCCTAGTTCATCGATTAGTTTTTGGCCTCCGCAGAATACAAATGGTGAGCCAAAAGTCACTACTGGTCGAAGAGTTGAAGGACTGACCACTTTTCTAGTCAATAGCATCAAATGAACCAAAAGAGAAAGACTTCCCCCGAGGGAATGTCCGGTGAATTGAAGCTTTGCACGGTCCCCGTGTCTTTTCAAATGGTCCAAAATTTCCGGCATGAATTGCTCATATATTCCTTTTGCAGCTTCATATATTCCTCTGTGAACAAGTACTTCTGTGTTCTGTAAGAGAATAGATTATGAGTGCTTTGGTGTTTTTTCTTATCAACTGTTCTTGTTGTAGCATAACAATGAATAAGAGATTACCTCAAATTTTGTAGGCTCAAAGAAGAGGTTTGCTTGCCAAGATGCTAGAGAGTCTGAACCCTGCATCATGAAATAAAAATATTAATTTGTCAAATTTCACCAATATTATATAGCCTGATGGTACAACTAAGTACCAAATACTCTCTCAGAAATTCAAACAGTTGTCTATGTATTTTGAGACCAAATATATATACATACAACTTGGAGTAGTAGTTAAGGTATTACCTGAATTACAAAGCATCGAGTGTAATTGCTGAAATCATCACAAACAAACCATTCACAAGGTGAAGAATGAAGTGACTGCAGGTTCTTTGCTGCTTCCTGCTTTTCCCTCTCTCCAGCTGCAACCACAGAAGTCACTGTTGATGCCGCCATATAAGCTGCAACCTCTGATTTATAAGCTCGCGGTGAAGTGCCTTCTGTCTCCTGTTGTGTAGAGTCCTCTCTTCCTTCATTGGAATCTCCATTATCACTTTGCTGTGACTTAGCAGCAAGGGATAAGAGGTTCTTTGTTTGCAATTGGACATAGGAGGCAGCAGAGGCAGCAATGTCATAAGCAAGTCGGATTTGAGGCTTCTGTTCATTATCTTTTCCTTTCTCTAAGCTGTCTTGATCAGAGGCTACTGAGTCATCATCCATAGGAATGCGCGGTAAATCCTGATTAAGTTTTGCTTTTAACTTGGCCACTGCAGCTTTCTTCTCTAAAGAAGATGTTATAAATTGAAGGCTGTAGTATCTCCTCAACTCTTGAGCCTGCAAATTTTTTGTCAAGAAATATATGTTTATGTTTCTCTTTTGACCCATTCATGAAAAAAAAGGAAAACAAGAAAAAACAAGTGAAACTGCATATGCAAATCTTGAGAATTTGATAAGTTGTTATACCATCGGTGCTTACCTTGATTTGGGGTATTTCATAAGCCATGTTGCACAGGAAAGCTAGCTGAGAGTATAGTTTGGTATCAGACCATGGCACTTGAACAAGAAATTTTGAGAATGAGTCGCGATCATATGTCACTTCTTCTTCATCATCATAATCCACCATACAAACACTGTCATCATCACAATCACATTCACCAGATGTATTATCATCATCACATATCACATCCATATCGATGCTTTCTTTCGGTATCCTGTTTCTCCAATGCTTCTTAATTTCCACAAGTCTCTCTATCCAGTTAGCTCTATTTACTCTTTCTTCTTTACTGCTTTCCTCAAAATTTATATCCTTCTCACTTTTATGTATGTCCTTGCTGGTTTGTTGGTCAAATAAGAATGAGCGTAATGAATTTGGGAGAATGGAACCTGAAAACTGAAATGGAGAAGTTCCCATTGACTGGTTGTGTTTAAGTTTTGGTTGCACTGATGTGGCTTTTATACGGTTGAAGGAGCAACACAGGTGGTTATCAGAATAAGACCTCTGCATTAGCGAACGCGTGCATATGTCGTTGATGGAGTGCGAACGGCGAAGACCATTATGCTCTTTTGCTGTATCCATGGTTGCTGGAGAGGTAGGCATGGCAACTGCTGTGCAGGCCATAGCTTGTAATTTATTTTTATGCAACTCAGCAAGAATATCTTCCACTATATTGAATTTTTGTAAACTAGATCGTAGACCCGTGCGATGCACTCTGAAATACAACCCGTTTACAAATTATATATCAGACCTCAAAGCTTGATAATGTTGAGTTTTGGTTTCTTTTTTTTTAGTGTTGTCTTGAAACAAGTGTAAGATGTGAACATGGATTTTATAAGAAAACTTACAAGAACTATGTATAAATTTCTTGTTATCAACGATAGCTTTCTTAAAAATGTTAAAAAACATGTCATAGTTAAACTAATTTACCTACCAATGAACGCAACTCCTATATATTATGGACAAAAACATCGTTGTGTTGTGTGTACAGCCAAAGCCAAGGACATAGTTAGATTCGAGACCAATATTACTTCAGATATTAACTTGGATCAGATGGACATTAATTCATTAGGGGAAAAACATGCAAAGTTCGTTGAATTCTATAATTCTTAATAAGAGGGAAATTTTCTATTTAGCTATGTCCCGAGTGTTACATTGGTAGGAGAAGAAACATGTCACATTCTTTGTTCCTTCCTTAATTTTACTCCCTTTTGATTAACTATAACTAAAATATTTCTCAGAATGAAATATATGTGTAAATTAATAACTTCAGTCTTATTTAATTTTTTTATATTTTTAATGATGAATTTATTAGTTATTGAGAGTAATTTAGACAATAGGTTCTATTTTTTATTAAATTAAATGTGATCAATAATTTTTTTAGTATGTATAATTTAGTTATTTTTCTTATGAAAAAACGGTAGAAACTCAGCATGAGACATATCGATTTTGTATCGAGAGAAAATTAAATAAAGAGTAGTCAAATTACTGGCAGATAAAAAAAAAACTATATTATATAGTAAAATGATATAATGTTTTTTTATCTATATATATAGTTGATATATTTAATAGAATGAAGCTCAAATTGTTGGTTGTTGCAATTATTTTTGTTTATAATTCATGCAGGAGGGATATTTATTTTTCTAGGAATTGTCGCATATTATTTAAGATATCTAACTTTAAACCGACTTGTTAGGAAGGAAAATTGATACGACATGCTCCAATTTCAAAAACACTATTAAATGAATACCAAATTACAACCTCGAAAACGTACTAGTACCCACCAAACAAAACAAAAATAGCATAAACTAAAATTGACCTCGGAATTTCCATCATAATATTCCTATTACATATTCCATTCATAATTTATAATTTGCAAATTAAAAACTTACACGGTCAAAAAAAAAAAAGTTAAAAACTTTAAGGTATATATATTTTTGGGAGGACAATTAGTGGTGGTTTATACACTTGTAATTTAAAATAGTCAGTAGTTTCTGGTATTGTTTATGTGTTTTTTAATATAACTAGGGCATTGTTTATGTTGAATTAGTGAAAAATAGTGAAACCGACGATCTACACTGTGAAACTCTTTATATCAACTTTTGTTTATATTTCATTACAAAATTGATCTTAAGCAAACGGACTCAAATTGTTTGACAATTGTTGCATCATGCATGGCCAACAAAATATGCAACAGATCATAATGAGAGGAATTGTATTGTATATAAACAAAAATAATAATTAAAGAATAATATGGTAATGAATGAATGTATATGATATATACATACCCTGATGGATGAGAGTGAGAGGCAGGGAAGCAATGAATGAATAAATATACAGAAACAAAAGCAGTATATATCCCCCAAAAGAACAGAACAGAAGATGCAGAGAGGAAACAACAATTAATGATCAAGCTCATACAATGGTGTCTGTATACCAGCAATCTGGACAAGAGATGTAATCAACCAATTACGTGAGCCTCTCTCTCTCTCTCTCTCTCTCTCTCTCTCTCTCTCTCTCTCTCTCTCTCAACAATTGGTTCCGTGAGATTCAGATGCAATGGGACGAATAAAATAATGTAATGCAATGCAAGTGACCACACCCAGGGAAACCTCTCTTCTCTGATTCTTGTGTTGTGTGTATTATTAATAGAGATTTACAAATAGAGATAAAAAACATAAGTGTTAATTAAATGAATTACAAACTCCAAGAAAACGACTCTGAAATAATGAGAATCTGCTCATGTGCGTTGGCCTAACTTTAAACACGAGGCCAAATTTCATAGACCAAAATATCCTCGTCCACCTTTTTAAGATTTTGTTAAGAAATACTAGTAGTGATTACGATCAACAAATTGTTTTTATGTTTTATGCCTTGGTAAGTGTAAATATTTTATGAATTACAACATCTTTTACACATAATTTGACATACTCATCCGGAATGAAGTTTAATTTAAAAAATAGTTAAAAAAGTTAATATATTTAATATTAAATTAGGGAGTATTTATTATAGTAACATATCATTGAAATTTTGATGCATGTGTAAAATATATTTGAATTGGTGATGTATACAAATTACTTTCTCCATCCAATAATGCCCATCTATTTACAAAAATAAAATTTTCATAAATGACTATCAATTTTGATTTTTAAAGTGATATTAATCATATTTTTCTAATTATACATTACAATAACTCATTTTTATTTACTTATATTTATTATTTAAAACCAAAGAAATAATATTGTAAGATGGTAATTTCTCAAAAGAACTATGCTCAAGCACAAAAAAAAAAAAGGAGAATCCAATTTCACGATCCTTTGGTAAATCCAATTTTCATGTGGGTCAAACAAAACATAAATGCCTCCTTTGTAAGTAGAAATTAGGTAAGGGCATTTTGGTCATACCAGAGAAAGCGGGGCCCGCATTTTCTGTTGATCACCAGCGTGTCGTATGAGCAGAATAGGTGAGACCGCTCCAAAAATATACTCTGAAAAAATGCAAAAAGTAAAAAGAAAAACGAGAAGAACAAAAAAGGAGAATTGAGAAGAGAACATAATAATTACAAAAGTTGGCATTGTTCGTTGGAAGGCCAAATGTGCGGTTGCATGAAGCAGATGATGCAATTTGGCGCCACATTCTCTATGCCAGTGGCGGCTGCCGTCACAATCTCTTTCGCCCAAATTATCGGCGCGGGTCGTTCAGGTGTTGCCATTTTCTCCTTATGTCGCGATTCATACACGTTGAATCAATAGTCTTTGCTTGGGAGTCATACATGCGGTGATTGTGACCTTACTACGAGTTCCTTTTAACATTTTATTGGGCTTTTTGTTTCTCCTTTTCATCTTCCCGTGTTCCTTCTATTGGGCTTTTAATGGGCTTTGGTTGGCCATTTTTAAACAACTTATGTTTTTTATGAGTGCATCAATTTCACAACTTGCTTCCAAAAATGTAGAGCAAAATAAAATAAAGCGTTTCTTTTATCACTTTTAGGCATTCAACTAGGGGGTGGAAGGATATTACGTCGATCTAAGTTTTAGAACGTTAGAGACTGAAGTATATTAAAAATATTAGGTTTGAGTTTGAGTGATTATATATCAAAAGTTCATTAAGATTTAATATGTTTCACTGAAAGTTTATGCGAGATACCATATAGTTTTTTTAAAATAGAAGAATAAGCTAACACATTTATAAACTAAAATTTTATTTTGATATCGAACATAACTTTAGAGTATCTATCATTACGTTACATTGTATTTCAATTATATTTGATAATGATAGTTTTAAATAAGTCATTCTTTGCCGTAGATCATTGTGTTAAAATTTAAAAAAAAAAATGTTAATAAATTTACGGTTTAACACACACAAAAACTTTATATTATAATAATAATAATAATAATAATAATAATAATAATAATAATAA
>JBBPBP010000003.1:59020581-59037849 GCA_037974735.1 Cicer chorassanicum | reverse complement strand
CCACGCATAATCAAACCTTATCAAGATGTTAGTCATCAGTTTAATTTGATTTGGATATGTAATAAAATATTGCAAAAACTGATTTGATTCGGATATGTGATAAAATATTGTAAAAATTAAATCAAATTAAATCGCTTATTTTTAATTTATTTTCTTTCTTCTTTATGAACCAAAATCAAACACATTCATTAACTCTATCAATCAGAATTGTTAAATAAATAACTTTCTATCAATTAAAATTAATTAAATATATTAAATATGATAAAAATTAAACTCTTCAAATTCACACTAATCATACACAACAGTATATATATATATATATATATATATATATATATATATATATATATATATATATATATATATATATTCTTAAAGCAATAAGAAAATGCAGCAATTATTTGACATCACATGTTGGTTTCAACTATTTAATAGAACTTGTTGAAGTAAAGCCATTAGGTTCTTATTGTAACCATTTTTACTTAAATAGTTTATATTAGGACAATTTTTTAAAGAAAGGCTACAAATAAACTAAACTTTTTCCAATACCCCAAGCCCTTGATAAGTGTCAATCACCTCATTATGGTGCCATGCCCAATTACCCATGACTGATCTTGATCACTGGGTCCCAAATACTTTTTTTTAGTGTCCACATTATTTGTCATAAATGTCATGCACAATCAAGTTTTGTATTTAAAATCATTATATTCAGTGCATTCATATTAATATTTATCAATTGAATAAATGTTATGCTTTATAGAAAAATATTGCAGCTCATGTAAAATGTCATTATGGGTAGAGTTTTGACAATTCAATATTAACATTAATAATTGAAAAGAAAATAATAACAAGATGACTATTAACAAGATGTCGTTATTGCAGCTAATAGGAGTAATAAATAATATAAGCAAGCTACTTTTAATTTAATTTGTTACATTGGATTTGTTGCTCCACTTGAGAGCTAATTTGGAGATGTGATTTGTAGAAGTCCCATTTTCACCCAAAGTTTTAGCAGCTGCATCTTTAAGATCCTTCATTTGGTAACGAAGTTTCTTCCCTTCTTCACCTTCCATAAGACACTTAACAACACTAGCAATTTCTTGTCTCTCAACCAACCCATTTTCACCAACATTTGGTCTCAACGCAACCTTAACATCCTCAGTTAAAATAACCGCATTCATCTTTTGTTCCGCATAAAGTGGCCAAACAACCAAAGGCACACCATTAACAACACTCTCAAGAATTGAATTCCAACCACAATGGGTCAAAAACCCACCAGTTGAACCATGGGCCAAAACCTGTGGTTGTGGGGCCCAAGATGAAACCACAAGACCCCTATTTTTTGTTCTCTCCAAAAACCCTTTTGGTAAAAAATCAAAAGGGTCAGCTTGTGTGTCAGCACTAAAATAAGAAGCATTAGCAACTTTATCATTTGGGCTTCTCACAACCCATAAAAACCTTTGTTCACTCATTTCCAACCCAAGAGCCAATTCAATTATCTGATTACTAGTGAGGGTCCCACCACTTCCAAACGAAACAAACAGAACACTCCCGTGTGGCTGACCATCCAACCACTTTAAACACTCTGAATTCGACCCGGTTTGAACCACATCTTTATTAACTAACGGTCCGACCGGGTAAACCGGTGGCTTCCCCGGTTCTTCCTTTTGTAACTCCTTAATTGGACCCGGTTCAAGTTCAACGAAACTGTTCTCTATAATCCCATCAGCTTCACGGTATCTTTTAGCGTTGCGAAGAACCCATTTATAAGCGTCGTTCTTTCTATCCTGAACCGGGTCTAATAAATCCTTACCATGAATCGGAATGCAACCGGGGATTTGAACCGGTTCAGTGAGTTCGTTATACTCGCAGTGAACCTCTTGATCAAGACGAGAGAGGTAAAGGAAAAGAGAAAGAGCCATGGCAGTTGAAGGGAAGAAAATATAACGAGGAAGGTTGAATTCGACGGCGACATCGAACGCTTCGGTACCGAATAGGTCAACAATAACGGCAGTGAGAGTATAAGAATCAGAGAGGGAATGGAAAGTTTGACGGAGAGAAGGAAGAGAACGAAGAACAGTGAGAGAGATCATGGTTTCAATTTTGGTGTTTGGGGGAAGATCAGCGAAAGAAACTGGTGGAAGAAAAATGTGAGAAATTGATTTTGGAAGAGATTGAAGAACAGAGATTTGGGCTTTTGAAGGAGAAGCTTCAGTGGGGATGATGAAGGTTACTTGAATGTTATGGTGAAGAATAATTCTCTTGGCGAATTCAATCATTGGGATAAGATGTCCCATGCCTGGTGATGGTAGCATAGCCACCATGGGTAATTTTGGTGCCATTGTTTCTTGTTTTGGGAGTTCCATGTAAATTAAATTAAGCAATGCTGTTTTAAATTTTGGGTGGGTGAGAATTAAGAAGGTTTGTTGTTGGGAATATGAGAAGAGGAGAAGATTCAATAATATATAGAGAGGTCATGATAAAGAGCCAAACTTGATTAATTATTGATTGCCACTTAGTGGCAGATAACGCTAGAATTTCAGTGAACGACGTTTTACTATTTTTATTTTTTTATAATATATTTTAGTAATGCTTGCAATAATGCATATACTTTATTCAAATAAAATATAATAGTTACACAAATGTAGTTTTTTTTTTTTGGTCAAAAAGTAAAAAATGTAGTTATTTATTTTGGTCAAATATTTTATAAATATAGTTCAGATAATAGATTACTGCAAAGATATTTGATATAATGATACCTAAATTATCTTCTTATTCGAGATTTTTACTTAAAATAAAAAAATGATAGTATGGGATTTGGGATGGAAATGGATGGACATTAGGAGTAGAGATGTTGTTTTGTTGGATAATAGTATAGTGGTACTACTTTTGTGTAAAAAAGGAGAGCATTATAGATTTTGGAAGATTGTACTTGTTGGGTGGGAGTTAGTAGAAATTGATGATAAAAATAATAATTCATGCATAGATTATAATGGAGGGGAAAGCCAGCGTTTAAAATGTTATCTAGAAGGAAAGCGATGAGTGGGGGCGGATGTTGCAATATGTGTGAGTGATGATGTCAATTCAAACGTAAGGCTTATGCAATAAAGATTGAACACACACACACACGTACGAATTGTGCACTGCATGTATAATTTGATATTCATATCCCCACACGTTTATGTATCATTTGTCTGTTTGGATTAGTTGTACGCATCTTCAACCTGGGCGGCACCACAACTAGTCACTCAGACTCAGGGGCGGCTGCTTTCAAATCAATTAAGCCAAATTCTATCTTCGCTTACTAATATAAACAAAACTCAAGTAAATATATTTTAATTACTTTTTTATATTTATGATTACATAAACTATACTACTCTAACCACAAATTTTAGAAAAATATTAATGATGTATTTGACTCTAAAATTATAATTAAATACATCAATTTTCTTTGAATCAGTTTTACTTATATTTGTTAATAAGGGTAGAATTCTTTTTTAAAAAATATAATAATTATAAAAATTACTAATATATTTGGTTTAAACTTTAAATTATATACATTAATTTTTTAAACTCATTTCTACTTGTTGACTAAATATAATTAGTTACAACTGTTCACTACTTATGTTTGCTTTTAATGAATATAAGTTTTACTATTAACTTTTACTTTAAAATGAAAGTGGGGTTTATATTATTAAATTTGTAATTTATAATATTATCTATGTGTAAACATAGATTTCTATGTATATATTTCTTTAAAAAATTATATATGTAAACTGAATTTTCAAATTTCAATATAATTAATTATAGGTTAACAAACTTTATATTTTTACAATAGTTAGCAAAACTATATTTTGTCATTTAATTTATTTATTTTTATTAAATAATTTAGCGATTAAACTCACAACTTCTTGAATGTGAAGAAATAAAGAATTCCGAAAAAACTCTGTCTACGTGCTAAGATTGGAAGTAGTTTAGATTAAAACGTAACTGCTAGATGCGTTATATGAAAGAGGTATTAAGTTCTAAGAAGAATTGAGGGGTAGGTGTTTTTGCAATACGTATTCCACTTGTTCTGTTATGCGAGCTATAGTTAATGGCAATAACTTGTGGATTTGGCTCTGTTTGGCGTTTGCATTGGAAAGATGTCAATGACATAACCCATTGAGAGGAGAGCCAGGAGTGATAAATAAATTAGGAAGGCTCCAAATGCATGTTTGGATGGATATCCTAGTTTAAAATTGCAAACTTGTATTTATTTTTTTGACATATTTAGTTTATGTGTTCTAAAGTAAAATTATTTTTTATATTTGTACCAAGCAAATAGGATTGGCATCTTCTCTATTTTAAAAAAAAAAATATGATGATCTTTATTTATAATTGTGATAAATATTTTTGTTTATAATTTATGTTGTATATTATAATTTTTTACATCTTAATCCATATGATATTCAAGATACACACTTATAATTAAATACACGGCTAAATACCATCTCTTAACTTAATTTCGGTTAATAATTTAGTTATTTATCTTTTTTTTTTTCGATTTGATCCTTTATGTTTTTAAATAATTTCAGCGTTACCCTTTAAGTGGGGTTCCGTTAAAAAAAAGTTAAAAAATCCTTCATTTGTATCATTGTATAAGTTCATCGAACCTCTAAAAACGATTGTCACTGATCTGAAGTGGTGACATAAAGTATAAATACCTCATAACTTCAGTTTTAACGAATCAATCCTTCTACCAAACTTAGAACAAACTTTGAACATTTTTCTGAAATATTTCCAAAACATAAAGGATAACTTTTTCTAAAAACAGATGAGAGATTTTTTAATTTTTTCTTAACGGAACCCCACTTAAAGCGTAACGCTAAAATTATTTAAAAACATAAAGGACCAAATCGGGAATAAATAAATAAATAAAAGACTAAATCGTTAACTGAAATTAAGTTAAGGGACCACGGGTGGTATTTAGCCTTAAATACACATTATTTTTTTTATTATTTAACACATAGTAAGTAACCTTTTAAGTATTTGACGAGTTAAAAGTATATAGTTTATTATAATTTTCTTCAAAAATAAAATTGTTTGGAATATATTGAAGAGGCACATCATAATTGACTTATCTTTTTTCCTTTTTCTTAATGAATTTTTAGATTTGACCTAAAAATAATAGACAGATTTATTTGTCTCGTGTATGGTTTATACTGAAAATTATGATTACAACTTTTATTTCTAGTTAAAAGACATTTAAGAGACAAACTACTAATCCAATACGTATTTTTCTTATAACTAATCGACTCCTAAAAAAATCATCATTTAATTAATTGATCAACTATAAACATTTTTCTTGTGTATGGTATATATAGCAAAATATAATAAATGTATTATATTTTTCTTCAAATTTTTTGATAGATGATATTTAAGACACACTACTAAATAAAAAACACATATTGGCCTTTTACCAATTAATCAGTGGCAAATATCTGTCCTGTGTACAATTCATAAAAAAAAAATAATTAATTTATTACAATTCTCTTCAAATTTTTATGTTAAAGATATTTAATAGGTACACTACTAATAATTTTTTTTTTATAATTAATTGATATAGAATAAATAGATATTATAAATTAATTATATATAGTGGAAGATAGTGTAAGTAGACATAATACTAATATATAGTGAATGTAAATACAGTAATTTAATATTGTATAGTAAAAAAAGTAAGTAGATATAATACTATAATATTTATTCTGAGATAAATTATAAGCAAATATAATTTTAAAAAGTGAATGTATTTGGTTAAAGTTTTAAATCAAATATATTTATATTTTAAAATAGTTTTTACTTAAATTTTATTTTGGATGGAGTGATGACTAGAGGTTGAAATACGTCAGACCAATCAATTTATAGGAGTCTTTGGTCAATCCTACCAAAGATCCAAACCAGGCCAAAGATTTTTATATAGTCAATAAGACTAAGAATCTTTCAAAGGCTTATTTAGCTAAATACGTCACATTAGGGACCACAAAAAAAGTTTGGTAACCTTTGAGTAATTTAAATATATTAGTTTACGTTAATTTTTGATATATTTAAATGCATGATTATAAAATAGAAGTAAAGTATGAGTCATATAAAATGATTTTTTTAACTACATGTTAAATCTAAAAAATATTTAATTTTATTGACATATTAATTTGTTAATATATTCAAAGATATGTCTCATTATTTATTTAAATATACTAATATAAAATATATTTTTACGTAGACTTACAGGTCATATCAAGTTTTTATGAAAATCAGATTTGACCCGAAAAAAGTCAATGACACACCACATATATATATATATATATAATTTAGAGTTTAAATTTTGTTAGTATGTCAGACCCAGACCTTACAGGATTTAATTTGGCATGACTTATTCACAACCTTAAGGAAAGTAAAATGAGAAATAAATGAAATAAATAGTAATGTTTAGAAGAAGTGACGAACCACCAGAGATGAAGAAATGAAAGTAAAAAAACAAAGTGAGAGAAAAAATTACCAAAGAAAGATAAACACTCCATTTATAATGGAACAATAAAAAAAAGGTATTTAAAAAATCTATTTATTTAATTTAAATATGGAATAAGAAAAGTAATATATTTAATTCCAGTAAAAAACACAACAAAATTTAAATTGACAGTTATGATATTTTGTTATTAGTTTTTATTTTTCTATATTTATATTTGTGTCTTGCCAATACGTGTCTTAAGTTTCTTATTAAGAATTTCAAAAATAAAAATTGTGTTTAAAAAACACTTTTCAACTTTTTAATTGTTACCATCTATCTTTTTAGTCTTTGCTAACAAGTCCCTTTGACACTTGTTATGGTACCAAATATCAAAAATTTAAATTTGAAATATATTGAGAATTATGTTTCCGACTCATTAAATATTTAAAATTTATTATTTTTAATGTAGAATTTTTAATTTGAAGTTGTTTAAAAAATGACATTTGGACGGTTATTAACAAGACACAATAACAATAATAATAGAAAATATTAATAAGTGGATTTATGACATTGTTTAAACAATTAAAAGAGATAGATTTTTTATAGAATTTTTTAGAGAATTTTGTATAGAAAACCGTGTATTGATAAGTTTGATAAGGGCCATTGCTTCCGTAAACAAGTCACTTATGTTGTGCACGTACACAAATTTTGTTTACCATCATTAGATGATAAAGTTTCACTAAATTTGTCCCAAAAAAAACATCACTTATTCACATTGAAAGCAATAAAGAAATATAGGAAGAGAGACACGATCAAACGTCGCCGCAAATTTCTCTTGTTCGGTCACTATGTAGATCTTTAAGTGCTCTACCAACATAACTCATTCACAACTCAAGAAGACTGTGGATCTTCTTCAAAAGTCATCAACAGAGGAAAGAAAGCCTTTGTTTTCTCCAACTCAAATGGATTTATAAACCCCTATGTGATCTCATTCATTATGACGAGGATACCAAAATAGAAATATCTCACTTTAACCCATTGAAAAAAGGGGGAAATTGGTAGGGAAAGGAAAATAGATTTGAGTGACAGAATACTCTTGTGTGAAAGGAAGAGAGAAGGAAAATATTTAGTGTTAAAGTGTACCATTAAATATAATAGACCTCATTGATCCAATGGTAAATAAATAGTGTACCATGCAATTTATGTCACTTGTGTATGTTAGAACAAGCCTTGATAAGTATTTGATTTTATACTTAAAGATAAAATTTCTTTTTATAAATCCTTAAATAATGATGTTAGAACACTTATTAAGATCACCTATAATAATGATGGACGGATATATAGCTGTCAATTGGATCTACTAGCTCGATCCGCTCTGGGTTAAAGGGTCTATGTCCATGAATGAACCAATTCGCTTTGATACACTTTTTTTGTGGAGTTGTATTTTATTAAGATTGATCCGTCTATTATGGGCTATGCAGGTTAATGGTCCGCTCCGACCTATTTTTTTTCGATTTCATTTATTTATTTTATTAATAAAAATTAAAACACAAAAACGACATCAATCACTTATTACGGTAGAAGCAATAAAATAAAATTATAATACATAACATCACCACCACTTATATCTCGATTGAGTTCAGTCTTTAAATTAGGAGGGTGGAGTCATAATCGATATTGGTTTTGGTTGACAGATGAATGTCACGAAAGGAGTTGAACCGGTGAAAGTATTGGATTAACATTTCTAATGTTAGTCGGTGGCAGAAGCACTACAATAATGTTATGTTGTTTTTGAATGTTAACGGAATACGTTTTCTTGGTGTTTTTAATTAAAAAAAAATTAATTATAGTCAACCTATTACTTTTGTTTTCAAAATCAATTCAAATAAATAATTTTTTAAAATCAATAAAAAATAACAAACAAAACTATTATTTGAATCATCTCATGGTTATCCGTAATAACTTTTTTATAAAAATTATATTTTTTTTAGTTGAAGTGAACTGTAATATGCTAGATTGGTTCAACTCAATTCTATTTTTAATGTGTACTAAATGATTAAAAATAAAAAGAAATTTATTTTTTAATTTTTGTTTTAAGGTTGTCATGTATTAATTGCAGGTGAAATGACCAAGTCCATATAATCAGACTCATTTTAACAATGATGAAGGAAAAGAAGTTGTAGATGGATGGAGCAATGTTGGTACACGTTGAAACTCCGCCACCAGCGGCGACTTTGGTGTTATTAATGTTTTGCTAAAGTACGACGTTATAATGATGAAACAATGATGCAAAGGAACAACTGTACATTCCCACGTGCACACTATGAGACATGAAACTAAATTCCGTTGCCATGTCAATATAATATATAATAAGAGTATAATGGGATTGCGAAGTTCACAAGTGTGTGAGTGTCAATCATTATTCCGCTGGTAATAATTCCATTACGAAGAATCCAAGAAAATCAAGGGATAATAAATACTTTGGATATTAAAATGGTAAGTGTCTCCTTGAACTTTCTAAAAAACTCCGTAAAGTAATAGTTGAAAACAATATCTTGATTGATTTTAAATAATTTAATATTTTATAAATTTAATAATGGTTTATATATAAATAAGTGTGAATTGCGATAAAACTTAATGAATTATTAATAAAAAATGTTATTCGATGCTTTTATTCATTTATGTTTAATCATGTTTTACTATTCAAGTTTTAAGAATACTCAATTGTTTAATTTTTTTATATGTGATCGGAGTGGTAATTAAGACTTAAAACTCATTAAACACTTCAATTTCAATACTTCTCATAAAAGAATCAACATCATTTATATCTATTTGATTCTCTTTGAAAGGCATTGTCCTATTACAATACCCTCCACTAAACCACTCTCCATTTTCAAAATGGTCTGGAGTAGTTGTTCTAAAGAAAACAATAGCTTTATGGTTAGAGTTTGTCACAAAATCATACACCAGATGCAGCGCTTTACGATACGCATATTCGAATCCTAGCTCGGTTAAATTATTTCCGGGACAGTAATGGCAGCCTGTTACCATGTCGTTTTCGTGGTATATTGAAGTTTTTAGAAACCATTTGCCACCGACATAATCAAAATTGTTATATTGATTAGTCCATTTGTTGTCTAGAATGTCAAGATAGAGTTGAATTTCTGAGGTGGAAACTCCATTCATGTCCTCAAATATATCTGCTTTGATAAGGAAAGGGCTCCATATTACTGAGAGTGTGAAGTTGTGTGAAGGGAATTTCCATATCTTTGATCTATATTCCTCATCATGGTAGATTTCATCAGCTACTTCCACCTGCATCACACAACCATTATTATTGCATCTACTACCAAATTATTAACACCAACAATCAATTACCAGTACTAGCACTGCTCGGTTTTTTGGTGCGGTTTGGGTCAGTTTTTTATTTTTTTTTTATTTTTTCGGTTAAATATTTAAATTTTGATTTTCTAAATAGTCCTTATATCAGTCAATAATGGCAGTTTGGTATAGTTTGGTTCACATAGTTAGTTCAATTCCAAAAACTATAGTTCATTTTATTGTAAAGTTAGTTTTGGTTCGGAAATACAAAACCAATTAATGCACTAAACCTCTATACCAATTTGGTTCGGTTTGAGACAAACCATTAAACCGAACTGTTCTATTTGATTTTCTTGAACTAAACCATCAACTTACTAGGACACTAACATATTATAATGATGATAATAATAATACATGTAGTCAAATAAGTAATTTATTTCATGGCTTGTAAAATTTCAACTGTCTTTATCCCTCTTTCCCCCAGAAATATATTTTAGTGGCTCATTTACAAGTATTTGTAGATTGAGGTAGGTAAAGCTGTTTGAAAAAGACATCAAACTCATCATAAGAAAAAGGACACAACTATTTTGCATGATTGCACCAACCATATAAGCCCAAGCTATTTTTCACAATTGCAATAATGCAACTCAATAGCTTTATAAACAATAAAAATGACTCGTCACTTTACTATGCAGTGAAATGCAATCTGTTGAAATTTTTAGCTTTAAAATACAAAAAGGAAAAACCCCAAAAATAGGTTATCCTATTAAACATTTTCTGATTTGACAAACCAGCCAAAAAAAAAACAAAAAAGGAAACATGAGTGTGACCAAAGCTGAGTAAAAAATAATTCACACCTAAATATTACTAGTGATAAAAAAATAATGAATGAATAGGCAAGTACATCCTTGAAATTGTAAGCCAAAATTCAAATTAGTCTTTAAATTTTGCGAATTGACAAATACATCATTGAAATTGTAAAGTGTCATTCAAAATAAAGGCTCTATAAAATTGTAAAGTGTCATTCAAAATAAAGACTCTATAAAATTGTACCGTTAGAGACTATGACGTGATATGTTTATTGAATATGTGGTCTCTCTATATCGATAACGCATCAATGTCATTAAAATAAGAACTAATTTGTCTAACAAAAGAAGTTGAAATACTTAGAGACAAGAACAAATTTGCAATTGATTGATTAGCAAAAGAAACTAAATGTACCTGTGAGAGAATACAAAGTAGTGATTGAACATGGTTGCGGGAAATGGAATCACCAATAAAGGCCTATGATTTGTTCCTCATAATGTTAAGGAATTTATTTGAATTGAACTTTGGTGGTAATTGACATCCCTTTGGTTTCCACTTCCAATAAAGGTACCCCAAATCAGGACGTCCATTTCTAATACGTGAACGAGTTCTGTAATTGTAATTCAATGCATTCTTTGGATGTAATTGCCATAATTTAGTTATATCCAATACACTTTTTCAATTATATCATTAAATTAATTCTACTTACATTATTTATTTTTAATGTAATATTTTTTTATTATATATTTATGATATTGATAATGCATCAATACCTAATAAAAATAATTTGATAAAAGTAATATTTTCTCTTTTATTTAAACATTTTTTTTAATACGTATATGATTAAATGTCTCAATTATTTTGGGACGGAGAAAGTATTTAAAAACATGGTAACTATGTATAAAAAAAACTTAAAAATTCACTTGCAAATGCATAACTACTACAAGCTGATCAAGGAATAACTTGCTAATTTTTACACATCAAATTCTACATTGAATGCATGACTTTCTGCAAGACCACTTCAATTTTCCTAAAAACTACTTGAAATCAAGCAAAATACTTCTAATGCAGTTTTTCTAACATAAAAAAAATTACACATTACATATGTCATCTAAATTCAAGCTATGCAACAAAATCACTTAAACTTTTCGGCAAGATTGAAGAATTGCAAGTTATCTTGCAAACATTTCAAGACTAGTTCCATAATCAAATACCAGATAAAGTTTCTGAGTATCTGAATCTTCAGAAGGATGGAACAAAATCCGCCTTCTTGAACCTGTAAAAGAACATTTGTCGCTACATTTTGATTATTGAGCTGCCCGAGGTGCTTTCATCCCAAATCCATGCTTCACTTTCTCCACTCTGTAAAATCGTGAAGAAAGCAAGACTTAAAAATTATTCCAACTGAATGCTCTTAAAAGATTAAGAAAATTTAACGGCAACATCAACAATCATATGAATTCATATACTGTGATCATATTGAAACGTAATTAATAATGGAATGAATATGGGTTGTTAGTAAAATAACAATAAGTAATCAGTAAAACACCACTATCTTCAAGTGATTCACAGAAACGCAAGTGCATTAAAACAAAAGAGGTAGACAATTATTAAAGACTAGGAACAAAAACTCGGTACTAACGTTGGTGCGAGTTTGCCAAGGCAGTCCAGCTCTTCTCCTGTGTCTTCATCTAGAACTCTCCCAGAAATTTCAATGATGTAAGATCTATCTCTATCAGGAGGGAGTCCTCTTCCAGAAAGCAAATCCAAATCTTTTTGGTGAAGTTCCCTACCATTTACGAAAACGCCGGTATTCCCACCAGAACATTTGTTTGGCAAGGGATGATTGAACTCCTCTATTGATGGCTGCACGAGAAATCACCGTTAATATCATTGGACTACAGCTATAAGCATACAACCAATAAACTAAGTCAGAATTGTAAAACTTACAGGAATTATTCCAAGACAAGGCCCACCGATGACACCCCAAAATCCTGCCCGAAAATCATACCTATATAACGGAAAATCTGTTAGTAGACTGTATAAACAGTCAACGTAACATGAAGCTATAATTTGTTGCAAAATTTTGATATAATGCATCAAGAAATGTCCTTATGTACAGTGTTGTGAATTGCAGAAAATAGCATTTTTTTTCTCACATTTCCAAATAAAAAAATAGTGGTTTGTTCAAATTTCACTATGCTATTAGTGCTATTACGTTGTTATTGCCACTATTTGACAAAACTTTGTACTTAATAACGTATCACGGAACAATACCAATTTGTAAAGGGTATCTAAACATGAAATTCCATGTTTTTTTTTGTCAGTGAACATGCAGCAGATGGAATTTATAGGATTCCTCTGATATATCTCAATCTAGCATAGCAACAGGTTTAAATGGTACTGATTGTTACAGTTGACTGTAAAACATACTGACCAATAATTTCCAGGCTGGATTGGTCCAGCTAGCTTTTCAGCTTTCTTAACCATGCGATCTGACAATGGCTTCCCATTCACAGTAACATTGATTTTGCAACGATCATCTGTTTGATTAGATCGAGAGAAATCTCGGAAGCTTTTCTTGATTATGTTTGCAAAGAATGATTCACCTCCTTTGTTAGATCTAGGATGATCGTGTTCTCGGCTAGCATCTCTGGAATCCTGGGAGACCCCAGTGTTGGAATAATCATGGACATCCATTTCAGTTGCAACCGGTGTTTCTTTTAAAGAATTTTGGCGTGATGCAATCTTTTCCGATTTTGCCTTCTCTTGCTCTGACCGACTGCTTCGGTTTCCTTTTCCAAACCGGTTTACAACACGATTATTACTATTAGAGTGATCAATATACTCTTGCAGAGGTGATCCAGAAGGAGGAGATAGAGAGTCTGTCGTTGGCCGGTGAATGGACTTCACAGCCTCACTTGGAGCAATCAACACTTCTGAACTATTTTCATCTTCAGAGGTACTAGAAGATGAAGAATGAAAACTCTGCATCTCCTGTGACCTGTTAGAGTTCAAACCAACCACTGAAAGGGGTTCTTTATCTACTGAGAGAAAATCATAACCAGAATAATCATCTGATGAGAAGTTGGCAGCGCTCCTGTTCGCATGACCACGAGTATGTGATACGTGGCTACTCAGAACCTCATTAGAGTTGTCATCAACTCTTGTGGAAGCTCTATTAGTTTCTGAATGAGGAAGTATGACCAGCTTCTTATCGATGACAGCAAAGCTGATTTCTGAAGAACAGGCTCCACATCGCACTTTCTGCTGATGATTTCTCAGAAGAACCAGTGCTTTTTTAGGCAGTTGTAGTAACCCAAAGCAATTATGACATGTGATGAAAGGAGAACCACCAGCTACAGGACGACAACGCCTGCTACTACTAGCAAGCATTACCTTCCGAGGACGGTTTCGAACAAAACCACCCATCTCAGAGTTGAAGTCACTAGGCCATCTTGTATGTGATTGATTTTCACGAAAATGCGCAGGAGGTATGGAAGCTCTAGAGTTATGAACGCGTGAACCAAATGTCCCAGGGATCTCATGATGATATAACATAGGATCAATTGGAGCATCAGGGAACCTGCTGTTAACGAATGAAGCAGGCGGCACCGGCACTGAACCTCTTCGTTTATTGTCATAGCAATGGAAACAAGAGCAAGAAGGCAGGTGAAGCATTGCATTATTATTGTGCGCATACAATTCGTACGAATCTGGATTCGGATCAACATACCGTCCGGGAAAGTAAGGATGTAATGGTTGCTGTGAGAACTGATGTGGACCTCTCCTCAGCATTTGGGATGCAAAAGGATCTCCAAATTGATTTGGGTAATGCATTGAAGGATGAAAGTTTGGCATGGCGGTTTCATGACCACCTATAAAAGGATACGGATCATGATGATAATTGAGATGAGGGGGCCCTGCCATGTGTTTATCGGTGCTAAAAAACTGCCTTGAATTCCTGTTCAATCCCGATGATCCATCAGGAAACCAGGGATCCGAGCCACCAAAAGGACGAGGATCGGGAGGAATCATCCTTTCATCTAACATAACTTTTTCTTTTGGATTGTTACAAACTTCAGAAGACTTACAGAGCTGGTCTTTTAACTCATCCAGCTTCCTTAGAAGCTCAGCTCGATCTTGCTCAAGGTGTTGAACCCTATTTGCACCGTCTTTTTCTTTATGATTTCTCCATGATTCCATATATTTATTAGAAGAACCAGAATATCCATTTGAGGGTCCTTCATCAGGATAATTGGAAGTTGGAAATCTAACATTTTCCATATCAGCTCTTAGCTTTCTCCGAAACCCCTCCATCTCAGTTCTCTCTCCATTTTGCAAATTAGAATTTCCACCAGAGAATTTTGACCCATTTTCATTATCAGTTTGAGACTTGGATTCCTCCTGTTTTCTTTCTATTGCTACTTTACTCACTTCATCCTTGTTTCTATTAACATCAACATCATTCTCCAAAACCCCTTTCTCATCGGCGTCTTCCGATCGATTTGGAATTTTCTCGTTTGTCTTATCCATATCCCTTTGATTATCACACCTAGAGGGACCAATGTTGGATAAAACATCAACATCTGAAGTATCATTGGTAACAACTGAACCTTTCTCTAATTTGGCAGAACCTCCTCCAACTTTACCTTCATCTGACAAACTACCACTCACATAACCTTTGTGTTTTGCTGCAAATTAAAAAAAAAAAAAAAAAAACATCTACATCATCATCAAAAACTAAAATACCCTTTCAACATTCTTGTTTTTCAGCACACTTTTTATTATTAATCAACTAACAAGCAAATAAAAAACTTATTAAATACATGATGAAGAATTAAATTGGTTACTAATAATTAATGAGTGCTACAAAAAGGAAATGCAGTTTATTTTCCATCATTACTTTGCCTTATAAAAATAGCTTGATTTAATGAATTAAAAAGACAGAGTAAAAATTAGCGAAAGAAGAAGCGTACCTCGAAGAACAGCACCACAACCACCACATTGATAAACAGAGTAATCGGCGAGCTCAGGAAGAAGATTTTCACATTTGGGGCAACGAACCAACCGCAGTTTGGAGGAATCAGACATTAGTTGCGTTAGAGAGAGAACTAAGCAAAGAGCATCGAAGCATAAAAAAGTGAATGTATGGTTTTGTTGGAAAGTAAAGTGTGGTTAAGAAATGCTTTTTTTTTATTTATTTATTTTTTAATTACCTGTTGATGTTGTTATCAACGAAAGTGAAAGTGAAAGTGAGAAATAACAATAACAAAAACGCTGAAAGAAAGAGAAAGAGAAAACTGGAAAAGAGAAAGATAAGCAGTTGTTCGTTCTCCTTTTCGCTTTTTCTTTTGCTGCCCTGCCAGCATCATCAGATGCTTCACCTTCTTCTTTCCACTATTTTTCCTTCTAAACAAATAAATAAAGTCTGAGGAAAGAATGGGTAATTCAGAATCACCCAGGGAACATATTTTCCAATATCAATCTAAGAATTTCCTCAAATTCATTAATTAATTAATTAATTTAATTCTCAAATGCTAATGCAGGATTAAATTTAAATTAAAATTGTACTGTAGTATATAGGACCGTTTTCCGAGGTTGTTTGTTGTAGGCTGTAGCGTACTTGGTCTTGGTCCTATGCCAACTACAAAAACAACCAAATAATTGTGTCCAAACTTCCAAACCACTAAACGACGTCGTGCAAGGATTCGTTTTTTATTTTTAGCTAGTAGCAAACGGATACTACTACTACTACTAGTGCATTGGGAATGGACATAGTTTGTTTCATATTTTTTAAACGGAAACTCAAACCACACTTATGCAACTACCATTTTGATATCATTTTCAGTTTGCTTCAATTATGGTATAACAATCAAATTGTGAAAATTACGATCAACTATTTTCATTTTTATAATTTTACTGTAATATTAATCATATATTAATTAGATTGAAATGTAATTGATAAAATGAGTTTTTAATAACCAATTTTTTCATTATAAATGCCATTGTTATTTAGTATTAAGTGTGTGTTTGGAAACCAAGTCATATGAATATTTGAACCAAACAGGCTATGTAAGGCTACTACAGCAAACTTTTACTCTTCATGAATGATGAATCATGCTATAAGTGAAAATGTTGCCATACTTGTCACACTCATATGTGCCTCATACTACACAGCATAGTAATAGTAATATAATGCAAATTTGGATTGTTCACTTGTTTTACACGTTTATACTGTTACGCGTTGTTTTCTTGCTTTTCCAATTTTGATACCGTCAAAAGCGATCTCATCATCTTCTTATTGTAATAGACTTTATCAATTAGATTTTAAAATGAACTAAGCACATGAGAATAAAACAAAATGATATGGAGTAGAATGAAGCAAAGTGGAATGAAATTCATTCTATTCTTTTGATATTTTATAATAGAGTGGAATAAATAAAATATTTTATCTTATACCACCCATATTTGAGAGGAAAAAAAATAAAGTTACCAAGTGAAATGAGATGAAATAGATGTTTATATTTTATTTCATTTCATTATTTTTTTAAATATCCAAACAATATAATATATTATATTATTTCATCATATTTCACTTCATTCAGTTTCATTATCAATTCAAACATAATCTTAATTTATTTTTTAAA
>JBBPBP010000003.1:58973937-58993369 GCA_037974735.1 Cicer chorassanicum | reverse complement strand
AAAGTTAATGGTTGAATAAATATATGAGGAACATAATATTTTTTTAATTTAGATAATAAGAATAAAAATGAGTAAAAAAATACACACTATAAGTTACAAACTAAAATGATTGTTATCAAAATTCTACTTTGATCATATAATAAGATTATACAAAAAATGTTATTTGTTCTAAATTAACGATTAGAACTTATCAAATAAAGTCATAATAATATTATAATATTTCTTTTACGAGTAAGATAATATCTTTTAAAATGATAAACATCTGTTAATTTGGTCTCCTTTATATTCAAACTGCTTTTATCGTGCAAAAACTGTCAAAATGTCAAATAACAAAATGAATAAAGTTATATGACTATAAGTCAAAAATATAAAATCATATGACTGCATTTTTTAAATAAATCAATATCAATTTCTTTTTAATGAAAAATTTAGACCAGGGGAGATAATGACTCAATTTTTAAAGTATCCATTTTACATATTATCAATGTAAAAAATGAGATACTACTATTTAAAATTGATTAATTATTATGCAGGTTTAATACTATATATATATATATATATATATATATATTAATAGTGTAAAAAAGTTTTTTCAATTTTAAAAGAGATGATAAATCTCATCATAATTAACTCACATTGCGGAACAAGAAGTCTAACCTAATATTATTAACATTTTTCAGTTGAACTAAGAGTTACGAGTAATGTAAAAAAATTTATGTATCTGTCCAATCATATTATACTATGATGAAATTGTTGACTTAATTGCAGTTTTGGTCCCTATATTTATACTGATTTACGAAATTGGTCCCCCTATTTTAAAAGTCGACATTTTTAATCCCTCTTTCATATTTTTGAACTAAAAAAACGACGATTTAATATATTTTAAATGACGTTATATACAATTCTATGCATTAATTATCATGTGTCATTAATTAAATTACAAATATGAAAATTTTTCGAAGTTGAAATTTAAGTTTTTACGGTGTTTTATTTCAATTTTATGGGTGTTAATCACTCTACATCATCGTATCATATTTCACGTTATTTAAAACATCTCACGTTATTATTTTTTAGTTAAAAAATCAGAGAAAAAGATAAAAACTGTCGATTTTTAAAATAGGAAGACTGATTTTGTAAATCCGTATAAATATAGGGATTAAAACTGCAATTAAGCCAAAATTATTTGATATATTAAATATTTCCTTAAAAAAAATATCTATACAAATATTTATTACAATATGAGATATAATTGACCACACATATTATCATTAGACTGCAACAACATTGTATAGGTAAAAAATATAAAGGGAAACTAAAATGTAAAAATTAGTAGAATATTAAATATAAAACTCAAATTTAAAATTATTTTACAGAAAGTTTCTTTTAACTAAAGGTTCATTATAAAAACATTTTCTCTTTTTATTTTTTTAAAATTTATATTAATTTTATTTGTTAACAAGAGATTAATAATTTTTAAAAGAAATTAGTGTATGTATTATTAAAAAAGACTTAATTGCAGTTTTAGTCCCTCTATTTATACTGATTCACGAAATTGGTCCCCCTATTTTAAAAGTCGACAGTTTTGGTCCCTCCCTTTGATTTTTTAGCTAAAAAATGATGACGTGAGATGTTTTAAATAACATGACATATGATACGATGATGTAGAGTGATTAACATCCATGAAATTAGAATAAAACGTCGTAAAAACTTAACTTTCAACTTCAAAATCTTTTCGTATTTTTAATTTAATTAATGACATATGAATAACTAATGGATCTATATGGTTTTATATCATAGAATTGCATGTCACGTCATTTAAAATATATCAAATCGTCATTTTTTTTGTTTAAAAATCTGATTGAGGGACCAAAACTGTCGACTTTTAAAATAGGGGGACCAATTTCGTGAATCAGTATAAATAGGGGGACTAAAACTACAATTAAGCCATTAAAAAAAATAAAAACATATAAAAAAATCATTATTTTAAAAATATTAGTATATCCGTAACAATGGTTGACTAATAAAACATCAATTTGGAAAGAGAAAAAGGTCTAAATGATGCAGGGAAACAAAAATAAAAAAGAAACACATTGCAATTCCTTTGGCGGTTCAAAAGTAGACAGTGGTGAATGTGATGATTGATTAGCGAGGGTGAGTGTGTAGTGAGTGTTAGTTAAGCGTCCACTAAACAATACAAACCAAAGCAAAATCATCAATTATTCCCTTTTCCCTTTTCATCCTCATCCATTTACATTTTCTTACAAAGTGAGTGAGTGTGTTAGTTAGTGTTTTTTTCAAAAAGTGTGTTCCCCCGCCACGAAACCCTAGTTCTTCCGATTAAGAAAATATGCCGAGAGAGATTATCACTCTTCAGGTTGGACAATGCGGAAATCAGATCGGCATGGAATTCTGGAAGCAACTCTGTTCCGAACATGGTATCAGCAAAGACGGCATCCTCGAAGACTTTGCCACTCAGGTCTTTTTATACCTTCCTTCAACTTTCTCATTTGTGAACATTTTAGATATTTACTAAATTACCCGTGTTTCATTCAACTATATGAACTTTGATGAATTTAAAGTGTGTGAACTAGTAGAAATACTGTAGCATCGACTCTTCTTATCAAAGGTGTGTCTGAATACCGACATGACACTTGCATATGTGATTACATTTAATTAATTCATTTTTTCAAATTATTATCACTCAGTTTCATGTCTGGTGTTTGTGTTAGTGCTTCATAGAAAACAAAGTAACTAACTATTATTATACAACTTGTGTGATTAGTGAGTGTTTTAATTTTGTATTTACTTGTTTTTTGTTAAACTGATGCAGGGAGGAGATAGGAAAGATGTTTTCTTCTATCAAGCTGATGATCAGCATTATATACCGCGTGCTCTATTGATTGACTTGGAGCCAAGGGTTATTAATGGAATTCAAAATAGTGACTACCGAAATCTCTACAATCATGAGAACATCTTTGTCTCTGATCATGGAGGTGGTGCAGGAAACAATTGGGCTAGCGGATACCATCAGGTTTTTCACTAGAGCATCTTTTAATTTGGATTTTTATGTCATCCTTTTACAATGTTTTGTTACTTCTGATTCCAAGAATACTGTTTTCATCCACCGATAATTTATAGTGAACTTGTGTCATAGTTAACTAAGTCATGCGTGACACAAGACTTAGGGAGAAATTTCTTTAGTACTTCTGCGCAGTGTCAGTGATGTTCCATTTGTTTGCTACGTTCATAAAGATAAAGTTGAAATGCATGTGCTAGCTTGATTATTTGTGTAGACACCTATGATGATTGTGAGTTGATGTTAGGATATAGAATAAAGGGTAATTAGAGTAGCATATAGAATAAAAGGATTAATAGAAACTACCCTAAAACAGAAACAGAAACAGAAACTAACAAACAGAAAATAACTAACCTAGCTAACTAATCCAACAACCCTTAACTAATTCAACCACTCTAATTTCCCTTTATTTTATTTCCTAACAGTTGACGGTTGACGCAGTTGTCAATGTTGGCAACTTACAACTTAAGTCTTGTGACTAGGTTTTCTTTAGCATGTTGATGGTTGTCTAGCAATGCTATATTACATGCAGTTGTAATGTACTTCATTCAATGGCTTTGGTATATTATAACACTTATTGGCACTTGATAATCATTGAAAAACACTGCTTCACGTGAAATAACATAAAGGTCGGAGGGTAAACATTTGTGCATGTATGGTTTTTGTATTATAGAACTAGAAAAGCCTCATATGGTTTGACCGTATATTGTTAACCTTACAGTATTCAGGCAGTTTTTGTACAGAACCGGATTTGTGTTTTTTAAATGACTTTGCAAATGATAATCCTGACCAGTGTCTCCATAGGATTCATTATCAGCTATTTTAAAATGTAAGGGATGTTCTTTATGTTTGATGCTAAGTGATGGATTTCTTATTTGGAATGTGAAGTAACTGTTGAACTTGTATGATTGTTAATATCTGGTCAGGGAAAGAATGTTGAAGAAGACATAATGGACATGATTGACAGAGAAGCAGATGGTAGTGACAGTCTTGAAGGTTTTGTTCTATGTCATTCAATTGCTGGAGGAACAGGCTCAGGTTTCTTTCTTTTTTCCGTAGTCTTTGCCTTAGAACATCCTATAAGTTTCTTCATTTGCCCCCTTTTTCTTATTGAGCATTTGTTTCTCCATTTGTATATTAAAAGTTATTCATTACATTTATGCAGGTATGGGCTCATACCTATTGGAGACTCTGAATGACCGATACAGCAAAAAACTGGTTCAAACATACAGTGTATTTCCTAACCAAATGGAGACAAGTGATGTGGTGGTCCAACCGTACAATTCACTTTTGACACTCAAGCGACTGACTTTGAATGCTGACTGTGTTGTGGTTCTTGACAATACTGCACTTAATAGAATTGCTGTCGAACGACTTCATTTATCAAATCCTACATTTGCTCAAACAAATTCCCTAGTTTCTACTGTGATGTCTGCCAGCACAACCACCCTTCGTTATCCAGGATACATGAATAATGATTTGGTTGGTCTTCTTGCCTCTTTGATTCCAACACCAAGATGCCATTTTCTAATGACAGGTTATACTCCTCTGACAGTGGAACGTCAGGTGAGATGTTTTTTCGTTTTCCCCCTAAATATGATATTTGGAGCATCAAGATTTTTTCTTAATATTTGTCCTATGAGTGTGAAGGTTTCTGTTGTTTAGTTGAACTGGAGGTGATCTGTACAGAAACTATTAATTCATCTCATCTCTCTCTCTCTCTCTCTCTCTCATTTTGTTAATCTTCCATAATTTGATCGGGATGTGCATGTAACAGCACAAACGTGATTTTTCCTATTACACTTTCCCGAAAACATTTAAAAAATTGATGACATTTCCTTGCAGGCTAATGTAATTCGGAAGACCACTGTGCTTGATGTCATGAGAAGACTTCTGCAGGTCAATTACTGCTTAAACAGTTAATCTTCCAACAAATGACTATGTACTCTACTGACATTAGTAATCCTGGCAGGCAAAGAATATTATGGTTTCTTCTTATGCCCGGACCAAAGATGCTAGCCAAGCAAAATATATATCAATTCTGAATATCATCCAAGGAGAGGTTGACCCGACTCAGGTAATGATAATAATTACAAAGCATTGTGATACTTCTGAAGTTTTCCATTTGTTAACTGAAACCGAGTTATAAAAGGATATTATCATCCATTTGTTAAGTGCTCATTTGGCTTTGCAGTGATTTTTTGCATTATTATGCAGAGGAAACTTTGTGTATATAATTTTCTTTTCAGCTTCTACTAATGTTACTGTGTGAAGCACTGATTTCCCTTTTCTATTTATCATTAGATCTTTTGCTTCTGCTGTCACATAAAAGCAATTTTATATTCGAGTCAAAACCTTGAAAACTTAAAATTAATCTTCAATTGATGTTGGTGGAGCTTTTTTAGTCTTTCTCTAATATATGTATACACACTTTCAATTGTGTTGCAGCTTGCTCAGATTGAATTGTATAGATGATAATACAAACTGAATGTACTGATCTTTTGTGTTCATGGGGCACAACTTGTGCTTCATGTTTACAATGAATAAAACTTTTGCTCTTTCAAAAAAAAAAAATACCAGTATCATATATTTAGTGTGTAAATATTTTAATTGTGCTAAACTGTATTTTGATTTTAATTTTAATGTTCTCTATGGATTTAGGTTCACGAAAGTTTGCAGAGGATACGTGAAAGAAAGCTAGTTAACTTTATTGAGTGGGGTCCTGCAAGTATTCAGGTCTGTGATGTGATCAGTGGCATATGAATTTAAAGTTACTGCAGCTGCATACTTTCCTCTCTTTCATATTTAGTTTTATGATAGTCTTATCTTACTTTTCTGGTAGGTTGCTCTATCCAGGAAATCACCATATGTTCAAACTGCACACAGGGTAGGACTCTATCCTTTTTCTTTCAGTCTTTTTTACGCTTATATTGCTTTTCTGCATTGCTTTTGATTGTACTGGAGATGATTTAACAAATCTTTTTCGGAATGGTTATTATTCTGAGGTTGGATAATCAAGAGAGTTAGTAATAACTTGTGTGCTTCTGTGTTTTTTAGGTCAGTGGCCTTATGCTGGCTAGCCATACTAGCATCCGTCACCTTTTTAGTAAATGTCTGAGCCAGTACGAGAAGTTGAGAAGGAAACAAGCCTTTTTAGACAACTACCGGAAGTTCCCAATGTTTGCTGTAAGTGTTGCTATTTCAGATCAATCTTTTAAGCGCTGCTACAGCATCTGTTCTGTACTTGGCTGGTAGCATCGTCGATAGATACTTAACATTTCACCTGATGCCACCAATAACAAATGGACAGGATAATGACCTCTCAGAGTTTGATGAATCAAGGGACATAATTGAGAGTTTGGTTGATGAATATAAGGCCTGTGAATCCCCAGATTATATCAAATGGGGAATGGAGGTAGATGCTCTTCAACCTCACTTTCCATTTTCAGTTTATCTCGCATACTGCTAATATATATATATATATTTTCGTTTTATAGGATCCGAACAATATGCTAACAGGAGAAGGCAATGCTGCAGGGTCACTTGATCCAAAATCAGTAGTGTGAAGAAACTATGTAAGCTATTTTTATTAGGTCATCATTTAGGTTTTCTGAGTTTTAGATTTGATTTTACACTCTTCCCCTAGCAAGATAAATGAAAGATGAAATATGAACGTTAAATGTGGTCACCATTAATCAGTCAGAAACTATTGTTTTTCTTTCATTCTAGGATTGTATGTGCCCTATGAATATAATGCTTTAACTTCCTTGATAACTCAAAATGAACCGTAAAGGTCTAAGATTCATTCTTGTGTACTTGACAGACAGGTGACAAACTACAAGGGAGGGGTTATGTCGGATCTGATCAGCGATGTTTCTAATGAAAACTTTTTCTTTTTTGGATGGGTTTGCGGTGTGATAATTTCAATTGTATTAGTTTGTTTGTCATTTGGATCTGCTGTAGTATATTATCTTACTGTACTGATTCGTTTTCAGCATTGTATATTGATTGGTTATTAGTCACTGCAATGTTGATATCCCACTAAAGATGTTGAAAGGGATGAACGGATGAAGAATCGTAAATAGTGACATCTTAACATGACACAGAAAATTATTGCCAAATTTCTTTTTTATTTATTTATAGAACATATTTTAACATAAAATTATGATGGCATAAGTAACTAATTATACGACTCTGTAACAAATTTTAAATTTATACCTCCAAATTATTTTGCATATATAGATCTATGTAAATTATACGATTGTGTAACTAACTAATTATACGATTATGTATATATGTATTATTTTACATATATACAAATTTTAAATTTATACCTCCAATATATACGATTGTGTAGCAATTTTTTCTTGATGAAACAACTCTGATCCCATGTATTCTGGATGATAGATGAGATTAGTCTGCTCTATTTTTTTTATCAAAATATCTATGCTCATGTGAAATTTATTTTTTATTAAATCATGATTGAACAATACATTATGTAACCCCCGAACAATAATTTTAGTTCATTTGCAGATGTGATCTCAAGTTTACTTTTTAATTTATAATGAATAACTAGTTTATTTTAATTTAACATATTGTAATACATTCATTTAAGTTAAAAAATTGTTTAACATTTGATTAAAAGAAATAATTGTAAAAATAATTTTATTAAAAAAAATGATAATCTGAGTTTTTTTTCTTCTGAATATGGTTTGTGTTCTTTTTCTTTTTCTAAAGAATCTAATATCGAAACACACACTAAATATAAAAATTGTTTTTGAGTTTTAGTTATTAATATTTTTAGTAATGTTCCTTAAATAATAACTTTAATTTTTAAATATTAAAGTTAAAATAATAGCGAACAAACTCTAAATTTAGTTTAACTTTTTTTTCCTGAGAGATAGTTTAAATAGTCTTTTTTTTTACTCATGTTTAAGTAATAATATTAATATATATAAAATTTGTGATCTTTAATATTTCAAAAGATATAAATATTAGTCTATTTTTTTCTTTACCCTCCGCTTCTAAAGAAATGAACTCTAATAAGAATTATTTGTTTCTTAAAGAATTTGTCATTAGTTGGAGACCGTAATTCATGATTACTTAATTTTAATTACTTGTTTAACAATTAACCTCAAAAATTAGTCTTTGACAATTTTCAACCACGAATTTCAAAGCAATAAAATTCGTATATTTTAGAATTTCTTTTTACATATAAGAAAAAATCCTAATTTCTCTCAATTTCCTCTCTTTTCTTGGTGAGTTCATCCCTCTCAATTTCTCTATCTGCTCTTTCCACAATTTTCAATTTCAAACCCTCACTTTATATTCCCTCTGAATCTGTTTCAAATGTGCTACCCTCTCACGGTTCCTTTTGGTAGCTAGAAGATACTTCCATTGATTATAGTTTTCCAGCGATTTCATGCAGTTCAAAATTCGGGATCCTGGTGTTCGAGTCCATGCTTTGAATGTGACTTGATTAGGTTATCAATACAGAATCTTTTGATTTGTATGCTAAATATCAGAAGACGAAGAAAAAAATAAGACAACTAAGTTTGTTAGATGTGGAGTGAGACAGTGAATTCAATTTCAGTTCTTTTTCTGCAAGGAATGAATTTAGATTCTGAATATGTTATTTGTCCTTGAACTCCGCACTTAATAGATTGATTGACTATTCTCTGTAAAATAATCACCGATTTAGCTTTCTGTTTTATCTTCAGTTGTCCTGCTTCTTTGTTAATGTATAATGCACAAATTAAGAGTTTTTCTATTTTTAACAGTATTTCTGCCTTATTAGTTATTTTATGGACTTTTTTATGCTCAGACAATTACTGAAACTTTAGTTGGTCTTCTTTTTATTTTTATTTTTTTTTATTTTTTTTATTTTATGATTTGAACCTCTTTCTTTTACAGTTATGTTTAATAATTGATTACAATATTCAATTATCTCTCTTTTTAACTCCCTAATCTCTCTATTTATATAAATAGTCTTATAACAATCTTAACTATCTAACTCATTAACCAACTATTATTATTAATTAACTATCCATCCAAACTGATAAGTATATCTATATACACACCCTTTTTATTTCTTCGTTAGATAGAATATAAATTTAATTATAGTTTTAATTTTTTATTTTATCTGAATTACGATCTCTAAATAAAATTTATTATTATTTTAAATAAAGTGTTATTTTTAATAACATAAAAAAAAATAGATGATGTCATCATTCATTAATAAACTTTATTATTATTTTAAATTTGTAACACATGTTTCCAATCTTTAAATATACATTACAACATTTTATTAAATTATTTAATTATATATATATATATATATATATAAATAACAAATAGATGTAAAGAAGATTGAGTTCAAAAACTCTGATCTCTTGAGAACTCAAAAGCGGAACCCTAATTTGTTTCTTCTCCACTTCTTAGTCAATTCTAATACTTGTTCTTCTTCTTCGTTCATCTTTCTCCTAATACGTATTATTTTTCTCCAAATAGATATTGGTTTTCAAGATGACGACAATACGTAGGTTTTGCTGCAACGACCTTCTTCGTTTTTCATCAGTGAATCTCGACCATCTCACTGAAACCGTAAGTGTTTCTTAAGTCCGTGCGGTGCATTCAGTTTGTGCGTTCTTAAGTAGCTTCTTTGTTTCAGTTTAACATGTCCTTCTACATGACCTATCTCGCACGATGGCCCGACTATTTCCATGTCGCCGAAGGCCCCGGAAATCAAATCATGGGTTACAGTAAGTCTATGCCTTTATTTTCGTATCTTTTTTCTTTTTTGTATAAATTCACTATTGTTTGTGAACCATGTTCTTCACATTATGTACATTGATTCAATTTTCAAAAGGAATATCATATTGAGATCATGATAAAGCATTGAGTTTTCTGTTTCTGCCTAAAAGGTTTAGGTTTTGCATTTTTAATTTACCTTGTGAAAATAAAAGTGGTTGTACTCATGTATGGAACTTGGTTTTAGAATTCATAATGAAGAGAATGCAAGAAAAGGGAGAGAAAATTGGAGAATCTTAGATGGTATTAATATGCACATTGATTGATATACCGTGAGAGAGATTACATGCATCGCTATTTATACTATTAACCTACAGTTGGAATGTAACTCTTAGATGGGCGAGACAGATGGCACTAGGCAAATTCGTGTCAGTGAACAAACGATAGTAGTTCAACTAGCAATGACATGAAGCACTTCACAGTCAGTGAATTGATCTAGATAACAAAAATGTGCATTATGGATTACCTTTCTTACAATATTGTTTTTAAGTTTAACATCATCTCAACTTTTCTTCATCCAAATTAGCAGCCGTATTTTTTAATCCTTATTTTATGTTAAATTAAAATAACCCGTTCTCAACCGGATAAGAATTGTTAGCGTTTCTCTCTTCTTCTGGGTGAGGTTAGATTGATTTCCTCTTTTCATATATGGGATATTAACACAATATCATTAATGTAGTTATGGGTAAAGTAGAGGGACAAGGAGAATCTTGGCATGGCCATGTAACAGCAGTAACTGTTGCTCCGGAGTATCGCAGGCAACAGTTAGCCAAGAAACTGATGAATCTTCTGGAAAACGTCAGTGACAATATGTAAGGCATGCATATGTGTCATTTGTAATCTTATAAGTTTCTGAAACATTCCCCTGCACCATTTTTGTGATCTTTTTTTAATTTTCTTTTCCGAGTAGTTTTTTGACAAATTATATCTTCTGCACTTTATGACTATTGTGTTAATATTTGTGAGAGCACTTTTTTGACAAATCATATCTTCTGCACTTTTTTAATATATTGATTTTGGGTTTAGGGGGTTGGATTTGTGGTAAGAGTCGGGAATTTGTTACCAGTAACCTAATCAGTGTGTGTGTGTGTGTGTGTGTGTGGAGGCCTTGTTATAAGTTATAATTGGATTTTGCAGTGACAAAGCTTACTTTGTTGATCTATTTGTGAGAGCATCAAATGCACCGGCCATCAAAATGTATGAAAAGGTAATGATTCTGTAACTTTCGTTTCAGACTAAACCTCCCCTTGCTCCCTTGTAGGTTTAAGCACATGATTATGTTAAAGCGGTTTCTTTGTTAGACATACAGAATGACCAATGGGGTCTATTGAGCAGTTACTTTTTCCCCTCTGCATTTCACTTTTTTTGAACTGGCAGGAGGATTCCTGATCTGTATCAATAAAACAGAAGTCAGGGAAGGAAAAGGGTATAGTAATATGGGTATAGTTTTATTTCAAATAATGGAATGTAGGACATAATCGGCTGCCTTCATAAACCCTGTAATTTCAACACTCAACTCCTATGTGTACTAGCCTTTTGTTTTATGGTTTGAGAGGCTTCAGATTTCAGAAGCAGTTCCATTTTTAAGCCAGAAAAACTTGCTTTGATAGGAAGTCCAAACATTTTGTTGGGATGCACAATTATCTCGTTTCCATTGAGAGGAATCTCAATCAAACAGGATACACCACGGCTTTATCTGCTGTTGCCCTGCCAATGTCATGTAACATGTTACCCTGCACCGTGAAAGAACTCATAACCTGTTTTGTTATAAATTCCACAAAATCTAGCTTCTTGTGAGACTATGAGAGGCATCAAATGAGAAGTAAAATCAATTATATATAGAGGCCTGCTGTTAAAAATGTATCTGTCCCAATTTCCCCCCTTTTTAGCTTATTTCTGTTGGTCATTTTTGTGTACATTGTACAATACAGTAAGTTGAACATTTACTCACTAATTGAGGTAATGTGTGTGACTATTGACAAGTGAAGAGAGGTTTTTGAGGACCAACTGGGATATTGATTTACATTTGTTGGATTGGGATATGTTTTCTTCATTAAATTAGAATTTTATGAGTCTATAGCTTGAATTGCTAACTAATTATTTTCCTATCTGTCATCTTAGCTTGGCTATGTGATTTATCGACGAGTTCTACGTTATTATTCTGGGGAAGAAGATGGACTGGGTATGCTTCGATGTTTTTATTTTTTTACTTTATCTCGAACTCTCTTTATACAAAATCCATGTCAGTATTCATTTGTTGTTGGTTTCTCCCTTTATTTTCAGATATGAGGAAGGCATTATCTCGTGATGTTGAAAAGAAGTCCATCATCCCTCTTAAACGGCCAATCACTCCTGATGAATTAGAGTATGACTGAATTAAGGCAAATATATTGGTTAGGTATTCTGTGTCCTATGTAAGTTACATTTGTTCTACTATTAAAAAACTCATTTGAAATTTTGATATAGTGGGTGTACCCTTTCGAAAGTTTTTCTAATTTTTTTTTTTTTTTTTGTGAAGAATTTTCTAGTACTACTTCAATACTTAACTATGTTTAGAAGAAAACTTGTGGTTATTTGGCTGGTTGTCATCTATAAAAATTTCACTTAATTATTCCGCTCACCTTGAGAATTGGAATAAAAAGAGCTATATAGAGAGATTATATATATATTAATTTTTCAATTCCTCTTTATTTATATTGTATTTTATTTATATTTTATTTTAGAGGAAGTAGTAATTTTTTATACTAAGTAATTCAATTTAATATTTATACGAATTTTTTATAGATACTTAGTTATACAGTTGAGTCATTTGGTTTTATTCGATTCAGTCATGCAGTTCAATAAGTCACTCGGTAATTTTGGTAATTTTGTTGAGTCAACAATGACTAAGCCAATTTGAAAACATTGAAAATGAGAAGGTGAAAATTATCGTCCTTATTATTTGTGTCTATAATTGAGGTCAATTTCCTTATAAGTGATGTTTTAACACAATTTGAAAATGTTTTGAGAAGTTTTTTCTTGAACTTTTTTATTGAGCTTCTAAATTTTAAATTTTTGAAAGCCTCTAATAATAAATGTGTCTACTAACTAGATGAAAATAATTCTAAGATAATTTTATCAAAATAGTTTCTTAGTTGTGTTATTGGAATATATATGATAAAATAGATACAACTTGATTCCATTCTATTTTTATCATATTTTTTGTCGCACACTAAGCATAGCAATTCCTTCACTATAAAATTATTAATCAAATTTTTTTATTCAATCTTATAAAATTTTATATAATCACTAAAATTTCATTCCATCATATTTCATCACATTCTATTGGCAAAATTCACAATTTCCCATGTGCCAGTCTTAATTCAGAATCCATTTCTCAATTTTATTTTTACAGTAATGCCCTAAAGAATCAAATAACAAATAAAAGATGTTACCAATACATTTTTTTAATTTTGTATGCACAAATAAACTGTCCTCTTTGATATAAATCGTATAGAGGATGACCCTTTAACTTATTTGTTCAGTGCCAGTGATTCTTTACTACGAGAGTCTTGGAATTTTTCAGTGCTTGGTCTCCAAAAATATTCAAGTATTTTATTCTGAAGAATTAGATCTTCCATAATGTTCACAAACAGAACACTAGGACTTGAGTGTGTGATAACAGATAACTCATGAAGTATAAGAATTGTGTGAATTCCTATTATTTTTTTTGGAGCAAAAGAATAAAGGTAAACCTATTTTTCTCTGCGCAATCCTATTTCCTTATAATTTTGCAAATGAAATGATGAAAATTGAAGAAGACAGTTACTAGATTATTAACTAAAATTAGCCCATTGCCGAGTGTTCTGTTGCATCTTGAGTTCTGACTTCTTGCGATGTCAGGAACACATTCTGAGGCTGAGACTGGTGTCTTTGATGCAATAAATTATTAAGTTAACTTTAAAAATTGAATTAGAAGCCTCCAGCAAACAGGCTGGATGATGAATGCAAGTATCTTCTATGATGATTTTGAATGTCTATGATGTAAGCCATACTTGACAACTTCGTAAAAGGAGACAACTATGCCAACCGAAGGACCAGCGCGACCTACACGGGGAACAACACCAGTAAACAACCCCCTTAATCCTCCATCCCTGTTCCAAGAAAAGTGAAGAGCCTGAAGTCAGTCCAAAGCTTATGTCCTAAATGACCCTCTTAATTTGTTCAAGAAATAACATGATCTACAAAGCATGAAATCAAATGATATCAGATCAATATCAATTTAAAAATTCATACCTCCAAATTTCAAGCAATGTTGTTCTTGTAGTCATCTTTAATGCCCTTTCAGGATTCTTCTGGGAATATCCAAACGAGACATTTTTTTAGTGAAAATGAAGTCATCAACCATGTACTTTTGGTGGGTCCACTTAATGTACATGATTCCCCAATTAAAATTAAAAAATGATGACTAATGGAAGAGCATAAACACCAAAATATTGGGAAAAGAGATATTCACATTAAAAGAACACTATCTCATCATGCTTTAAAGTTTAAACTTACTAAATGGAAAATTATGCAACTCTGCAAGTTTTGATCTGTATAATGACCCAAGCCTACGACAATTTATCAATGACCAATTCTAACTACATCATAATTCTACACAATATTTCATTCAATTTGAAGCCCAACATCACATGTTAATGCATATTATACTCCAAAAAGGTAGTAAGATTGTATTAGGCAACTCTGCAAGTTGATCTGTTTAATGAACCATGCTTATGAAAGTTTAGCAATGCAAAAATATCCTAACTGCATTTATAGTGTGCGCAGTTTTTCAGTCAATTTGAAGCCCAATGTCATATGTTGATACAGAATATCCCCCCAAAAGTTGAAAGTTTGTATTGTTTGTATATATTAGCACATTCAAGAAAAAATATTCCAATTTTAGAGGCCTAGCTCCACCGGTCTTAAGGACCATAACAGAATAAAAATGAGGAAAAAGTGACTTTAGTTAGTGGCTAACACTGCATTTTGTGTGACAAATTTGACTTATTGGAAGGAAACATGGTGAGTAAAGTGCATATACAATTATCATTAAAAGCAAGGTTCTACATCTGACCTCTATCTGTCGTCGGGTTTTTGCCACATCAAGTGGACATGTTGCAGCAGATGCTAAAGTTCCTGCTACAAAACCAGCAGAAAAATTTGCCCCAAGGACAGTTGCGGCACTCGCTTCTTCACTAACTAGGCCAAGAATTCTTTTCCTTATCTGCAAAGAGATCCAGATCAAAAGATGCACTAAGAAATATCCCAAAAAAAATTATTCGTTTCATAATTAAATAAAATAAAATCTTACCGGCTCAAGGGTTGACCAGCAAATTGCAGAGAACGGAACATCCCTTGAAAGTTGTGCTCCAAGGCCAGTCCACCAGAAACGGTACCGGTGTACTATTTTTTAAAAATGTAATTACTAATTGAGGCAACCAAAAGAACAGAGACATCATACAATGCAACAAAAGTAAAACTCAAACTTGTTTTGACTCAGAAGGAAAACAGAGAAAGAAAAACCAGAGAGAGATGCAAGAAGTACACTTACAGCTTTGAAGAATACTTGTTCCCTTGTCTGGGTTGATGACTTCAAACAATGTCTTCCATACACCTGGAGCTTTGTCACCTTGGGTTACTCTAAATGCCTAAGAACAGGAGAAAACATGAGAGAAAAAGTGAGTGATTTAACTTCAAAAAACCACAGAACATAAGTTTCTATAGAGAAGGGAATGGGACTATAAAGAAATCACAGTGCTGTATCAGTATATAGGAAGATCTTCCGCTATTTGCTTTTATTTGTGTGTATATTTATCTATATCAATATATATATATATATTCTCGTATCTATACCGTAGTATTTTTTCATACTTTCAGGTAATGCTGTAATAGGACATATTCTATTTCCTTAATTTTTGGATAGCAATTAATAGAACCTGTGTACATTAGTCTAAAAATTGTAAAAAGTTTTTTTAGAATATCAATCAAATCAGAGTTGATATCCAATCAATATTCCCTCTACCCATCATAGCAAATTACGCAATGCATCAAATTTTAGCATAGAATTTTTTTTACCTGCATTCGAGTCCTTGCAAGTTCCACAGGATAACAAGAAACGCAGGCCATTGAGCGTGCAAGTGATCCTGCTACTAATGGAACATAAGGTGTTAAATTTGGAGCATTTTGAGTTGTATACTCCTCCATAAAGTTGCGGAAGATGTCATAACAAGGCATATAGATTCCGACCTATTTGACAACAAACATGCACAGACAATTAGTATATTACTACAAGTGAGATGTACATACAAAATTAAACAGCCAAAATGAACAGTATTGTCATTCCTCTAAAGCAAGCCAAAAAGCACAAACCAGTAAATTCAAGGCAGAAAAGAGAGCTTACACTTGGCATGGCTAAAGCCAAACTAGCATTTGTGCCTCTCCACAATCTTGTAAATCCTTCCTGCATAAATTCACTCCTGTGAACCCTCTTATAGTAAGTAATTTGCATGTTGAAGGGAAAAAAGTAACTAGGAAATATGGAAGTACACTCACACAATGAATGCTTGAACAAATACTACTTACACTACGTGTTCCCTTCTACTAGGAGTGTTAAAAAACCAAAACTGCCTAATTTTTCCCAAAAACCCCATAAGTAGTTTTAAAAGTCCATATTAGCCCAAATGTAAAGTTGGCTAAATTCACAACCAGAAATAAGTTCAGATATCCAAAATATTCAAACCTTTCCATATCTCCAAACTCACTCAGCCACACATATTCTCTTCCAGAATTCATGTTAACTTAGCTTGATCGTCTCTATTGCAATCTCTAGTCCTGTTGAGATTGGTAAACCCTGATCCCCTTTGAAATGGATGAACCCTATCAACTTGTGTTGCAGTTTGAAAGTGTCAAACACTGCTGAATCCATTTCTGAATCATGGGTGTTCTGAATCTTACTCTATTCGAACAATAGGTAAAAGTAAGATTTTCCCCATTTGGACACTGGTGGGGATCAATTCGTTGGGTCCGATGTGGCTATTTGTCATAACAATTTATGATAGTTAACTAACTCACTATTTTCAGTTGAAATGAACTCAGCAATAACAGGTGTACGTTAATGACGTTTATACTTGATATGAAATACTAGTCAACAATGAAATTGCATAAATTGATAGAGTTGTGTTGTTATAGTTTTCTCTTCAACTATTATGTGCTATGTTTTGAAATAATGTCTTTTATCTGATTATGATTCTATTCTGCACTCTCTTTTGAGACACCCTCTATCCAGTCACAAAATTTGAATTTAAAAGCTTCATAAGAAACTGCATTCTAATTGTTTGCTTTTGAAGACTTTTAGGTCAATTTGTATCGATCATCGTTATTTATGTGCTTTAGCTGCAATTTGGTTACTTACCCTCTTGGATCTCTACTTTTATGAAATACAAATTTCATTTCACCTGTGTTTATTCTATACTCTTGGTAAATAATTTATTGCAAATCTCTTCCAAATGTGAGTATTTTTGTTTTAATTTCTTGGTGACATATACTCCTTCTTTCTATGCACAAATAACATGTGATGTAAACTAACAGTATTTTGAAGTTGCCATATAAAAGGGAGAAACCGAATCACTTACAATAGAAACAAAGTCACTCAGAAACCATCATCTTCAGATTAAAGAATCAAAGCCTATACGATTAAATTAAAATTGAATAAAGCTTGTAACACAATTTTCAACAGAAAATACTAGTATTATAAGTATCATACTAGGGTGGATATCGATTCTTCAATCTTCATATCACTCTAGTCGTTAATACTCCTTCACGGTAACTACTAAGTCAACCTTACATAGACTACTTATAAAACATTTGAAAGAACAAGACTAACAAACTAACCTGGCGTATAACTTTGTAGAGTACATCTACAGTCCCTTTATATGCTGGCGACTCAGAGTTAGAAACCACATGTATACCTGTGCATTTGATATCGTGTAACATCTAAAAATAAACAAACGAAATAAAAATCACCACAAATGTTGTGAAAACCGCTAAGATAATGAATACGATTGATAAAATAGTGGATAACCTAGCTGACAACTAGTGAGTTTACGACAGAAAAGCTTGCTGATTAAATTATAAATGTTTGATAAAATCAGTAGGTTTTTTTTTAAAATTCGATAAAATTAGTAATTGAATTAATACATATAAAATGACATAAACAAATAGTGATTATTCATTCACCCCATTATTTACTCACAAGATGTAAAAAACACTTCCGGAACTTCTAGTGTATTTAACTACATTTTCACTTCCAGAACTTCCCGATAAATCCAAGTGTTTTTGGGGCGATGAGCATGTATCTAAAAAATTAATTAATATTTAAACATTTTAATTAAGTAAAAATGAGAAAGAAAAAAAGCGTATAAGCAATACGGTCAAATGATAATTGACATCCAAAAAACACTATAAATTTCTAAAAATGCTATAAACTCGTGTAAATACGAAAAAGACTATTATGATTATTTTAATGATACGAACTATAAGATTGCGGTTTCACTTTGAGAAAGAGAGCAAATATGAAATGGAAAGAGAAAAGAAACAGTGAAAGAAGAATTACCGTGTTAGTTTGAAAAGATGGAATTCGATAAATATCATGGTAGGGAACTCCAGCAGCCTGAGCTTGAAGTCTTGTCTGAAAAGAAAGAAAATGATGAAAGCAGAGCAATAATCATGGTTGTTGAATAATTAATGATGGTGGAAAAGGGAATTAAATTAAATAGGGTACCTTGGCGACATCGAGAGGATTGACGACGACGGCGGAAAGGAAAGCGGCGCCGGCGGCGGAGAAAGCGCGCTCTATAACGGTTAATTGCGTGTCGGAATTGGAATGTGATCGAGACATTAAGAAACGTTCCCTTCAAAAATAAAAATAACAAAACAAGTAATAGTAATATAATATAGTAGTGGCAAAATTGTTGAATTAAAAATGGAGAACGAGTGAGAGATATATATATTTATATTCGTGGCGTAAAATTGAGGGCGCGGCGCCAAACTTCTTGGAATATCCCAGAGTTCATATATACACAACTGACGTTATTTCTTGTAAACAAAAACATAAATCAAAATAGTAATTGATATATTTAGATTTAATTTAAATTAAATACGTTAATTTTTTTTAATAATTTTAGAGTTAAAAAATTTAATTAATAATATTAGCAAAGCAAGGACATAATTTTTTTTACAAATCAATTTTAGTAATTAAGAAAGAGTTTACTGAATAATATTTTATACTAAAAAATTAGAAATTAATTAGTTGAAGTGTAAAGATTTATTTAAGGGTGAATATCTTCTAATAAATATTATTTAATATGTATTATTGAGAGATTAGAGATTGAAGTTAGGAATAGTTTAAATGTATTGTCAATATAAAAAAAAATTCACAACAGATAAATTATAATCAATTTTTATAAGTAGTTATAATTAAAATTAAATATTATTAATAATTTAATAATAAGTTATTATTGATTA
>JBBPBP010000003.1:58956518-58973381 GCA_037974735.1 Cicer chorassanicum | reverse complement strand
AAAATCTAATCCTTATGTTTATGTTTTTCTTTACCAGCAAAGTTTATGAAACGTTAAAAGTAAGAATTTGGTTTGATTTGATATGCTAAATAGGTTATTTAATAAGGACAAAATAGTCAATTTATGTAATAGAAGAATGATTTGGATTGGATGTACTCAAAATTACATATAGTTTAGTAGACAATATATTTGTGATTGTACGGTTGAGAACACACTCTAGATTGTAAACAAATTATATAATTTTTAATATTATTTTTGTTCCTAAATATAAAATTTCTTTATCTTTTTTATAATATCATATTTGAATTTTCAATTGCATTAATTATTTCTTTACTAACATCTTCATAATTAATTTACATATTTCTTGTAATCAATAATAAATATTATAATACAAACATTAATTAATCATCTTTCTTTATAAAATTATAAAAACAACATCAATTGTCAATAAATTTAATATTTACTATCCATTTTTTTAATTTCCGTAATTTAATCAAAATAATCTTATATTTAAAAACAAATATTTATATAAAATATGATTATGAAATATGAGTCAGCCCAAACTCCTCCATTGTCTATTCACACAAAAAATTTATATTGGCTAGAATAATTATGCTTTTAAAATCATTATATTTGATAACAAAGATATAATATAATATTTTACTAAAATAGTATTGTTAAAATAAAAAAGGAGTTCATTTGAAATTCGTTTTAGGCTTTCAAATACGTTGGACCGACCTTTATCCAAGTTGGATGGTTAATTGTACTGATTTTAAAAACTTGTTGAGAATCTTCGTACATGCTTGATAACAATGCATTGAGTTAATGTCCAATTTCTATTCTGTCAAGTATAAGTTATTTTACATGATTATACGTTGAGTTATTGTGAATAGGATAAAAGTAGGTGATACTTATCCTTAAAGATTATTATTATTATTGTTATAGAATTTAAAGAATTATGCAAACAATTATTGTAGAAACTCCTGTTTAGCATCGACAAGGGAGTATTTTTTAAGGTACGCCATCTAACAATAAGAGCTTTTATCATTCTCTTACTAATGCTGACCTTATATACCTTTCTCAAGGTAGTTTTGACCCTTAAGTTGTCATTCTACCGTAATTTCAAAAGAGAATGGTATATTTCACTTTAAAAAGGTAACGAAGCTTATTTATTTTTCCAATGGATTATTTCCTTTTTCAACTTTCTACTAGTTCCTAGAAAAAACTCTCTGCTAGTTACATACTAATTAGTTAAGGGAAAGAAGGGGACAAACTTTGTTCCTTGACAAATTCAAGATGCCCACCCACCACATTATGTTTTTCTATTGAAACAAAATGAAGAGCTGTTATAATTTTTGAGTGATTTTTTGTTAGATCAATTAAAAGAAAAAAAAAACAACATACAAACTATGTCCTCGACAATGGAAACATGGAGAGTCCCAATGGCTCTCTCATTTTTTAGAGTGATAAATTCTATCAACAATCACTTTAGAAATCACAAATACTAAGTTTTTTTATATATACAACCTAATAGCTATTTTACTAATACTCTCTTTCAACAATATATTCACTTTTTTATTGAGTGAAATATATAACATAATTGATTTCATTACTTTAGAAATGAGTCACACATAAAATAATTGGACCTATATATATTTCACTCAATAAAATAATGAATTTTAAAAAAATATTGTTAAAGAGAGTGTTCTTAATAATCCTCAAAGACCTATCCTAAATTCTCAATACTCATTTGGGAGAACCTAGCACCAAGTTCAGCCGCATTAGACAAGACCCATTTGTTTTCCAAGCAAATAAGTAACAAAATAATTTAGATGGTCCAAAAATGATCACAAAACCTTCACCTTTGAATTGTGCCATGAACATCAATCTGCCAAATCCATCATATATATTAACACGTCCTTAACTCATCGTATTTTGATCCTGGAATATATAAAAAAAATAAGTACCCCAACAACTTGACTTTGAACATTGAATTATTAATTTGAAGAAAAATTTAAGTAAACATATATAAGGTCATTAAAGACAAAAAATAATATTATATCCCTAGAAAATCTGAAACCCACATTTAGGGTAAACAAAAGCATAAAACAATTAGATACTGTTTTATATGTATATATATAGGTCTTGTTTCTACTATTTTTCACTATTAATAATATGTAAAAATACTCTAAAAACAGTTTACACAATGTATCCAACTTTGAGAGACGGTGTTTAACAATTGAGTAAAAATATTTGAACATGAAAAATAGGGACATCACGTGACATCTCTTTGTTTTTTGTTATATTTTTGAAATTCGCATGAATTGTATGAACCAAAAAAGTAAGTGAGATATAAAAATAGAAGTATAACGTGCTAGCTGCTGTGGTCTAAAGTGATATGTTTAAATTACACAATTCTAACAATTCCAATGTTTGTTTGGATTGAGTTTGTTAGAAATACTTGTAGTTTTAGGAAAATTCACACTTCATAACTTCAACAAAAATCTTGATGTCATAATCAATTCTTCAAATTCAATGTTATTTTCAAGAGACCTTGCTATATTTTCACAAATGAGAACATGACACAAGAAATTAAGAATTTTAAAGTTTTTTTTCAAATAAACTAATAGAACTTATAGTTGAAACGCTAAATTAACAAAATAGTAAATATCGTGTTTTTTCATTGAAACAAGTGATAAGAGAAACATAACTATAACTATAGTATGTTATGTATCATGTTGTATAGCATTATTATTGGATTAAGCTCCAACTAATGTTAAATTATGTCTTAGATCCAAATACATAATATCGAAGTTGTGTGTGTGAATTTTTTAAGGTATTTATCATCTCATTTATTAAAAATAAGAAAAGTAAGTTAAGAAATAATTGTAATGTTACCATTTTAAGATAGTGAAGGAACAATGAGGCGAGACACCATTTTGAAGTTGTCTCAAAGTAACACCATCACATAGAACAGTGACATCCATCTTCATCGATTTCCAACCTTGCACCTTCATACCCGTTCTCGTTTTAACCTCCACTCTCGGTTTCAAAGCTTTACGATCAAACACACTCTTCAACCTCCTCCTTTGTCTCTCATCCAATTGCTCTCCCTTAACCTTCGTTTCAACCTTCAAGTGTGTCGTATTCTTCACCTGTTGGGAATCAATTCAAATTTTCAAAATGCAGAATTTCAATGGATGAATTCAAATATGAGAACATAAAAATTGAACTTAGAAAAATGAATTGAGAGTTAACATCACCTTCACATCAAACGGTGCTACCTTAGTTGATCCTAAATTAAGGTCCCCATTCTCCGCCCATATATGAAGATTACTCTGATCAAAATGCCACGCGATTTTCTTGTTACGGTTTTTCAATTCCACCATTGTTGTTGTGTTCGCGTTCAGGTAAGCAACGTCGTCGTTTACTGTTATGTTAAACTTGGAAACACGGAAGGAACCGATGTGAAACTCCGGTAGAGAAGGTTGGTAGAGGATGTAGATGACTGCGATAGCGACGACTAAGACGAGGATGATGATGAGGAGGATGATGCAGAATGTGCAACAACATTTGCGGCAACAACGGCGCTTTTTGGGTTTTGGTCGAAAAGAAGGTGGGAGAGCGGCTTTTCGTGGTGGAAGCGGGTTTTGAACGGTGTTTGGGTCTCTGTAACCTGGTGGTTTTTGTAGTATTATCGGTTTTGGTTGAGGTGATGATGATGATTCCATTATGATTTTTTTTTTTTTTTTTTGCTTTGGATTAATAATGAACCCTTAATGGATTGAAAATTTAATGTGAAATGCTGAGATTGATTAATGTGATGTTATTAAAAATGATGAAAATGTTGGATGTGGGTGGAAACATGGAAAGGTGATGATTCAATTTGATTTTTGGGATAAAATTGAGAAAAGGAGTTAGACGTAAATATAAAATAGTTGTTGCTTGAGGGATAATAGAATTGTTGTAGAGTTTTTGGTCACGAGAAGATGGCCGGGAGGAGGAGGAAGAGGACAAAATCGTTGAGATGTTGTTATTTTTGTTGATGTTAGTGTACACGCCACATAGAGATAAAATTTTCAAAACAAAAGAAAAATAGATTGCACGTTACAAAATGGGGTGGGGTGTTAAAATCAAACTAATGCAAGTAAAAATCACAAAACTTGATTCAGATTTTTTAAAATAGCAACAAAACTAAATATTATGGATGTTTTTTAATCTTCTTTCAAGAAAATTGTTTGAATTGTATTTGGATTTCAAAATCGACTTAAATCACTTATTTAGTTTTAATATTTATTGTTGATTAATATGAGATATTGTATTAATATATTATTTGTTCATTATTTTTAAAATATTTCTTATACTATTATACTTATTTTAAATATAATCGAACATTGTTACTGTGCCATGTTGTTTTTTAATATGTTATACGTTATATTTTACGTTAAACTTGTTAATTTACCGTAATTTTCTAATAATAATGTCAATAGATGTTTTTTATAATTGTAAATTAAATCAATTAAATTTAAGCTGCGTTTAATTGGATCATGTCGATTTTTTTAAAAAAAATTATCTAAATTGAATTACATTAATTTTAATATTTGGATCAAATAATTTGTGTCTCAAAATCAATTCAATTCGCATCACAACACCGTTAATTACAATTGGACTTCAAAAATGTTTTTTTTTTACGGAAGAAATCCAATGTTATATTTCTCAAACATCATAAATTCTTTTAAATAATTTAAAACCCTAACTCCTTTTTCTCTTCCCTCTCACTCTCAGCCAGACTCCACCACTGCGTCGCCGTGGCTCAGTTTCACGGACGTTCTCCCTTCTCCTCTCCGTGAATACGGCCGCCCCACATTTTCCTCTGACCGGTTCAGTTTTGAGGCACTCTCTTTCGTACTGTGTTCATATTTCCTCTTCATTCATCACTCCAGTTTTTGTGTTTATCATTCAAGGTATTTTCTAATTTACGTTCATAGGTTTCTTATTGGTTGCTATGATGCTCCGCTGTTTTATTTCTAATTTATGAATTTGAATTCTGAAATTAAAAGCTTTGTTCTAAACTTTCCATTCATTGGTTAGATTTAGAATGAGATATTAGTACACGAGCATCACATGCTTGTATCTTGTTTGAAATTTTATTTTGTTCAATTTCCACCTAATTAAATATCAATAAATAAATTAACATCGTAAAAGTTCAATGTAGTACAAGTTGAAAGCCAATAAATTAAATAGTTGAATGATTTTCATCTAATGAAGGATTGAAGTTATTTTACATTTTTTGAGTCAAAATTCAATTAGAGCGAGGACACTAAATATCAAATATAGCCATGACTGCTAATACTGACACTGAACAGCCAGCCACACCTGCCACCGGTCTCTCTGCTGTCTTCTATTTTATGTGAAATTGATATAAGCAAAATTGATTCTGTCTAGATTATGCAAAATCTCATAGTTGTGTATTGATAACTTTAACTTTGGAAGATTTTATTAAGTACCTTTTCTTCTTTGAAGTTTGAAGCAAAGAACACAGTAACAGAAAATAACATTGCCAGGGAAAAATAATCTCAACACAAAATGGAGTACGTCAACCCAGAAGGACTTCGCGTGGATGGTCGCCGACCCATGGAAGTACTGTTGTTTCCCCCCTCTTTTCTCCAGTTAATTTTCTTTCTATTATTGAATTCCACATGTGATTTTAGTGCTGTTTTTGTTGTCTGAACTTTACCTTATCACCTTCTCCCCTCTTTATGCAATTCTAGATGCGACAGATTCGAGCTGAGATTGGTGCTGTATCCAAAGCTGATGGGTAGATTTATTTTTTTGCCCCTTAAACTTTCAAATTTTCAATTAATTTTTTAAATTTAGTAATTTTATTCAAAGCATTTCACTATAAAGTTCTCTTTCATTGTGAAACCAGTTCTGCCATTTTCGAGATGGGTAATACCAAAGTGATTGCTGCTGTTTATGGCCCTAGAGAGGTACTATATAATAATTTAACTTGCTTATCCATTGTTACTATTGTAATTTGAAGATGGATAATTGTCATTTCTGAGGGGTTACTCAGCTTTGATGTTTAGAAAAGTTTTGAATTTGCAGTTGAGCTTTAGATGATGTTTCCATTTTTTTAGTAACTTCTATATATTTCAGGTTCAAAATAGAAGCCAGCAAATGAGTGACCAGGCTCTGGTATCTTTCTTCTATTAAGTTATAAATATAATATATTACATTGGGTGTACTTTTTGTTTATTCATATGCATTGTTCTGAAAATTTAATAGCTTTTCATCTGCTTTCCATGTCTAGGTTCGATGTGAATACAGCATGGCTAATTTTAGCACCGGTGATCGCATGAGGAAACCAAAGGGCGACAGGTTATTTCTTATTTACTTGTTTTATCAAAGTTCACACTTAATTGATATCGTATCAATGGACTAATAGGACGAGAGTGAGCGTGTCAATAATAGAATCACTCCTGAGAATAGCTTGCATTTCTGAAATAGAGTATTAGACATTTTCATCTTTTTGCATAAGTAGGAATTAAACTACGTAAGAGGTGTCTGAAATAGATATTGAATTCAGGAGTTGTACTATGTTTTCCTTTTTGGATGGAATTTTGGTAAGGCTTGGTGGTTGTTGTGAAGTAATGTAGATGCTGGTTTGATTGAGAGGGTAAGTGAATAGGGCAGCATTTGAAGGGAGGCAATGGTTGCAAATTGCAATTCTGTTGATTGTCAAGATAAAGCATAATTTGTTCACGGGTCCAACTCCACAAAACCCTGGTAAAAAAGTGCTGCTAACCTTGCTTATATGAGAGGTTAAGTAGTTTAAAGAGATACCGTGTATAAATCGGAGAAATAAGGATGGGAGAGGGATCTGGTACATTTGTTTGTTGTATTTTGAATGGAGAAAGGAGTAATCCTTTGTGAAAGGGAAACCTTTGGAGGAGAGTCCCCTCTCTTACTATCATTCTTTAAATAAAATTGTGTTTGTTTTTTACATTTCTTTCTATCAAATTTCCGTTTCTGTTTGTTTTTCACAGTTTGTTAAATTGGTTCCTCTTGCAAGGTTCCCTAACCCTTGGATGATGGGACAACCTCTTGTTTTGTACTTCTATATTTAATTGAAGTTTGCTCACGCCACAGGAGATCGACTGAAATTTCTTTGGTTATTCGACAAACCATGGAAGCATGCATATTGACACATTTAATGCCCCGTTCCCAGGTTCTATTACAGTCTTTGGAACTTCTTCTTTACTCAGTGTAAATTTTGTATTTTCCTTTTGCAATAATTTGGTTATTTAATTTTCAGATAGATATTTATGTTCAAGTTCTTCAAGCAGATGGAGGTAAGTGAGCCTGATAATGGGATCTTGTGATCATTTTCTCCTCTTGTTATTTTTTTTTCTTGTGCTGTTTTGGAAAACTTGTCTCCTGTTAATTGTCAGTAGTAATATATAAAACTTGTCTCTCTGTACTTTTATATAACTTTTGTTTGTAACATGCCTTTTGTAGGAACTAGATCTGCTTGTATAAATGCTGCAACTTTGGCCCTAGCTGATGCTGGGATTCCTATGCGTGATCTTGTAACTTCCTGTAGTGCTGGATACCTCAATAGCACCCCTCTGCTTGGTATATATATGTTTTACTGGAAATTCGCACTTGGTATTTAACCAAAGGGCGGTGTGTCGTTTTTTGGTTCAGTGATTCAGTCAACTTTTGATATAGCACTCTATGGTTTGTCATAATTATTGAAAGTTGCTCAATGAATGTGGACAGATTTGAATTATGTAGAAGACAGTGCTGGAGGTCCTGATGTAACTGTTGGAATTCTGCCGAAGTTGGATAAAGTGACACTTCTTCAGGTAAATTTTCGTATTATTTTCTCTATTTCTTTTGTAGTCGGCGAAGTAAATTAACTCGGAAAAAGTGAAGGTTATGGATTGTGTAGCTTTTTTTCTTAAATGCGAAAGCTTCTAATGTTTTTACTGGAGGTATTTTCCTTTTTTATTGAGGCCTTGGGATCCATCTCTATTTCAATTCTTCCTCGTGCTCTCTGACCTGTCATCGGCAATTAACAAAATCATATAAAGGCCATTGCTTTTCAAGCTGTATTTCCTCTCCCTCCTTATTTCATCGGCAATTAACATTTGTTTGTATAGGGCAATGCATTTATTTTTTTCACCAGTTTCTTTCATTGGAATTTTCTCTTGAATTTTAGCTAGTTGCCATGTTACATAGTAATTTAGAATGGAAAGCTAATAGTTTTTAATTGGACGGTGTTGCGTTTGAGTGTGGCTTTTACCTAATTTTTAGACTACCAGGCATCAAATTTTGTTGCTTGCTGTAGATGGATTCTAAACTCCCAATTGACATTTTGGAAAATGTTATTCAACTGGCTACGGAAGGCTGCAAAGCCATTGCAAACTACATACGAGAAGTAAGAACCTGTCTCATTTATGTGATATAAAAGTAAAAACATGGTCCACATTCATTTCATAGCTTAATTCTCAATTTCTTTATTGGTATGCAGATTTTACTGGAGAACACAAAGCAACTTGAATATCGACGGGGTTCATAGTTTTTTATAGAAGTAATGTTTTCTTTTGGCTTGTATTTTATGTTACTTGATTTCATGTTATACATATAACCTGATATTATGGTGGTTATTTTATGTTAGCTATTTTTTCCGGAACTGCAACTTCATTCTTTCATCATTTATGCCTTTTTTCTTCATTTTAAGATTAGAAATTAGTATTTATCTGGAAACTCTTTTGGCATAGGTACTGAACGAAGCGGGAAAAGTAGAATGTGAATGTTGTTGCCTAGTTATCGTTTTACCATTGAACCGTGTTTATTATAAAGAATTGTGATTTTTCCCTAATGAAAAAGTTATTTGTTGCATTATTGATGTTTATGAACTTTTTTTTTGACGGGTATGTTTATGAACTTATGAAGTAAATAAACAGAACTTTTGAAGAAATTGAGATCAGATTTCAAATTACACTACGTGTTTGAAATGACAGATCCTAGAGGGGGCTGACAGAAAATTTGAACCGATCAATTTCATTTGGGTTAGATCTTAGAGGGGGCTGACAGAAAATTTGAACCGATCAATTTCATTTGGGTTGGGTTGAACTTTCAATTTATGATTTTTATATCAAATCTGAATCAAATCAATTCAATTATGAGCAGGTTGAGTTAGGTTTGCGAGTTATAAAAAAATTATTTAAAAAAAAATGAAATTAAATTTAAATATTGAAGATTTAAAAAATAATTAAAATATATTACAACATATTATTTAATACTTAAAATACTTTCACGAAAACAATAAAACACTTAACTCAATTAAATTATTAAAAATTCTCAAATATATTCTGACAACTAAATTTTAACTATACATTAATAGTAAATAAAAAAAATATTTGTCACATTAATGAATTAGGTTCGTGGTTCAAAATGTTAAATTCATCACCTAGGGGTGTTCACACGTTGAGTTGGGTCGATTTTGACCAATTTTGATATTTGAATCGAGTAATTTTATGCGGGTTGGATTGAGTTCTCAATTCTTGATTTTTACATCAAACTCGAATGAATCTGACCCAATTATCAGTGCGTGGGCTTGAGTTGAGTTTGCATGTCATTTTTTTTAAATGTAATTAAATTTAATTACTTGAAGGTCTTATAAAATTTTATCACAACATATCATTTAATACTTAAATACATATATAAACACAACAAAACACTTAAATTAATTAAATTGACAATAAATATTCAAATAAAATTCAACAACTAAACACCAATAATAGAAAAAATAAATAAAAATGTATATGTAATGTCAATTGATTGAATTCGTGGGTTCAAAATATTAAATCCACTACTCAAATTGAACATTATTGAGTTTAAGTCGATTGTATGGGTTAGACCCGAACTTGAATGAGGGTCAAAACATGAGTTGAGTTGATTTGCGAGTTTACCCATACCAATAATCACCCCTACCAGTATATATGCTTAGAAAACATGGCTTCAAATAAACTACACAACTACATTGGATATTCTAAATTTTCAAACACTAAATTTTATCAACAATGATATCCATACACCGTATATTCTCCAACATTCATTCTAACACTTCATTTTATTTATCTATCTTTCTATTATATCGTAAATATATCATATTTATCACATCAATTTTCTTTATTTTTTTTCTCTCTCAAGACATAGATCTTTAGAGATGTCCACCAATCTTTTTACAAATTTTATAGTTTTACATTGATATTGTAAATATATTTTATACAATATCTAATTATATCTTATTGTGTAGATAATTGTGCATGTATTTAAAAAAAAATGTCAGTAACACATTCTTTTTTTATTGGTCAAAATCTACATCGATCCTACAAAATCATGAAATCACATATGAATTTGGTGGGATCCATTAGAATTTTAATCAATCAAAAATAATATGTTGAAAAATAAATATTAAAAGGTATATTGCTAATATTATTCAAAAATAAATAAATATCATAATGATAACACCAATGAAATATGATCGTGTAAAATTAGTTAAACTCAAACTTATACAAAACAATTTATTTTAAGATTTTACAGTAGCGGCTGACTTTGATTTTATGTCACAACACCATCATGCTTTCCATCTTTCAAATTTTTATTTATTTTTATTTTTTGTTCCATCAAATTTTAATTTGGCTTAGTTGTAATTTTGATCATTTTATGTTCACCAATTCATATAGTTGATCTATTTACTTTAAAATCTAACACTATTGATTTTTCTCTGATGTGACATACGATTTCGTGATGCAGAATCATATACATACATTAACTATTTATATATCATTAATTAAGTTACAAAAAGGAATAATTTTATAAGAGTTTATTACAATTTAATGAATGTTAATCATTTCACCTCGTATCGTATGACATATTAATTAAAACAAGTTACACCACTATTTTTTTAGTTAAAAATATGAAGAAATAACATAATCCATAAAATTTTGAAATAGAAAGTTTAATTTAAAAATAAAAAAAAAATTAAAACTGCAATTAAATCTTTTAATTTTTACCTCTCAGTTTTTATTTTAACAGATACACTTATATCAAATGCACTTTAACATGCAGAATGACATTATGAAAAGTATTAAGAAAGCAAAGTATATAATAATTTTAACTACACTTGTACTAAAACATGTAAACTCTATTTTGTGATTAATTTTCATTTTATTATTGTGTCAGTTTATTTTTGTTGTTTAACTCAAATTGAGTCAAAGTTAGACTGGTAGTAAGTACTGGCCATGTATTTAATATTTTCTAATGTCCTAACTTGTGATGGATATTCAAATTAGTTTTGGCGCTTTAGCATGTGCTACTGTGCTAGAGTCACACACTGGGGACATTGTGGGCCGTCACCTGCGCATCCTAGAATCACAAAAGCTAAACATATTTATATTCTCAAAATTTTCGATTGGTCGATCAATTCAGACATATTAAATACCAAAATTAAAGAGTTTTGGAAATATAAAGACAGAATAATCTCTCAACATATCGTTTTTTCTATACCACTTGTTTAAGCGTTTAGTTTTTTTTTATACCACTTGTTTTTTAGGACAAATGAACAAAACACTTGTGTTTTGTGTTCATGACAGGTTCGTATCCTATTTTTTAAGATCCAAAATGATCTGCTGCTATCTTTCTTTAACCACTCATTTAAATTTCATGTTCCAAATCAGCTTTGCAGTAACAAGTTAACTTTTCAAACACTACCTACCCTTTTTTTTTTGAAATATAGGAATACAATATAATTATCAATTAATCAATCACCTCATGAATTTAACAAAATAATTAAAATATCCGAAATTTGACAGCCATTCTAACAAAAACATAGGCTTTTTTCTTTCTTTCTTTCTTTTTTTCTACTATTTGTAGCATGAAAAAAAAAACACAAAAGAAAACTTGATGACTCCTACAAAGCACTACTATTTACTACAAGTAACTTAATGCTACATTGCTAAATGTAACACAAACTCAGATAAGATTAAATTTTGTACAATTCCATCCTCTTCAAAGACCACTTTTGTCGAGACCCAAATGGTCGCTACAAAAACTCGATGGCACAACCGATAGTTGAAGCCGCCCCGTCCATTCCTCTCCAGGCTTCAAGTTGACAGGTTTCTCTATCACTGCTGCATCTACACAAAGCATTTGTTTGTACTCCTCGTCACCGAAGTCCACCATCAACTTCGATTTCTTCTCCCACGGATTCCACACGGCTGCACACAGAAACAAACGTGTCACCAATATCAAGAAAATCACCATAAAACTACATACCATAGATGAAAGGTTCTGCATAACTTTTGTGTAACATTTTAAAAGCTTGTTTACATTCGAAGTCAAGTTAAGAAGAGTGTTGTTGGTCACATTGGAGGAACTAGAAAGATATACAAAGTCAACTTTTACTAGCTAAGGGCGTGTACAGATTGATTAATTTGATTTTATCTACTAACATAAGCACTTGTGAGACTATTTGAGAGAGCTTATGAAAACAACTTATAATTTATATGAAAATAATTTGACTTTATTTTACCTTTTGTTATAAAAACTGCTTATACATAAAGCACTTAATTAAGCTGTTTTTACTCACATGGCCTAAATAGTAAATAGCTTACCAACATCAGGGAGACCTTCCTTTCTTACAAGATATGTTCGTTTCCTCTCATGATCTAGAACAGCAATTATGTTTGGAGAGCTAAGATAAACACGATCAACCTGCACGCAAGAAAAGATCGATTTTAAAAACCTTTATTCATGCGTCATGAAACTATATATGTATATGTTGTAAACATAAATATAACACACAAGATTTACCTCAGATTCAAATGTTATCGCATCTCCTTGTTCTGTAAATCGTTCTTTTTGGGAAAGGTTGTCCAGGTAATCAAGTGTCTCAAGGCCTTCAATCCTTATCTCACTATACAGAATTGTGTTGATGTGTGTGTTAATTATCATACTTAAAGAAAGTTCTTTATTCTAAAACTATCAGGGTGACAAAGTCTAGTAATATTTAGTCTTTAGTAGCATGTAAACAAGAAACATAGTCCAGTTAATTTAAAGCCATCATTAAATAATGTATTAAATGAATTATTTGCAGAAAATGGTTGTTTAAGATAAAAAAAATCCAAGTATTTATCAGTGTTGTCAAATAGCAGTTATAGCTGCGCATAGTGCTATAGCATAGCGGAATTTGAACAAATCGCTATTATTATGCAATAAATTATTTATTTAGTACAAAATATTGTCAAATAGCCGCTATAGCACTATAGCATAGCGGATCTTGAACAAATCACTATTTTTCGTGATTGACAACACTGGTATTTATCATCAATGAAAAATGATTGTTGGAGATCATCTTCTGTCCTCAAAAAAGGAAATGATTGTCAAGTACAAGAAAACATTATCCATACCTAATGTCAGAAACCAATAAGTATGTGTGGTATGCGAATGAGAAACTAAATGGCTTGCCGTTGATATTCCTAACTCGGGATATCAGCGTTAGGTCTCCATTGGTCGTAAGAGACACTCGAAGACGGAACTCAAAACTAAATGGCCAGCACTTCACGTCTTCTTCAGATGATTTGAGTAGCAAGTCAACAAAGGATTTCCCACTGTAATCATTTGCAGGCAGAGGAGGAGGATTCTCGTCAATTATCCACATTCGATTTCTTGCAAATCCATGCAGCTCCAGCGATCCACAGTTTCCAAACTATTATACAAATTTAGATCTAATACATATGAGTTATTTGTGTCAAAATTTATTGACATTTGAGACCGAAAACATTCAAAATAGTAATTAATCATACCTGTGGAAAACATATAGGAATTCCTCCTCGTATTGCTTTCGGCGCCTTCAAAATTGTCTACAATCAATTGCAAATAAGATATGATTGATTACCTTTTTACAGAGTAAAACTGGTTAAAATTCTATATTTCCATAATTTCATCATTCTCCACACCAAGGTGCGAAAGAGGCAGCGACTATTATTGCTACAAATCAACATCATCAGTTAGTAAAATGGATATCTTGTCACCGTTTACTTAATTAATATCCAACTCTGGTGGTTGAATGCCATTCAGATGTCTAAATCCAGCTTTTACTATATTTGCGAACACGATAAGAATGAAAAAACACCAAATATGTGCTAGCTATTAGCAAAAGGAGTGCAATCATTAAGCAAAGAGTAAAATGCTAATCAATAGACCTTTTCTTCCTTCCTTTTCTTTTGCATTGATATGATTAATGAACAATGTGGAAGATTATGACTTGTCAACCTCTGAACTCATTCCATTTTTCTACGGAAATTTGAAGCAATTGATTTATCTGGGAATCAATTTTGTTCCATACCATCTAAAAATATACCTTATAATCAAAGATTAAATAAAAGACACACCTTGCTGCTTGTGAATAGAAGTTCTTCCCCATGCTCATTACGCCACGAAGTGATCTGCGCTCCATGTAAACTTACCTAATTTCGCGATAAGACGGTTATTCCTGATACCACCATAACTATATGCTCAAACTAGAAATATCATTATGAACCAAGTTTTCCTTTTTATGTATTGACATTGAAAGGTATAAATAATAAAATCATGATTTCATCGCCGATGAGAATACATCAAAAACAAGTTCTCACTCACCCGTGCAGAAGCGCCTTGTGGGGTCCGAAGTACAACTTGATCAATTCCGTTCCAGTCCTTTGTAATTTCAGTTGCTGCTCTAAAATCCCAAACAGCTGCAGAATGTCCCATCTAAAATAATTTAGATTCTCTATTCTCGAGTCTCCAAGGGAAACCTAATAAGCTTATTGAATTTGGTACACGCCAATGCCGAGGGATTGAAGGGGAATCAGTCCACACCTATACTGAATCAAACAAGTTAATTACCTTAATCAATCAAAAGCAAAATCCTAATAGCCAATTAAATCACCTAATCTATATTCTATCCTCACAGGTATGATTCAGATCTAGGGAGCCCTAAATCTATTGAAATAAACAAGAAAAAAACTATGAATGTATATGAAAATTCCATTAAAGCCCTGGAAGACAAAAACAGAAACATTCAAGTTTGAACAGTTGGCAATTGAATATCAATAAACCTGGCACACACCTAAACATGTCCCTTGAAACTTGTCAGATTTACAGCACAAAAAGACAAGCATACGCTTAAAGAACTTGGAAAGATTCAACAATTTTTATACAATGCATAAAACCAAGACACATAACAACTGTAAAAAAATAAATTTCTACAAGAATATAACCAAAATAACAATAACAGTTTCTTAAAGAAAATGCAACTTGTTGAATAAAATCCAAAAATTCTAAAACAAAATCCCCTCAAACTATAGACATTGCTTCACAAGCAACTTTAATTTTTCAACCACTTACTTACGTTAGCAATCTTGAACCAGTAATTCCAACAGAAACCACAAATTGACACAGGGTCTTGATTGATAATGCATGACCACTGTCAAATAGGTTCAAAAATTCACACATCCAATGAAAAGAATCAGTACCTGTTCATTCAAAATAACTGCAACAACAAGGCAAAGGGATGAGAGAGAAAAAAAAATGAAGAAATATATAATGAGAAAGAAAGAAACTGTAAAGTTGAAAGGTACCCTTTCTTAGAAGTATTCATTCAAACACTAAACTTGCAAATGAATCAAGAAAAGTTTAAAACTTTCAACCAACCCAAGATTTGAAAAAAAAAATAGAGGAACTGGGTAGGTGGCAAAATAGTGGGAAGATTAGATAAACATTAATGTTAATGATTTAAATTAAAATTAAAATTAAAGAAAAAGCAGAAGATAAAGAGAAAAAACCGGTTTCGTAAATTGTGTAATGTTGTGTTGTGTGCTGAAGAGATCTAATCTAAGGATTAAGACGTGGAGATACGAGAAGTACATTTACACAAACACATGTACAAACCGTCAAATTATTTTACATTTTTAATGTTTAATGTATTGTAATAATTTAGAATAACAAATTTTAAATTAAAATATACACCGTTCCAGTATAAGGTTGAAAGCTACCTTTTGGTTTGGAGTGTGCTTCTTGATTGAGAGAGAGAATCAACAGTCATAGTTCTCCTCTCTATATGAAAGATTATCAAAATTTGAATGAAAATTAACTTTTTATTATAAAATATTTTATTTTCTCAACATATCACAATTATTCATCTTGATTATTTTAAAAATAATTATTATATAAATCAAATAATTTTTAATATATAAAGTTGTGATTCACCGAAAATATATATAAATACATATCTTGATGTTTTTTTTAATATATAAGAATAAAAATAAAAATATTACAATTTTGAAAGTTGAAAACAGAGAGCTATCACATCACATCAAAATCAAACTATTTTAAGGACATGCGTATTTGTTGAGTATTTATTCTTTTTTCTCTAATGAGTTGTGAAAAATGGATTTGTCAGAGATATCCAGGGCTTATCTTTCAAGTTGTCTTCTTTTTTTTGTTTTTGTTTTTTTTTTCTCTATGATGGGAAACACCTGCAACTTTTTCTTAATATACATTATTATAGAGATAGACACAAATATAGGACTTAGGTAATATTTTTCGAGTGACAAATTATTTTTATTATTGATGTTGACTGCTTTATTTGAATAATAACTAATGCTCTCGTCAAATAATAATAAAATAACTAATGCTCGTTTGGATAGGATTTTAAATCTACCAAAATATAAATCAATAGGACCTTATATTAAACAAAAATTATTTTTATGTTATTTAAAAATCAAACATTTATTACTTTGACTTTAC
>JBBPBP010000003.1:58849579-58901047 GCA_037974735.1 Cicer chorassanicum | reverse complement strand
AAAAAAAAAAAGCGTAGCTTCCTCCGGACCATGGCCACTAAGAAAAACCACCATTAGAAAAAAACGTCACTATAGTCATAGAAAATGATCCTTCTAAACTTTATGTATTTTTTTTGTTGATGATTGGATTAAAAAGCAAGAAGTAAAAAGTTAAAGAAAAACAGAGTGTACTCTAGTGTACAACAAGAAAGAGAAGAAGGGACTGATTATATAGTAGTCCCAGTCCCAGAGGATGGGAAAAGAAAGGTCAACAACATGAATAGCAGAATTAGAAGAAAAAACAAATGTTTGTAATTTGATAACAAGTGCTGCCTTTTAACTCTGAAATTGATAGGAGAATCTCCACCGTCCATCATATGTGATGATGAAACTATAGACTACTACCTGCTGACGTTGGCATTGGAAGGAGTGAGAGAATGAACACTTCTCTGTGCAACCAAACAGCACAAGAATCCTGAACCCGCTAACCCTTTATTTCCCGCCATTTCTCTCACTCCGTTCCATTCCTTTAACGCCGTCGTTTTTGGTGACGAAGAAGACGATGTCGTCGTCGTTGACTCCGTCTCATCCACTGATTCCGCACAACAAGATTCGCTCGAACCTTCTTCTCCTGCAATAAACGATTCCTTCAATTTCGGTTCCAACAACTTTCTCCGCCGGTGTTTTAACTTCTCTCCCATTAGGTCACGGTAACCTATCGCCGATATTTTTTCCAGTGCCGGAAAACCGGATCCGTCTATTACCATTGCTCCGATGTTCATTACGCCGTGGAATCTTCCCGACTCACGGCGTATTTGACATGCGCTGAAGCAGGGAGTTCTGTTACCGGCGTCTGAGGAGAGGATGTTGCTTGTGAGGAATCTCACTGTGCCGACTATGTGATCACGGAAAGTGCCGACGGCGTAGATCGCGACGCAGACGCCGGAGGTTTCGCTTGCGAGAAACTCCGGCGTGACGCGGAAGAGGAATTTGTCGTTCCATGTAGGATTCTGACCTCCGATTTTATCGACTTGTGTTCGGAGCTTCGTTGAAGAGTCGATCCACGTGAGAGCGTAGGTTTGAAACCTTCGCCGTGGAGATGACGGTGGTTTCAAGCCTTGTGCTGAGATCAAGTTGATCTCTAATACTAGCTGCGTCTTCGCCGGAGACGCCATTGATGTCTCTCTTTCTTTCTCTATGGAACCTTACTGTACCATATTTTGTTATTTCTTCAATTTCCGGCGAGATTAACGGACATGATTAATCAAGAAAGATCAACGGTTGTGATTCCGGCGGAAGGAAAAGAGAAAAAGGAAAGGGTGGGTTAAACACAAGTGTGGGACCTACACAGGTATATATATTTATTGGTTTTGGATTTTTATTTGATTTTGTAAGTTATAACAGTTAGGGTGTTAATGTAAATATTAGCTGTAAATAAACTAAACTGGGGTTATGGCGAGGTAATTAGTGAAAGCCGTCTTATGTTGCTAGTTAACAAACTCAACGGAAAAAACAATTCAACCGAAAGCCAACAAACAAAACCACACTACACAGCTATTGTACAGATATAATAACTTACTATAACAATAATTATAATTTTATAATAATCATGACAATAATATAATATATCAAGATTGATCTTTATTTTCTTTTACTATGTTATGTCAAAAAAATGTATATTTTTACTCTTTTTTATTTTATTTTTAATCTCAGCACAAGATAACACTTGCTAATAAAATAAGAAAGGTACTTCATACTATCGATTGTCTATCGAGTTATGCAAGATCATTGTTCTGATTGGTTAGTGGCTGATAGTGATTATTATGTTCTTTGAGTCTTGAAGAGAATGGATCACAGTATCGATTTTCTTGATGGGAATATCCAAAACTTCATCCAGATTCAACTTTTCTAAAGTTAAGCCCAAAATATGGGGAGTACTAATATTGGGATTAACATTTTTGGAATCCTTACGTAGTTTTTCATTGTACCCCATCGATTTTGAGCAAATTTTGTTTTCTTAAAAAATACCTTTTTTATTAAAAAAACAAATGTTTCACTAGACCACTTCAACAAATCACTATTTAAAAAATATTTAAAATTTTAACGATGACCATTGAAACTTTTTAAAAATAAAACATATATCAATTTAATCATTTTTTCAATAAGAACAATGATGATCATAAATTTTTAATTTCATCTTTATTGGAGTTTTAAACAATTTTCAAATATCAATCTACAAATAGATTGTTTATCAAAGTGACACCTTAGAATTTGCCTTATAAAAAAATGTACACTTACACAAAATTTATATAAAATCTTAAGAGATTAATTTGCACACATGATTATGGCATATAATTTTAAAAGTGGTTATAATAAGTGTAACTTTAAAACTAATTATAATTAATAAATATTTATTAGTTTGGATGAAATACAATATCAAATAAATACACAATTGAAAATTGGACACTAATTCAAATCTCTCTTCCTTAAAAAATAAAAATACTAAAAATGATCAAATAACTTTAGTGGCTAACAACATCATTAGAGAATTTTAAATGATAGGGTTTCTACAAAGGCCAATTTAACTAAAAGAGATATCTTAAATGCATACTTTCAAATTGTGTTTTTGATCATGTTCAACAGACATTGTGTTATACAATGCAGAATTTTAAATAATATTAGTTGGTCTTTTTAAATAAATAAAAAACACTATTGGAGAAATGAAAATGAATGGTATTCGTGAACTTTTGTTATTAATATATTAATAGTTTCGATGGAAGGTAAAATTTAAGCATATATGACATCAATAAATAAAGTCACAACCTGGACATGACAACTAGACTATCCATACCCATTAATAAAATAAACAAATATTTCAACTATGAATTAATTATTAATTAATAAATATATATATGTTGATATAATTGTATTTGTGCTCATTAATAAATTAATAAAAATACTAAAAAACTTATTATTATATAAAATTTACCTACTTTTTTATTATCTTATAAACTATTATTATGTTCTTAAAGGATAGAGGAAAACTATGTATTAATGCATTGTATTTATCTGATAATATATCAATATTTTTATGATAAAACTTTGTGATAAATTATGGTTACGTGTTAATATTAATATTTGTATATATTAATAATTTTCGTGTTGTTAAAAGATTATAAATATTCTACATTATTACAAATATATGCGGATATTAAAAAAAAATTCATAAACAAAATAACTATTATTCTATTGAGAAAAAAAAAACACTATTATTCGAGTTTAAAAAAAAAATATATTCGAGCCCGCCAAGGCGCCAATCCAATCCCTATTCCTACCCAATGATATATGAATCTTACTCGGTCTTCACAATTCATTTTTTTAACACATTTCTTGGGCATATATGTATAAACAAAAATTGTTGCTCTTGATATTTGTCATTAGTCATGTCACAACACTTGTCTGACACATAATGTGTTTGGCGTTCATGTTAATAAGCTTGATTCTTTTTTGGATCTCAAATAAGATTGATGCCTTTATATTAGTAATCAGTTTATATGACATTGATTGCTCAACTACACACTCTCTATGTTACAAATATTATTAAGAGACAAATTTATATTTGAAAATATTTTCTATTTTTTTTTATATTTATATTAATCTTACCGTTGATAAAAAAGTAAAATACTTTTAAAATAAATAATTATATATATTTTTAGAAATAGTCAAAAATCAACAAATTTTTTATTTTTTATTTTATCTTTAAATATACATTTTATTTACTATTATTTCAATACATCATAAGTAAAATAAACACATTTTAAAAAATAAAAATATAAAATGTTTCACAAAATAAACTATACTAAATTATTTATTGTTTGCAGATTCATGAACTATTTGAAAATAAGTCCTTTAATTTTAAAAAAGTTATGACCAAATATGTGAACTGATGTGTAGTGTGACATATCGTATACTCAATTTCTACATCATTATTATTTAAATTTAAAACTTAATTTTTTTATAGAAAAAGAATCAAATTACTAAATACTATTTTTTTAATTAGTGTCTCTTGGTTCACCGTCACGAACTGCAACTAAACTAATAATAATATTATTGCAACATTGAAAAAGAAGCGGTGTTGTATTCAGCTTGATGAGACCGCGTATAGATAGAATAGAAATAATACACATGATGAATTTTTCATGGTTCAACAATTAATAAATTAATTACTTAATTTCCAATAAAATTCAAACTCCAATATTTATTCTCTTTCTCCTCTTTCTTTCTCTTTTCGCCTTCAATTTACTTCATTTTCTTTAATTAATTCATCATACTTAGAATTTGATTTTTATTGTCATTTACCACATCAATTCATTTCACTTATCTCTTTATCATCAATTCTTTCCGCACTCTAAAATTTCGATTAGAATAGTAATTTGAGGAGAAAGAGAAAGAACCTTGTGGTTGAGTTCCATGAGGAATTAATTAATTAATTAATTGTTAAAGTAGAAAAAACTCACCATATATATTATTTCTATTTTATCTATCTCTTTGTGGTCTCATCGACAAGTTGAATCCAATACTACTTCTTTTTCATTATTGTGGTATTTAAAATAGCCTTTAAGAATTTAGTTTGTTTTTTAAAAGTATAATTTCTAATTTAAATAATAATGATGTGAAAATGAAGTAGGTGACATATCACACGACCCATTAACATCGACTAACGTTAAATTAAAAGAGTAACCTAATTAAAAAAAGTTTAAAAAGTTTATTACACATTTTTTTTTTTAATTTAGAGACTTATTTAAGTAGTTCAGAACGTTTAAAATAATTTTTTTTTACAAGTGGGAGCTTCAGAATAATTAACCAATTAAATATCCACTAGAACATTATCCCATAGTTCTATAAATTGTTCCTAACTGGGTGATTAGTATCAAGCCAACTAAAATCTTAAATATTTACAATGGGCAATGAAACAAGTAGCCTTTCAATTCTCCTTCTCTTGTTTTTTCTTACCTTAATTTCTAGTACATATGTTGGAGACATTGTAGTTTACTGGGGTCAAAACGAGGATGAAGGTTCATTAACCGAAACATGTAACACAGGACTATACAAAATTGTTAACATAGCATTTTTATCAACATTTGGCAATGGTCGTACACCTCGACTCAATCTAGCTGGTCATTGTGACCCAACATTAAACAATGGTTGCAAAAGTATTGGCACCGACATAAAAAATTGTCATAAAAGAGGTATCAAAATTATGATTTCAATTGGTGGTGGTGTCAATGGTTACTCTTTATCATCCAAAGCAGATGCTAGAGATGTGGCTGATTACATATGGAACAATTTCTTAGGAGGGAAATCATCAAAATCAAGACCATTTGGTGATGTTTTGGATGGTGTAGATTTTGACATTGAAGTTGGTGATGGTGAAAGATTTTATGGTGAAATTGCTAAGAGAATTTCTCAACAAAGAGGGATGAAAAAAGTGTACTTGACAGCAGCACCACAATGTCCTTTCCCTGATGAACATTTAAAAGGAGCATTATCAACTGGGTTATTTGATTATGTTTGGGTTCAATTTTACAATAATGGGCCTTGTCAATTTGATTCTAGTGACATAAGCAAGTTCCAAAAATCATGGAATAAGTGGGTTACCTCTATTAGGGTGAGTAAGGTTTATGTTGGTGTTCCTGCTTCAACATCAGCTGCTAGTAGTGGCTATGTGCCAACACGTGTGTTTATAAGTCAAGTGTTGAATTTTGTTAAGAAATCAAATAAGTATGGAGGAGTAATGCTTTGGGATAGGTTTGCTGATAAGAACAATGGATATGCTAGCAAAATTAAGGGCTCTGTTTGATATTTTCTTAACTATGTTTAATTTGTAGGTGTGATTAATAAATGCAAGTATGTTGTAATGAGTTTGGAATGTGGAGTCAAGTTAATGAACTTTTATTTCAATTATTGAATATCGATAGTGGTGAGTGTAGTATGCATTGAAGGGGAAGAACCTTGTTACAATACCACAGGGTGCTAAGAGAAATTCATTCAAAGGATATTTTCAACAAGATTACAACCAACTTGGAAGAAAAATTGTCTTTATAATCTCCTTCTTATTGAACGAAGAACTTATAAGATTAAAACTAATAAGACATGAGCATCGATAAATATAAAGTGATTAAGAACTAAATTAGTATAATTAGATTGTTACTTAAAACTTAACTGTGAGTTTAATAATGTCCGTCAACAATCAATGATAGCAAAAAGAAGAGAATCTACGATATTTTTATCTATTCAGTTACGAATCAAATTGACTAGTGTTGCAAATACATTTAAACTATAAGTAGTCTAAGTAATGACGATTTTGAACATTGGATTGGAAAACAAAAGAAGTGTGAAGGAGTTGCAAACACTAGTTCTAACACCACATCTGCCCACCCCTTATTATTCAAAATAAATCATTTTTGGTTGGGTATTCCAACAAACACCTAAAGTATCAATTTACCTTTGAGAGCTTGAAAACCTATATCACTCAAAGAGGTTGTTACATAAAACATTCACAACCATAAAATACAATGAAAGTCTAGCGTAATACCTTTGTCCGACGACCTTTGAGGAAGGCGCATGAGACCATGATCCAACGCTGGAGAGGAAACCATAGCTTGTTTCAGGATGGAGAGAGAGTGTCACTTTAATAGTCCTAACCAAATGGCATTTTAAGCTGTGAATGTGGCTTTAGTGGGAGCTGATTCACTATGCTATATCCCAAGGTGATGGGAGTGAGATTATCCTCAAAGAATAAGTTATATTCCTATGTTGGTAGTAGGTCTTAAGCGTGAGGTAATGAAGGTTGTTGGATGAGGAGTCAGTACACAAAATCGAAGGTTATGGATATCGGAAAAGATCAAAGTAGAAGTTAGAGACCAATCCTCCAATGTGTCCCAATGAGAATCTATCATCTTGCCATGTAAGTTTATTTTGTAATTGTTTTTCGATTTATAAGTACAACTCAGTTGATAGTTTATTTTGTAATTGTTTTTCGATTTATAAGTACAACTCAGTTGATAGTTGTATAAACATTAATATATATAAATCTTAGGTCAAATATGAAATTTGTCACTTCTCATAGTGAATATGTGTGAGTATAACTATTAATTATTTTACAAAAAAAAAAATCTTTCCCTCATTAATTATTTTTAACAAAAAATTTGTATTTAATTATTATTTATCACTCAAATATCCGATAAAAATATGAATAAAACTATAATTATAAGTTGAAACTGAAAGGGATATGATCCTGCCCGGTAAACCTAATTTGAGACTCTCAGCGATCACCTGCACACCATTCTTCGTTCCCTGCACCGACCCCAACACGCTCTGTTAATCGCTCTTCTCTTTGAGTAAGCTACATCTTCCTTCAATTCTTTTTCTTATTGCTTTCCTCATGTTTCTTTTTCTTGCTATTTTTCTCGCTAATTCGTCTACTGTTTTTACTACTCAACTCAATAGGGTTTTGCAGAATCTATCTATCTACAATGGGTAAAGCTAAAAAGGGACCCAAATTTGCGGTTATGAAGAAGCTTCTCACTTCTAAAGCAATCAAAAGGTGACTTTTATTTTCTCTCTCAAACTCAAGTCTTATGCTTCTTTTTGCTCTATTTTATGTGTTTCAATTTTGTGTCAATTTCAGCTATAAAGAAGCGGTTTTGAACCCTGAAAAGAAGAACACCCTTAAAGAAAAATTGCCCAGAAACGTGTAAGCCTTTGTTGTTCCCACTTTTCATTCCTATTGTAATATAGTATCGTTTTTTTTACCTACTTTTAATTTTGGTTTTAATATTTTCTCTTTTGAATTTGCATTATTCAGTCCTAGTCATTCTTCGGCGCTTTTCTTTCAATACAATACTGCATTAGGACCCCCTTATCGTGTTTTGGTGGATACCAACTTCATCAATTTCTCCATCCAGAATAAAGTATGTGTTATTCGTTTTGCTTTAATTTTGTTTTTTACTTTCCTCTTTGAAATATTTGTTATTGTGATGTTCATATCCCTCATTTAAATAAATAAATAGAGCACTGTATTGCATTTAAGTGTTAGATTGATCTTATTAAAATTGTATAAGTTTTGTAATCTTCTTTTTCAAGTTTCTTTGTTGCTGGCTCACACAAAGGGTTTTCTTCATGCAGTTGGATCTGGAGAAAGGAATGATGGACTGCTTATATGCAAAATGTGAGTTTGAATTGATGATAACTTGACTCAATTCATGTTTTTCATGTTAAGTTTAGTTGAATGTTGGGGTTCCCATCGGGTTTTTGAGCTTACGTTTTGATAGCCTTTCCCAAGATTGAATCTAACATCCTATAAACTAATCTTACTCTTGTTCTGTTGATACTTGGATTTTCAGGTACCCCGTGTATCACAGACTGTGTGATGGCAGAACTTGAGAAGTTGGGCGTAAAGTATCGTGTAGCTCTAAGGTAGATCTTATGTCACATGCCTTAATTGTTATTGGTTTATATTTATGTACGTCAAAGTATTAAAATTTATATATGTAGTTACTTATGCAATTATGCATGCTGGTCTTGCCGATGCTTTTTATTTAGTTTTTGTCCTCACCATATGCTTTTTAAATCAAGTTTTGATGGGATATTTTTATGCTAAAATAAAATCCCTAATTTTTGTGGAAGATAAAAGAAATCAGATATCTGAACTTACAACTTCATCCATTTTCTCTAGTAGAAGTGTATTAAATCACAAAGGGCAGAACATGTCTTTTTAAAACAGCAAGTGTTGAATGGAAAACCAAATCCTGGAGCGCCTTATCCCTGTGATATATCATTGCTTTTATCTGCCGTCCTAATTTTTCATGCTGCTATTGGTTATATTTATGATATAAGCCATCACTCAGCTTATTTAGTAGAGAAAATGAATTATATTATTCCAGTTTTAGCTTCTGTGTGTATTGATTTATCTCTTTTACATTGATAGGATTGCAAAGGATCCTCGATTTGAGAGATTACTCTGTACTCATAAGGGGACCTATGCCGATGATTGCCTTGTTGAGAGAGTTACTCAGGTGTGATTTATTTGAAGTACTTGTTAAACATTGGACAGCATCCTGTATTTTAATTTGATTGTTTAGATTGATTTAAAGCCTTTCAGACTTGACGAAAAATTATGATATCTTAGCAGTGCATAGGGTCATGTAGATCAGTAAAGTAGTTTCTATTGACCTTTTGAGATGGAAATTAAATTAGTAGAATATTGTTACACTTGCATCTTTCAGAGTTAGAGTTACTTTTCCTCTCTCCCATCTTACTCTACTTTTGAAAAGTGAATATTGAAACAAAGCTTTTTTAATTGTGAATTCTTAACTAAGCTAATGAATACAATCAAGTATTATTTGCTTAATTCTTGGTGTTCATGGTTTTCAATTTTTTGGTGATTGTAATGTTTATCCATTCAGATGAACACTTATATTAAGGAATAATTTCAAATAAAAGTAACGGTAACAGCAACACACACCTACTTCCTATGTCATTATTTTGCTTCAAATTATTTGAACAAACCATTTTCTTGGAACAGCATAAGTGTTTCATTGTCGCAACATGTGATCGTGACTTGAAGAGGAGAATCCGGAAGGTAAAATCATTAATCATTTCTCTGATTATCATTGTTTTGATGTTTTGGACCTGGATGCATGACCCATGAACTTGATTTCTGTATTTCAGATTCCTGGTGTGCCAATAATGTACATCACTAAACACAGATACTCAATCGAGCGGTTGCCAGAAGCAACAATTGGTGGAGGTAGATACTCTGAATTATACTCTAATCTTTATTTATGTTAATTGCTATGAAGAATCAGTGACTCTCAAGAAAACCTTTATGCTTGCCAACTAACTATGAATTTCAACTCAGTTTATTGGTCAAACTAATCTTTTACATCATTGATAAACAAGATTAGCGAAGTTTCATTAAATTTGTCCAGGTTTTGTTCAGGCTTAAAAGCTATGATAAAGTAAAATTGTAAGCTTACATAGTACAAACAGTTCCGATACAACTATACTAAACATCATGGTAGAAAAATATAAAAAAAAGATCTACTAATTGCAAAATTTACCAACTATCCATTTAATGTTCAATGCAAAACCTCTTCAAAAACATATCTTCAATGCCACAAGGTTGTTAAGGATTTTTGAAAAATTAAAGAGCTGAATATTAATTTGTTGGGTCAGGTGTATTAATGCACTCACGATAGTATATATAATAGTAACATAACATGGGAGATGTAATTTTTTGGGTCAGGTGTATTGTCCAGCTAAAAAAAGTAGTAAAAAATGAAAATGGAAGCAAGGATTGGCAGAAGTTCTGCACAAGTTGTTATAGAAATTCACTGTCTATACAAATGAACCATTAATCCTATTAGCACGTCAATAATCAAGTGTCTCATCAGGTAGTCATAATGTTATTAAATGTCGGCCATGGTTCCAATGGCAGATTTTTGGCCTTCCGCCATTGACAAACAATGGATAGTCACAAATGAAAATGAACCATTAATCCTACTAACAATTATGCATTACTAAACTGTTTTATGGCAGGAATATTTTCTTTTCCTATTGTTTATTTCCCGTGTCTATTTTCCTATTTTTCTTAGCACTCACCTATTTTTCTTAGCACCCCACTGACGACGAACCTATGATTCTTAATGCAGCACCTAGAATTTGATGCAGTAAAACAGGAAAGCACACCAATAATCTTGACACTCCTTTCTGGGTTTAGAAGTTACATATATGCATGTTTGGTTCTTTAGATGACTGGATTAGAATCTCATAGAAGCTTGACACTGATCAAGAAGCAACTCTGCAATGGTTGATCCGTTAAATTTCTGCAGTGTAACTTGGTCGATTTTGGGTGCTGTCAAACTTTTTTGTTTTTTCCATCGTGTTGCGTCGCTAATGTAAAACCTTGGAGAGTGCCTAAACTATTGTGGTTTATGGCATTTGCATAGATTGTTACTATAGATGTAAACTATTGAATCTGAATTGTAGAGTTCGTTCTTCACATGCCAGAAGAATGTTGGAAATCAGAAAATTGAAAGAAAAAAAATCCTTCTAACTTATTTATAAACAAAAATGTCCCACAAATTTCAATATAATATTAATTATAATTATTTTTAAATGAACACTGATTAATACATGTATATTACTTTTAGTTTACTATTTGTTTTGCATTAATTATAATGGTAAATACACCAATACTATCCTCTCTTATATTTATGTAATTTTTAATTAGTGTGAAATGTTGGAATGAATTATTTATTGTGGATTGAGGAAGTATTACTTTTGTTTGGTTTTAGATTTAGACACATCATTTGCATATATATGTGGGAAGCATTTCAGATATCCTGCCACAAACTTTTTTTAGTAAGGTCATATTTGAATTAGTCTCTAAAAGCCTCTCAATTAAAGTAAAAGTATCTTCATGTGTTTTATACAAGAAAAGCCATCTTCATTTGCACAAACGTCTATAGTTATATCTCTTAATGAATAAATCTTAATGAAATTGTGATACTGATGATGTACTAGGAATTTGAGGATTGGAGGTTAAGGGTTCTAATGTCACCCACCTCATTAATATTAATATAAACTAACAATTGACCTACAATTTTTGTCAAAAGAAAAAATGACTTTTAAAATATACTATATTGCATTCTTTTGTTAATTTTTTTAAATCTAATATTTATCAACATATTGTCAAATAAATTACGCTTAAATAAATATATATTTATAACATGTAATATTGATTTTATTAATAATATGTTATATTTGTCGCTAAATTAAATATATTCTTAAATTATTGGCAATAACATTTCATATTAATTTTTTAAAATAATAGATATAAGTAGTTGTGATTTGTCTGATAGTTAAAATGTTTAAGATGAAAATGTATTTCAACTAATCTCTTGTTTATTTTTTATGTTGGACAATTTATTCTTGTACCAGTACAATTATAAATTATTAATCAATATTTTGTTTAAAAAATGTTGAGTGCTTTGCGTGTTATTTACATACACAACTGACATACAATATAGCTGGTGGGACATTATATTAGGAATATTTAAATTCAATTATATTGCATATGGAGAATATTCATCGAACAGCGTTTGTAGTCCAACGGTTAGGATAATTGCCTTCCAAGCAATAGACCCGGGTTCGACTCCCGGCAAACGCATATTTTTTAGTATTTCATACTCATCATAAAAATAGTTCAAATAAATAGTCTCCAATTATGCCTTTTAATTACAATGTGTTTTTAACTCATTAAATGATTTTTTTTTTTAAATGGTCAATGCTAGTATAATGGTGGAAGTGAAAATTGAACCCTACTACTATATCATTTCACTCATTGCGTCTCTCACCTCCACCACTAAACCAGACTTATATTTTCATCTCATTAAATGATGTGTTACCACAATGAATGCTGTGCATTTTTTTTCTTCCAAATAAAGTGTATATAAATGAAACAACTTCTATTGTATTTTTTATGGACATATCACAGGTGCGAAATATCCATTGTCATTTAGTAGAGTATAATTTTCGTCGGAAAATTAGTTGTACAATCAAGGTGTAATTTCTGCTCTCAATCATATTTTCTTTATGTCCAAGACTCAAAGATCAAACCATTGACTAGTAACCACTTGGTTAATGTGTCAAATTCTTTACCACTCAAATTAACTTTTTATTGTATATCTACGGGAATTCATCTCTTTATCCACCAAACACCTTAAAAAAAAATGATAATATATTTTAAAATATATTAAAATATTTTTGGTGAAACGATAATATTTTTTAAAATATATTAAAAAATATTTTTTTTTCCACAAAATGTAGCGTATTATTATTCTCTGATATATATGATAAAATTCACATTGAAGTAAAAACAACACAAGAGAAATTTAAATGTACATGTTATAATTATTAATCAGATAACTTTTTGAAAAAAATCATTATTGAAAATTTATAATTTTTTTTCGTTTATATTTAAGTTAATGTAGTCTTAATTAGACCCACACATCATTGGATTTTTTGAAAACAAGGGTCAAGTTCGTTTTTAAACTTTAGTCTGAACAAAATTTAAGATCAAGCAAGAGACAATCATAAGTGATAACCCGTTCCTTAAACACTGCAAGTTTGCAACTCACATCCAAAATTAGAAATGTTGTTTGTTACAATATTAGTGCAGTTCCTGTCCTTATGAACGGGTGATGTTACCAACAAACACACACAACACAAACACACTATAAATATGTTCAGACTAGAAAATTTCCCCATATATTACAGGACAGGAAAGTCACTTTGTGTGCCTTAAGGCCCTTAACAGTGAATACCACTGTCTATAGATTACAATTGACAGCGACATACACTTTTAGAGACTAAAACTGTAGTTTATCCTATATATAATCTAGCAAGCAGAAGATTCTGACCGCCGTTACCTCGAGGCTACAGGTTAGCGCTACTATACAATTATACACCAATTATTCAAAGGCATCATGAACTACAAATATAAAATAAAGTAATTTTGGTCATTAGTGGACACATGGTCAAAAGAAAGAGACTGATGCAATTGGGTAGATTGAAGTGTTTTCTGAAGTCTTCTTCTGTCAAAATATAAGGTGACATCTTCACAAATCAAAATGGCTTGCATTTGCCTGGAGAGGTATTTATGAGACAGAACCGGCTCTCAATTTTGCAGCTCTTTGCTTGACGAAAAAACTTGACAGCACACTTTTGCTGCGACTAGGAACATGGACAGTCTCATGCAGATTTAGATTGTCAAAGGACCCAAATGTTTTCAATGGTCTGAAACCGTCTAAGGCATCCTGCAGAAGCAAAATCATCAGTAACTTCACCGGAGAAATGTTACATAACAGCACTAAAAATGCATAATTTGCCAAACATTATCAAAGAGTTGCAAGAAGTGGGTTACTATAATCAGAGTTTTACTATTCTTTTAATTTTTAAGCATGGCAAAACATTTGAACTTGCTGATGAATATGACATTACCCTTCCTGTGACACCAAGAGTTTGGGTGGCATCACTTGAAGTAGGGACTCCATTTGGTATGTGGCTTTTGGATGCCGAGGGTTTCAACTGCGTAATCTCTTCATTATCTACAGGCATGCAACTAAGCTATATTAGTTCTATAGGATAAAAAACAAACATCACGTGCCGGATTGAACTAGATTATTTAATAGACTTGAAACTCATTTAAGATCTGATGTCTAATTATTTGATGATTCAAAACATATATATGCAAGCTGTAAATAAATTGGAATCCCAAAAACGATTGAGAAAGATCACATGCATGAATCTAGTCTATCTAAGGTAACTAAATCATATTGAAGGATGAAAGAAAACAATGAAACAATAGAAGAATAAAATAGAAAGCAAACATAATCCGCACCCCTTATGCATGCCATATGCATATGTATGCTATCAGTAGTAGTAGCTAGCAACAGATGATGCCTGAGGTGGCCTAATAAACTGTTTCACTAGTAGACAGCTGGTTCACCAGGCAGGTTTTAGTCTTCTAGAAACCAACTCAAAATTGAGGAAAATGTGATCTTTCCTAATCTGACCACACAAAGCTAATATATTTACCACATAAAAGGGAATCAAAAAAACTTATGGATTGAGAGATGACAGATGTGAATCCCACTATCTAGCAAAGCTAAATCATATCAAGGAATAAAAGGGCATAAAAAAGTTAATAAAATAAAAACAGAAAAAAATAAAAACAATCAACAAATACAAGGGTTACAATTATTTTTATTCAACATACCTATAAGGTGGAAAACTCCAGTGGTCTTGGCAGAAAATTTTGGATCCTTCCTGCTGCAAAAGTGGATGTGTGAAAATATTTAAGAAAACACTCTACCTGTGTGCTACATTAATGCCATTAATGATAAAAGAACGCAGTGAATAAAGCAACAGTCCTGTGCAGCCTCAAACTAAAAACTTACGTTTTTGAAGCGTGTGAACTCCGTCTTTTTAAGGTTGACTTAGTTTCTGATGCTAAATGCCATGAAAGAGTTTTTGAAACAGGGGTACCTAAATACAATAATACATATTCAGTTGGATAAATAAAATAATGTCCACTTACCAACAAGCCTAGCAGGGGAGGGGAACATATGTTAAAAACCAATAACTTCAGAAGAGACGGAGTTTTCTCAACCACACACCTGAAGGTCGAAAACGAGTTCTGGTTTTAAATGAATTTTGTTTCACATCACTCTGTTTGTATGGACGGAAATGCACCTTTTTATTGGCCGAATCTAGCTTGCATACAGAAATGAAAAAGAATCATAAGTAAAAACAAAATTCACAATCTGTGGTGTCACTAACTACTTCAGGAGAAAAGTTGAAACAGTTAAGAATCCTACTTGGCAAAATGTAGTGCTTATGATGCCTAGGAATAAAAGACAACAACTTCTGTTGCCGAAGACCCTCTTTATCTGTGTAAGTTTGGCAAGTAAGAAGTCTCTGCATATAAGCAAATATGTCACTTCAATATCATTAGAAATCCATAGTTTAACATGATATCTCAGAAGTATTTGTAATGACCTGATTTAGAGTAGAGATCTTCAAGTCCATGGTTGAGACATCCAATGTTTGCTGGTCAAGAAGGTCGGTTAACTTGTAAGCTACAGTCCCAAGATGATCAACAACATTCACAAGGGCTCTTGCAGCATAATCTTTGAGATTTTCAAGTAGCCTGAAATCGACGCAGACCAAATACACAAGAATTATCAGTCAGCAAATGATGGACGAGCTTATAATACCTCTCACACACTATCAAAATAACTAGTAAAAAATTTCAATGACACAAAATCATGTCATGTCCTTTTAATCATGGTATCTTCTTTTTTATGGACATAATTTTATTTGATTCTATCTACATAAAGCAAAGCATACCACTTACATTTATTGAAATACCCACAGAATGATAAAACATAATTTTTTATCCATAACATCAATGGATCAAAGTGCTCCGATAAAATCACGGCCACACTTGTTTGTCTCAGTGAAAGAGCTTTAATGATTTAGCAATAAAACAGCTTAAAAAAGGGGCTATGTTTGGCTTCTACAACAAGAAACTAAGAAAGTAATTACGAAGACAAGATCTTACATTTGTTTGTGATCACTATGGAGATAAGATTTTTCACAGTACTCTGCAGCAGAATAGAGTTGAGGCCTGAGGTTCTTAAGTTCCTGAAAAGACATAACATTAGGCACTGTATCTCAAATCAGAAAATTTTCACATGAAATCCTAATTGTAATTGTAATAGTAATAGTAATAGATATAAAGGTTTATTATAAAATAGTAAGTTGTAAAGAGAAACTGAACCTTGAATTGAAATGGTAGCAATAGAAAAAGAGATAGATAGATAGATCTGAATGAAAGTACCTGGAGTGCGAATACGAAGCTTTTGCTGCGTTCCATGGAAAATTCGTCGAATGTCATTGTAAACGAAATGCAATCATAATCATCTCAAAGGAGAAAAATAAATACACCGCTTCTTCTCTTTCTTTTTTATTTTATGTCTATTGGCTATTACACTCATTTTTGTATAATTTCATTTTTCTATTTTTTTTTTTTTTATATACTTTTTGTAGGTGAAAATTTAAATAATTTATAAAGTAAAAAATAAAAGTGGAATATGGGATGAATGAAAGGGAAGGCAAAGGGCACCCACCCGAAAGATTCCAATCTTTGTTGGCTGATTATTCTTTCTGTTGTATAGTTTGTCCTTCTTTTCTTTTTCCAACAACCTTTATTGGAGGAAAACGAAATATGCCAAAAATGATGCTTGTCACTTGTGAGAGAGTCACGTCACGTGATATTAAATTAAACCACAATGGTTGAGAGATTAATGTTATTGTACACCCTCTTTCTTGGATCTAAAATTGGCTAAAATACAACACAAATGAGTCTTTATAAACATCTCACGCATTGTACATGAAAATCGTTCATCCCATAAAATCTATAACAATACCACCCTCACCCTCAGACCCAACATTATGACAAAAGCATAAATCTACACTATATATATATAATTGTAAAAGGATATGAGTAACTAATAGCATTTGTGAGAGTTAAGAACAATTTTTGCAGTAAAAAAGTCACAGTTATGAGACAGACACAGTGATATTAAAAACACTACAAGAACATGTTTTACTGAGGGTACCATTCTTACATGTGACACGTAATCTAACATAAAAGTTCATTATTATGTTCAAGAACCATAGTAAGAAAATGCATTGAAAATGCTCTAACATATAAACTCATAATTATATTCAAGCTGTTCATCACTATATGCTTATATGCTGAGATGAAACCTGTGGTTCATTTTAAAGTTTCCACCAATATGAGGCCTGATGATATTTACATGCAAATTTAATAGCATCTTAATGAATTCTTTTCTATTTTCTTCCACCAATAATTTTGCCAAGTATATCTGTAAGCGGAAAACCATCACATCAACCCCAACAATTTTGGGTTACAGTGTTAAATTCCATTGCAATTAACCAAATTATAACTGAAGACTAACACCCTAATGGATCTATTGTTAATGTTAGCACTGACAAGTCCCACATTGGCTAGAATATAACAAAAATTAGTCTTTATGAGCATCTAACACATTGGTTAGTGTGCTGAGTTGGGTAGCTCCAACTTGTGACCCAAGCGGGGGCATCAAGGTGATGGAACAAAGCTTTGGCTTATCAGGTTGGGCTGATAGCTGCAATATGCTGGTCTGCCCGTTCCAAGTTGAGAGTTGAGTCATGGGATTTGGGCGAAGGCTTGGGTCTCCTGTCTCCTAGACTTGAGGGTACAGCGTGAGGCTGGACTCACAGAACAGCGAATACCTCCGGCTCTTGACAGTGGAAGGATCACAGGCTGCTGCAATACTAGCCCACAAAGCCTGCTGAGCCTAGCCAATTGGACCATCATTTTTTGTGGGGTTTATCAGGTCACTTGTGACAATGACCTCAACTTGCAACCATTTGTATTACAATGCCCCATGTGCTTACAATTTGTCTTAAAGGAAGTGCCAAATGAAACAGAAAATGTAAATAAATTGGAGCTGGTGGATTTGATCATATGCCAACTTATATTAAATTAGCCTCATATGTGAAAGATTAACAACAGACATTTTTTTTCTATATAGAGATCTTACTTGAGGAGAATCCAAAAGACATGTACAATAAAAACAAAGAAAATTACATTATTTGTCGGAGAAACTTGAATTTCATTCCTGTCATTTCTTATCATAAAATCTATACTTTCCTCCTCATTTGAGAACAAAATAACTAGTGATAGGTGAGACGCCTCACTTTATAAAATATAAACTATATTTAAATCTTATCTCTAATCAATGTGAGACTTGGATTTTTTACAATTCACCCCTCACACCCAACACTATTGGATTAGGTGCGTGAATATAACTGATGGATGACTCGAATCGATAGAATTTGATATCATGTTCAAATATTCGTAGTTTTTTGTATCACAGGTTTCCGACAAAGTGCCCTCATTTATGGTTTTAGCCTAGTAGATTGAAAAAAGAAAAGGACTAAATTGTTACAACTAAATAAGATAAAGGACTAAATTGTAATATAATAATTGCAAAAGAGGACAACGAAAATGAATAATGATAGTAAAACATGAAATTAGCATAAATCTACACTATATATATATAATTGTAAAAGGATGCGAGTAACTAATAGCATCTCCAACACAATGATAAACAGTCATACCATAATACAAAAAAATTAAGAATCTGAAATGGGTAAACAGCAGGACCATCACCCACATTACTCACAGTTCTTTTGAAATTTCTCTCCACCAATAAAGTCCCATTGACATAGGCGAAGCAAAAAATAAAGGTAATTCAAATCATAAGATGAGTTTGCAGAAACTGTTCTTCATTGTTTGCTGAGATGAAAAAACCTGTGGTTCGTTTTAATGTTTCCACCAATATGAGGCCTGATGATATTTACATGTAAACTTAATTGGATGGAAGAGTTTAATAGCATCTTAATGAATTCTGTTTTTTTCTTCCACCAACAATTTTGTGTGTACCTTTTATTTCATCGGTGCCAAGAATATTTGTAAGTAGAAAACCATCACATCAACACCAACAATTTTGGTTACAATATTAAATTCCATTGCAACTGACCAAATTCCAACTGAAGACTACACCCTCTTGGATTTTTTGTTCATGTTAGCATTGGCAAGTCCCACATTGGCTAGAATATAACATAAATGAGTTTTTATAAGCATCTAACATATTGGTTAGTCTGCCGAGTTGGGTAGCTCCAGCTTATGACCCATGCGGGGGCATTAAGGTGATGGGACACAACTTTGGCTTGTCAGGTTGAGTTGGTGGCTGCACTATGCTGGCCTGCCCGCTCCAAGTTGAGAGTTGAGTCATGGGACTTGGGCGAAGGCTTATATCTCTTGGCTCCTAGACTGGAGGGTACAGCGTGAGGCTGGACTCACAGAGCAGCGAACACCTCCGGCTCTTGACAGTGGAGGGATCACAGGCTGCTGCACTACTGGCTCACAAAGCCTGCTAAGCCAAGCCTGTTGGACCATCATTTTTTACTACTAACCCAGAAAGCCTGGAGAGATTAGACATGAGAGGCCATACTTCCCTCCTGAAGCAAGCAAATGACCACCGCAGAATCAGATTCAATAGCAATCCTTCGGACACCACGCCTCTGCACTATAGCAATATTACAAATCAGAGGCAAAAACAAACTGAAGTACAGAACAGAACTATTATGATCCCTTAATACACCTGCACAAGAACTTGGAGATGGTACAGCTTGCCAAAGCGTGTACAAGTACATGAGACAATCATCATTATTTACTTGTTTTGTTGCAAAACAAAATTGGGAAAACACTACTACATTTCTAACCAAAAAAAATCTAATGCAGCACCTAACAATGGATATGATAATAAGATTGGCTATTTCATTCTATAGGAATTATTATGCTTAATTTTTGAACCAGCAAGATGATGATTCAATATATGCATCTTGACAACGTGAAAAAACAACAGCTCTGATTGGGTTACAATATCAAATTCCATTGCAACAGACTGAATCCGACTAAAGACTACACCCTCTTGGATCTAATGTTCATGTTAGCTGACAAGTCCCACATTGGCTAGAATATAACAAAATTGAGTCTATATAAGCAACTTACACATTTGTAAGTGTACTGAGTTAGGTAGCTCGAAGTCGTGACCCATAAAGGGATAAGAAGTTGTTGGAACACAGCTTTGGCTTATCTGGTTGGGTTGATGGTTGCACTATGCTGCCCTGCCCCCTCTAAGTTGAAACATTGGACTTGGACGTAGGCTTGGTCTCTTGGCTCCTAGATTGTCTTCTACCATTTCATTTTTAAAATATATCTGTTACACTATCATCTCCCTGTTCTAAAATGCATTATCCTATTTACCAGCAACTTAAGTGAGGTCTTAATTTATTGCAACTAGCCACTCACTAGATGTAAATTTGTTCCTACGTAAGAAGAATGTGTATACCATGATAAAATAATTTTATTTCATTCTATTTCCTTTCACCAGAATTCATTCCATCTCATTTAAGTTTTATACATACCATTTCACACTCACACACACACACAGTGTTAAGATCTTTTGACACCATCCTTGTTTAAAAAAATATGGGAGGACACCTAATGTCAAATTCATCTTAAAAAGTTAAGAACACTTCTAATAAATTTGTACAAAACGAGAATTTCTCTAATCCAATTGTTGTCTGATGAATCATGTTATACGATCTCCATATCCATTTACAACCGTGGGTATCTATTACCTGTAAAAAGAACTGTGGATATATATATTAGGTGAACTAAAACCATATTAAAATCTAAAAAGTATTATAGGTGCAATTTCATTACTCAAACCAATTCGATCTGAATCCATACCATTGATAAGGGAGCAGAGAACATATTGATTTCTGTGTTCTTTTGCAGCATCAGCAAAGAAGCTAAAATTTTGGACTGGAGAAACTATAGCAATTAATGGATGAACCATGTAGTTGTTATCCACAGCTAACCGTTGCAATTATATGACCATTATATATGTTGGCAGAAAATTTTATTCAGTATTATGCATGCAAGAGCAATAGTTCACTCCACTTTTGAAGCCAGCCCCTGCTAGCATAACAGATGCACTTCAATGCACAGACTTGAAATATTAAAAACTAGCAAATTTTCTTGACTGTGACAGAAAAAGACACTGCAAAGTTGACAAACACTACCAAGAACTGATCTGATCTAAAAGTTCTCAAGTTGCCTTTTGAAAATGATTTTTCTTTGCAGTATCCTCATTTTCTATAGCCAGTTTTTCATGAGTTTCAGATTCCTTAGAAGTTGATAAAAAAATCTATCAAGAAAGGCATGTACTGATTGATTCAAAGGCATTATTTAGAGAACAAAAGTTGAAAGACTTGAAAACCATGGCCTCATTTTTGAAGAATGATGATATACCAATTCAAATTATTTTGTCTAACTTCAAGTCATCATGAAATAGTGATACAATTAGCAGAGCAGAGACAAATCCGGTAAGATAGATTTCTGACATTAACTACTTGTTCTGTGAGGCAAAATAAAAACAGATCATGTAGACAGCCCACCATCATAGCAAGACCACTTGATGTGAATTATGCCAAAATCTAATGTATCCTTATTTTGCCACTGGCTGATTCAGCATACATTTTAATTTAAATAAATTACAATACAAACACAACATTCATTCTATTTGCTGTAATGTTGCTGAAACTAGAGAGATTTTAACAACTAATTCTTTCAAATGGGCATCGTGCATTTCTTTTGAGAATGTCCTAACATATGGCAGCGACCACATTGAACAACCCTTTTGGGACGCTTAAAGTTCTCTACTCTCAGAACCTTCTTTTTAGGCCTTCCAGGGGGTCGGCGAGTCTTTGGTGGCCGAATTATGATATCAACCCTTGCACCTCCTCCACCTTCTGCTCCTTCTCCATGTTCTCTCCATTGGCTCTTGTCTGGAATAGGATTTATCACCTGCGAATAGGTCATTCTATAACTTTGTACAGTGAAACATGGTTCAGCAAACATATGGGCATTATGTCCGCAAGAAATAAGTGCAGCAGCAGCATGAGCACAAGGTAAACCATACAGCTGCCATCGGCGACAAGAGCACTCACGACTTCGTATATCCACAATATTGGTCCTTTCAGTTGACACAATTTCAAACTCAACTTCATTTGCCCGGAGTACTTGGTAGCAATGAGCATCAGCTATTGCTTCCGAAATCCGCTTCTCGGCAGATGGTACAAGAATTGAAGTCCACCCCATGCCCACATCTCGCCGATCATTAAACCAAGTTGTCAGCTGCTGGCGGATGTGTTCCATCATCTGCACTATGGGGAGCTCATGACATTCTAGGGCCCAGTTATATAACAATTCTGTTACCCCAAGTGTGAAATGGCCATATCGAACACCATCAAAGTACGCAACAGCCCAAAGATAGGGAGGGAAGTGTTGAAACCATGATATAACATCCTGAGAAATCTCTATCATCTCAGTAATCTTGCTTTCAAATTCAGCAGCTGTAAGGGCATAAACAGCATTCCAAAAGATGTTCACCAACTTTGTGTTTTTAAATGTATCGCGGAAATTTTCGCTAACATAACGCAGACAGAAACCATGTGAAGCACTAGGAAAATGTGTTTCTACTGCCTCCACCATGCCTCTTTGCCTTTCAGATAGTATAGTAAGTCTAGGCATGTTGTCAGTGTTTACCCCAAGAAGTTTTCGTAATTCTGACATAAACCACATCCAGTTTTCGTCGCTTTCAGTATCAACAACAGCAATAGCCAAAGGAAACAAAGCATCATCAGCATCAATAGCTGCAGCACAAAGTATGGTACCCAGATATTTTCCTTTAAGATGTGCTCTGTCAAGCTCTAAAAGAGGCCTACAAGCATTTATAAACCCATAAATTGATGCTCGATAAGAAATAAACAAGCGTTGAAAACAATTTTCTTGACCAGTGGCACCCACAGATGCAATGCTACCAGGGTTTGTTTTCCTTATTTGCTCACAGTATGCAGGGAGAATACGGTAACCTTCTTCAAATGTTCCATGAAGCGCAGCCATGCTTCGTTCCTTCCCTCGCCAAGCTTGCATGTAAGAAACAGCAACTCCGTGCTGATCACGAATATCTTGTAGTATTTCCCGCGGTTTGTATTGTGGATTATCTCGAATGCGTGATTCTACAGATCTTGCAACCCAACCTACTGATGCCTGCTGATGGTGAAGGTTGCAAACTCCCTCACAAGTGTGGTCTGCTTGTAGAGTTCTTATAGTAAAAGTCGGAACACCAGGACATTTTGCTACATGAACACGCCACGGGCAGCCTTCTTTGGAGCACTTTGCTATAAAACGACTGCGATCTGACTTAACTATGCGAAGATCGAAATGCATAGCTATGGCAATATCTTTCAATGTTCTTCGGCAGGTTTCCACATCTGGAAACTCTTGACCAATGACTAACGGATGTTCTGCTATAGTAACATTAGCATCATCATCTAAAACTAAAGAATGACTGTTATCCATCTATCTTCTAAAACAAGGAACCAGCAGCAATGTCATGTGACTCTAACTAAGGGTCTTCATCATATTCATGAATTATCAAGGACTGCAAAGGACAGGCATTGAAAAATGCCACCATATTAAACCAACCTCCTCCGAATTACAGATTCTGCAATACATAACAGAATAAAAAAGTATTCATTTAAAAAAGTATAAGCACCCATCATCAGTAGACTTAGCATATAAATATAAATATAAATATAAATCTACAAACTTATAGACGAATAAATTTTTTGGGAGAATTAAACATTCATAGAACCACACTAAGAAATCGAGAGATGGTTAGAAACCCTAACTCAAGAAAAATTGAAACTAATCATTGAATCCTAACCCACAACACAGAAAAGGGAGATGCAAATTGAAGTGGCATACCGCAGTTTGACGACGAGGCGGCAGCTGTGGCGGTGAATGAGAGGGAGCGACTGCCGAACGCTGGGCTCTGGGTTTAAAACGCAGACTGTTTTCGGTATTCACCAAAACATTTGAGAGATCAAAAATAGGACAAATCTTTGTAAACTCTGAAAAATATACTTAGATTCACATTTGGAACTGTCAAAAGTCATTATAGTGATTTATTCAGAAAAAAATAAAATCATTCTAGTGATCTAAAAATAATTTTGTTTGTTCAATGAGTATTGATTTTAAAATTTAAATGAAAATTAATTCTAAATTAAAGTTTTTTTTTATAGTTTTAAATTGAAATTTGTATTTATAGTTTTGATCTTTAAACATAATTTTTATTATAATTTGATTTTAGAAATATTAATTTTAATCTTTTAATTTTATTATATTTTACAAAAGTCAAATTCAATTATTTTAGTTAAGTCAAATACAATGAATTTGGTTACATTTACGCTAATGTTGACTCATTTTAAAAAATTTATATAAAAATTAAAACTTGAGTAAAAAAATTAAAAAATAAAATTCAAATATAATTGTTACGTGACTATTATTCAATCAAATAAAATCTAGATATTTTTATCAATATTTTTAATTTAATGTATTTTAGTATTTTAATTAGTCATTTATAAGACTGATCTTTTAGATATCTTTCATATATTTCCTCTGTAAAAAATAATATAGTGTTGAGCAAATTCAGTTGACTTGATCAATTTCAAATCATTTGAATAAAATAATTTGATATGTGGGCGGATTAGAGTGAATCATCAATCATACAAGTTTATAAATATAATTATATATGAGTTTGAGTGCTTAGATATGAGTGGAAAAAATAGAACTAGAGCTACGTTTACTCGAATATGACCGCTTCACTTAAAACTTATATAATAATTCAAATTTTTTAAAATAAGTTTATTGATCTCATTTAATCATCCGACCATCCGTATGACAAATGGACTATTTCATAAAAACTTACTCAAACATTAAAAAAGATATCGAAGACTAATATGTGTTTTTCTTTTAAAAAAATTAAAAATAAAATAAATATAATAATAAGAAAAATAGTCATGGTCCAAACCAAGATATTTGCACGATCTATAACTTGCACTAACCAAAAATCGTCAAAAAAAATATATGAATAATAGTCAAAATTAGATTTTAAAATTATAAACTTAGTTTTAGATAATTCTACAAAATTGAACTCACACTTCCCAGCCAATGTTCAGCTCTAACAAAAAAAAAAATAAAGACAAATATACGTTATTTGGTGTTTGCACCAAATAATTCTATTTTTATTCACTCAATTTTCCTATTTTGTTACATAAAGTAAGAACAATTAAATAGGTCCCCAAAAAGTAGTACGTGTTGCACACACGACGCGATAAGGGTTAGAGTTGGATGAAGAATTAAATAAAGAAGAAAAAAAAATAAAATAAAAAGAGTAATAATAATGACCACAAAATTCCGAAACTTCATAATATAATTTGCACACGATACCATACAACAAAATTTCCTCCTCCTATCTATTCCTTCCCATGGCTTCTCTTCTAAACAGCGGCGTCTCCCCCTTACATCCACACCCCACACAAAAATCATCCACCCTCACTAAATTCATTCTTCATCCAAACAACAACTTCCCAATCTCAATTCCCTCCAAACACCAAAAACCATTTTCCGTTAAAATCCGCAGCAGCGACGTTAGTTACGAGCAACGCAACAACTCAACGACCACCGATGACAAGATCCGTGAAATTCTCCGTAACCGCGACTACGACAAGAAATTCGGTTTCAACATCGATATCGATTCCTTCACAATCCCAAAAGGACTTTCACAAGAAACAATCCGATTAATTTCATCCCTTAAACACGAACCAGATTGGATGCTCAATTTCAGACTCAACGCTTTCGAAAAATTCTCCAAAATGAAACCCCCAAATTGGTCAGACAACACTTATCCCTCTATCGATTTTCAAGATATTTGTTATTATTCCGCTCCAAAAACCAAACCCTCACTTAACTCTTTACAAGAAGCTGATCCTGAACTTCTTCGATATTTCGATAAACTCGGTGTACCGTTAAACGAACAGAATCGTTTAGCTAATGTTGCCGTCGACGCTGTTCTTGATAGTGTTTCAATTGCAACTACTCATAGGAAGACACTTGAGAAATCTGGTGTTATTTTTTGTTCAATTTCTGAAGCTATTAAAGAATATCCTGATTTAGTTAAAAGTTATTTAGGTAAAGTTGTTGCTAGTGATGATAACTATTACGCCGCGTTGAATTCGGCTGTTTTTAGTGATGGATCTTTTTGTTATATTCCTAAGGATACTAAGTGTCCTATGCAGATTTCAACTTACTTTAGAATTAATGCTTTAGAGACTGGACAATTCGAGAGGACGTTAATTGTTGCTGATGATCGAAGCTCGGTGGAATATTTGGAAGGATGTACTGCTCCTTCTTATGATAAGAATCAGCTTCATGCTGCTGTTGTTGAATTGTATTGTCGCGAAGGTGCAGAGATTAAGTATTCAACGGTGCAGAATTGGTATGCTGGTGATGAGAAGGGGAAAGGTGGGATATATAATTTTGTGACTAAGAGAGGTGTGTGTGCTGGTGCGAGGTCCAAGATATCGTGGACCCAGGTGGAGACTGGGTCCGCAATTACTTGGAAATATCCTAGTGTTGTTTTGGAGGGAGATGATAGTGTTGGAGAGTTTTATTCTGTTGCTTTGACTAATAATTATCAACAGGCTGATACAGGGACTAAGATGATACATAAAGGAAAGAATACAAAGAGTAGGATTATATCCAAAGGTATTTCTGCTGGACATTCGAGGAACTGCTATAGAGGGCTTGTTCAGGTTCAGTCTAAAGCGGAGAATGCTCGTAACTCATCTCAGTGTGATTCCATGCTCATTGGTGATAATGCAGCTGCCAATACCTATCCTTATATCCAGGTAACGTTTCTTTCTCCCTTAGATGATAATTTTGTATTTACATTATGGTTATCTCGGTCTCTTGTTAATATTATAGTTAATATGTCATGTGACATGTCTATTGATAGATAACTTTGAAACATAACAATAAGGAAGTATAGGCACTTCAAAGTATGTAGTCATATCTGCACATACTTCATGGACATTTTGGATATATTTTCTAAGATTGGTGTTTCTATATGAATTTTGTGTGTTGCGTTATAGCTTTGTGATCAATGTTGTCAATCATGGATCAAAGCAAATAGTGGTTTGTTCAAATTCTACTACGTTACAGTGCTATGGCACTGTATAGGTCATTATTTGACAACATTTTGTACTTAACAGCGTATTGCAGAATAATACCGATTTGTTCAAATTCCGCTACACTGTAATACCTATTTAACTACATTATTTGTCATGTTCTATAGTTGTATAAGTTGATGTATCTTCTTATATGTGTCGCATTGTATTTGTGGTTTCTAGTTGAATGGAGAGAGAAATATAAAGTTTTGAACATTAACTTGACCAATTTCAAGTTATGGAAAAAATCCTTTCAGTAATACTAATAGAAAATTAGTCCTGAATGTGCTGGATAAATAACAATAAATTGTGGTAGCCAATAATCTTTAAATTTAAAGGAAACAATTTTAACTAAAATAGTTCGAGTCATTAAACCCTGGTTATTTCAAATTCCAAATCATACATATGTCCATGCCTTGTATAAGCTTATAATGGTGAGAAATTGGCAATTGTTTTGACCACTGTTGTGGCCAAATAAATGGTTGCTATTATTTAAGAACTACATGGGTGTTCTAATGCAGAATATCAGTTTTCTTCAGCTAATAAATGCGGTCTAGTTCAAGGTGATGTTGGAAGAACACTAGAAATTGTTAGTATCATAGAGCTTTTTTATGTTAGGTTTGGCTCCTGATTTTCATCACTCCATTTTCCATATTTGATTAAACACAACTTTGTTGTGTGTAACTATGTATATAGCTTGAAGATACGTGTCTTTTATCCTTTTCCAGAGGCTAGAACTCTTTCAACGTTTTTTAATGGCTGTGATCTACTGTTGTCGGTTGAAACAGCAAAGAGTTCATCTGTTAGGATGTAATAGATATAGGAATTCATGTCGCAAGACTTCGGCTCATCAAATTGCAATTGTTTTTCAGGTGAAGAATCCAACAGCAAGAATTGAGCATGAGGCTAGTACGTCCAAAATTGGTGAAGATCAATTATTTTACTTTCAACAAAGGGGAATAGACTATGAAAAAGCAATGGCTGCTATGATCTCTGGATTTTGCCGTGATGTCTTCAATGAGCTTCCCGATGAATTTGGTTCTGAGGTGAACCAACTCATGAGCTTGAAGCTTGAGGGGTCAGTGGGTTAAACAGCTTGTTAGGCATAATTATTTTGAATTAGCTCAGGCCATTGGTTCTTAAAATTGTGGAAGTTCTCAAAGGTAGTGTCTGGAATAATGTGTACATGATGTATATAGATTTTGTTTGGAACTGTGTTGCAAAGGTTCCATGAAACATCGAGTTTTAAACCTTAATATATGATCTCGATAATTTTATCTGATGTTGATTCACGCTGGATTTCTGTTTATTTATTCTCTTTATTCTTCGAAGTCTCTTTAGAAAACTATATCCTAAGTTTTATGATGTTTAGAATTACGGTGAGTCCAAATGTATGGAAGCTATAAGATGTAGCTTCAATGTTGCCATGCGTCTGTTTGCTTTTCACATAGGTCCAAACACTCACTTATTATCTCTGTTTTCGTTCCATTTATTGAAAGTATTCTGAAGTCTGACAGCAGATTTTTGGAAATTGTTAAACTTCAACCATTGCTGTAAAGGTATTAATTACATGCTCATATCCCTCTTTCACACTCTTGTGGTCTTACACGTATTGTATTCACAATATTGGTTTTGTAAGTGTCTATTGTATAAGAATGTCGAACATTTGTAATCAATTAATGTTCTCTGTTGACGCTCTTTCTAAGTAAAGATTCCATACAAAATTATATCTATGTAGAAAAAAAGTATTAGAAAACAGAGATATGAAATTTCTATCGTATGCCATTAGAGAAAGAAAAATAGAATAGATAGATTAATTTGTGTCGATGATTGCAATATTTTTCATGATTCAGTAGCCCCACAATTAGGCAAGTTCCCAATATCAGTTTGTGCATTTACAGCCCACAATAGGAGTGGCAATTAGAAGAGAGCAAGCATCAGCAATGAGAACTCTTGGCACATCTTCTTCAACTGTGACAAGGCTATGAGTTTATTTTTCACTAGCGAGGCTATGAGTTTATTTTTCACTAGCAAGGCTATGAGCCGGTGGATGGAGGAAAACATGTGAAACATATATTATTGAGCTGAAACTATATTAAGGAGAAGACTTTCTTCCATTTTTATTTCATATTATAAATCCTTTCAAGTACAGCGAACCAAACTCGGGATATAACGTTAGTTCAGTAGTTGGGATGGAGGAGCTAGAGAGTAAAGTGATAAATAAATTTACGAGTTTGATCCTCACCTTAACATATTACTAACAATTTATAACATTAATTATTCTAAAAAAAAATAAAAATAAACCTCTTTGCATCCATCTAATTAGTTGTTACAATGCAACCCAAGGATTATATATATACACTATGTTACATCCATCTCTTACTCCTTAGAATATAAGAAAAATGGTATGTATTATACAGACAAGTTCAAAAAATGGTCCAAAGATTGATCCTTATTTTTTACCGATAAAAAATAAATATTGTAATAATAAAAAAACAAAAAAAAAAATGGAATATTTTATTAACATTTACGAAAAATAGCAATATTCACCTTTGGACTAGACCATATTATAATTCCATGAGAAAAATACAGCTCCAAAAATAAATTTGTGTAAAATATAGTTATGCTATAAAAACAAAAGTGTTAAATTTTGATGGCTAGTGTCCTAGTAGTAGTATGGCCTTAACTGAATCAGCTGAAGAAAACGAATGCTCCTAAGTCTTAACGCATGATGACAATAAAAATAAAGCGACAATAAACTTCCAAGTTTCCAACTACCATCTACCTCGTTAGTTGTCTCGATAACCACACTTACAACTGAATTGAACAACTTCGTGTAAATTTAAGTTGTCTCAAACTGAATATATCGAAATAATATATCTATATATAGCTGTAAATTGATGCTAGCTATTGAAAGATAAGAAAAATGATTTATACGTATAAGTCAAAATATAACCATATATACCGTGGAAGTAGAAATATTAATTAAATGGTAACGGATTTGAATCCAAAAAGAAGAAATCCGAAATAATAGGAATCCAAACAGGTCATAATGATGTCCATCCAAATTCCCCCTGTTTTCTCTCCGAGACAACCTCATCAACTTTTTTTCATTCCCTTCATCATTACATGCATCATGTTTTCCTCTTCCTTTCATCATCTTGTGTTCTTCATTCTCTTTCCATTTTGTAGCCTTTGCTTCCCCTCTTGCGGGGTCCTTCAATCTCATTTGATTTGAGGGAACCTCCGTTCATTTTTTCTTTATTTTTTTATTTATTATTTTTTCATTTTTTTAACCAAAGAGTAATTAAGGAGAGATTTTGTTTTTATTTTTTAACAATTTTTTTTTGTTCTTGTATAAAAAACCATTTTTGAACTTTTTCTAGATCCTTAGAAGAATGAATTGCTTTCCTTGTTTTAGCTCTCAAAAGAGTAAGAAAAGCAATAGCAAGAGGGAGCATGGTGTTGCAACACCACAGGAAAATGTTGTTACCAGAACACCAGGTTTGTAACAAATAAATTAGTTGATATTTTTCATATAATAAAAATAACATTTAGAAACATTATCAAATATTTTGATTTTATCTTTATGTGACATGCAGATGTTAAGAAACAAAGACCAGATGATCCAAACCAAGTTGACACATCAAATATTCAAGCACAAAATTTCACATTCAGAGAGTTGGCAATTGCAACAAAGAATTTTCGGCAAGAGTCTTTGATGGGGGAAGGTGGTTTTGGTAGAGTGTACAAAGGAACAATTCCCGCAACTGGACAGGTCTTAATATAATGCCAATTCACTTCCTTATTTATTTTAACAAGAAAAACAAATACAAATTAACTATGTTACACGTTTTTGTAGGTGGTAGCAGTGAAGCAACTTGACAGAAATGGGGTTCAAGGCAATAAGGAATTTCTGGTTGAGGTTTTAATGTTTAGTCTCTTAAACCATGAAAATCTTGTCAAACTCATTGGTTATTGTGCTGACGGTGATCAGCGTCTTTTGGTATATGAATTCATGCCAGGGAACTCTCTAGAAACTCGTCTTCTTGGTACTTACTCTTTAATCCAAATATATGCACTTTTTTAGTTATATTCAAGGTTGCAGACAGTAGTTATGTTACCTCTAACAATATGTATCTCTGTGTTGATGCATAATCTTATGTGATTATGGTTATGTTTTGTTTTGGTACAGAGCGAAAACCTGATCAAGCTCCACTAGATTGGTATAGTAGAATGAAAATAGCATCTAATACTGCAAAAGGATTGTGGTATTTGCATGACAAGGCCAATCCTTCAGTTATATATAGGGACTTGAAATCGTCGAACATATTGCTAGATAATGATCTAAATGCAAAACTATCTGATTATGGACTTGCTAAACTAGCTGGTAAAGATAAGATGAACATTGTGCCTACAAGAGTGATGGGTACTTATGGTTATAGTGCTCCTGAGTATGTAAGAACAGGTAACCTCACATTGAAATCAGATGTGTATAGTTTTGGAGTTGTCTTGCTAGAGCTCATAACCGGAAGACGAGCTGTTGATACCACAAGATCGCACGACGAGCAAAATCTAGTTTCATGGGTAAACTATAAACAAAAAAAGTTTATGTATTTGGTTCAATTATTATCTGCTATCTGTTTTTGATAGTGTTTTTATATTTATGACTGAGCAGGCACAACCAATATTTAGAGACCCAAAAAGATATGGAGAACTTTCAGATCCAAATCTGAGTACACATTATCCAGACAAAGATCTGAATCAAGTTGTTGCAATTGCAGCAATGTGCTTACAGGAGGAAGCAGCAGCTCGTCCTTTGATGAGTGATGTTGTAACTGCTTTAAGTTTTCTTTCCACTTCTCCTCCTCCAGAGGGTATTTCTGCAGACCCTCTTCCACCTCCTACTAACTGCACCCCCCAAAAGAGTGTTGCCAATGAAAATGAAAATGAAAGTGAAAGTGAGAGCGAAAGTGATAAGGATAACCATAGTTTTTCCGATGAAGAACGTTCTGTTCACGAGGATGATAAGGATATTGCAGCAGTTAGTGCAAAATACCATGAATGTGATGATGCCTCAGAAAATGAATGTGATTATTATGAAAATGAAAACCAACATGATTATAGTCCACAAGATATTAAAGAAACAAAGAAGTCTCACTCCAAATCAAGCAGCACCAAATCAAAGAAAGGAAAGAAAAACAACTCCAATCCAGGTTCAGAAAATGGACAAAAAAGCAGTAGGAAAAAACATGGTGTAGATGGAAGTAGCAAAAAATCTTCTACAAAAGATTTAAGTCAAAAGAGCAGTAAAAAATCTTCTGCAAGCAACTCATTTGATAGCAGCAGTGAGAGTGGTGATGTTCATCATTTTAATCGCACAAGCATGGGGCCATCTGAGGAAGGAAGTTATCACCATTTTGAACATTCCAGCAGCAGAGGATCAGATGATAAAAGTGTTCATTCACAATAGCTTTCAACTAATTGCATGTGATGATCATCATTCATTGAATAGGCATTCATATATGCATGCACTTCGACACGCTGCTTTGTATATTTCGGTCGAAGTGTTATTGTTTATACTACATCATTTTGGTTTGAGCGAGACAAGTATTCCCTCTGGAATAAAATATAAACAAAAAATGTATCTGAAAAACTCAACTTTTCAGATATCTTGTTGTTTATATTTCATTCAAGAGTAATATAACATAATCATACATATAATCAAAGAATAAAACTTGAAACTCGAGCATCCACATATATACATATATATATATACACTTTGTTTTGTTTAGTAGGCTTCAACTACATTCATGTATGTATTTAACTTTAGTTCAAGGAAAAGTGTAATGATAACCGTGAATTTTCTTAGCGGGATTGTTGAAATTATTGGAATTAGTGACCCTTGGTTGTATTATAAAAATGTTTATGGCAAATTCAATATTATTATTGTTGTCACAATTACATGTTAGTTAATATGCAGAAAACAAATCTTATGTTATGTATCATTATTTATTATAAGCATATCCATGTACAGGAGATGGATGGGGATCTATATATGAGACCCAAATTCTAGAACAAAATTGTTAGGTGCACTTTTAAGATCTGCGAGCGAGCGAATGTGTTTAGAAGTGCACTTTTAACGACAATGATGACCGTTGTATGTTGAAAATAATATTTATATATACCGTAATGTACATATTCATTTTCTAATTTTCTGGTTCACTTTTTCACTTTTAAGCATACACACATATATGACCACTTGATAGAGGAGTCAATTAGAGCTAGAGGTTGATGTTGTTGGGGTTGCTTTCTGCATAAACAAAAAACTATTGTCAATTTAATTAACTATCTATGAAGTAAGGAATTGCTAACAAGTGCTCTTAATGTATTGGTTAAAGAATCAAAAGAAGTAACCTTGCGCGCCTCCATATCTCTGTAGACCTTGTCCAATTCGTCAAAAACAACCTCGATTGATGGGCGACCGGTGCTTGATTTGGCAACACAAAGTACTGCAATCTGTAAAATGGCTCCAAAATCTGCCTTATCAACTTGTCCCTTTAGCCGCGAGTCTACAAAATCCGACAGTGGACGTTTTCCCATACTCACATCTCGTGCCTACATAGAAACAGTCGAGTCAATAATAATTGATATATTTGGTCTAAAATTTGAACATAATAGTACCTTTCTGGTGAGTTGATCTCTGGCATCAAGATCCAATTCTATAACTTTCTGTCCTGACAAAATTTGCAAAGCAACAATTCCAAAACTGTATACATCACTTGCACATGTTAGCTTGGCATTACTCATGTACTCTGGATCCATGTAACCTATGGTTCCTCTAACATCTGTAAAAACCTTGCTCTCTTCCATCCCCATCATCTTTGACAGTCCAAAATCAGACAATTTGGCTTCGTATTTCTCAGTCAAAAGAATGTTTGTAAGCTAAACAATAAAATCAATATGAGGCATTACTATCTAACTACAAAAAAAAACATTATCTTATTCTCAAATCTATATATATTTTCATGACACTTACCTTGATATCTCTATGGACAACACAACCCTCTATGTGATGATGGAGATACTTGAGCGCAAATGAACATTCTCTCAATATTCTCACTCTTGCTTCCCATGTCAAATGGCTATCTCTTCCTGAACACACAAATTATACATTATTTACATCTACATAAGAAAATTGATAAAAGAGTTAAGAGTAGAGAAGATTACTCAAGAGATGTTGAGCGAGATTTCCACTAGCACAAAATTCATAAACCAAATATCTCTCACCATCTTCCATACAACAACCAAACAAGCAAACCAAGTTGGGATGACGAAGCCTTGAAAGACCAGCAAGTTCTCGTGTGAAAGAATCAGAACTAGAAGTGTTACTCTTAGTCAAATGCTTTATAGCCACAACTTGACCACTTGGCAAAACACCTCTAAACACTTCACCTGCACTCCCACGTCCAAGGTTTATCTTTTCGTTTTCATAATTCATTGCATTTTCAATTTCTGTTTTTGTAAACCAGTATAGTCCTGACCATGTAGCTATTTGTTTCAGTTGAACGTGCTTTATTGGCTTCTTCTTTGATACACATTTTATGAGGAAACCAATAATCAGTAATGCTAGAATAGCCACCACCAATACTCCCAACACTACTTTCTTCATTGCAGGTTCTAGCTTTGACAAAAACAAATGTTAGTTTTTTACTAAATAGCATTCCAAACTAAACATAACAGAATTAAGTATCTTACTCTTATTATATCTTGTTGTAAGTGGCAAGCAACGCAAGAATTTGTCAGCAAGAAAAGGGTCATCTTGTTGTTTAGCTGCAACAGCAACAAGAGCTGCTATTCCACATATGGCTCTCTCAGTAACATTGTTGTCATCTTTCTCCATTACTTTACCATACAAACCATCTCTCACACTAATTATTGTACTTGTACAATCAGCACATGACTCATCAAAAGAATGGTCGAAATGGCTGCATTTGGAAACATCTGAATACTGTGACAAGTCCTGAACATCTAACAAAACTAAGCTTGAACATTTGGAGGTACCAAAGTAAATGTTATCAAAGCCACATGAAGAGAGAGACATCCCTTGTTGTGGATGAAAAGAAGTATTGCAGTTTAGCCATTGTTGTTGAGAAAGGAAGAGTTGTCCAGATGAGTTATGGAGTGAAGAGGACATGGCATCTGATAAAAGTGTGAGAGCATTTCGGCAGCAGAGTGTGGTTGGGAAACCGTCTGGACCCCACTTGCTTATATCCTCTTTCACATCTCCACATTCACCAAATGGCATATATTCATTTTTGTATGCATTGAAATCCAATACACATGTACCTGCTGCACCAATTGCAAAATCTATACATCATAATCTTCTATTCATTATTCTATTATTTGTCCACCTCACTTTACTTTTATAAATATATATATTTTAAAATTGGTGGTATGACATTGAAAAATAATAGTCTCTTATTATATGAATCTCTAAACTTATTTTACACACTATTATTCTTCAATGACGGATTAATACTTCCTACAATAAGGGTTAAGAGTGAATAAAGTTTTTATAAGAAATTAAACAATAGCGTTTTGTTTTATAAACTCAAAAATATAGTTAACTACATATGTTGGAATGAAGTTTTATTATTATCCATGAGAATCCAATTTGGTCTCTTAGAAGAGAAAAAAAAATTCAACTTTTAACCTCTAGCAAAGATAAATTGAGCCACATATTTAGGTTTATGTTAAGTTTATATATTGGAGAGACTTCAAACACATATTTGAGTTGGTCTATCTAAATAGATGAATTGGGCTTAAGTTTTTTCAAAGATTCTCAAAGTCTCATACATGCTATAACATCTTAAGCTATACGGATAAACATATCACATGTAAATGAACATTTTTAATATTGATTTATATCATTTTTTATAATTCTATTCAAGACATGTCAAATATTAAATGTAAGTACTTTTTTCAACAACAATCAAATTTGAATTTACCATATTGTGAAAGTCTAACGCTAATTCTGCTAGATTCAACTCTATTGGTAGTATTGATTCATATTATTATTTTTAAAATTAAATTAACAATAAATATTGTGTAAGATTAAGAAGACTAATAATATAAAAGATTAGGGAAATTGATTGGACCTTGTGTGTGGTTGGGTTCAGGTGATACGAGGTGGGAAGAGTGTATGAAAATTGCAAAAATGAGAAATGCAGAAAGAAGGTGGCAAGCCATGGGTTTTTATTTGCATGAACATCCAATAGAAGCACGTTGGGAAGCAGCGCAACGTTGAAAAGTGATGATGACAAAGCGGCCAAAATTCTTCCATTAGATGAGTGTAATTGAGTAGATATAGTGTCATCTTTCTTTGTAAACATCGTTGCTAATCAGAATATTCTCAATGTATCACACACTCTCCTCATATCACACCTTGCTATTGTCACCAACAACTCTTGTAACCTTTTTATATATTTATTTTTTTACAATGTGTATAACCTTCATTTTATTCGTCTAACAGGATCAAAACTTTTGTAAATACTCGTATTTATACCTATAACATGGTTTTAAAAAAGTATTTTGATGTCTTTTGCCAATTAACCATGTCTCACAATAAATTAATTATTCAAAATATTACATTGTTCCATACTTTGACAGTAAATAAACAAAATGCATTGTCAATCATCGCCAAATGAGTTGTCGATTAACGAAAATTACAAAAAAAAAAAAAAATCACCCATCAATAATAAATTAATAATTGTTAATAATGTGTCCTAGCAGGAAAATATCCAAGTGCCACGTAGAATAATAATATGAAATTATAATATAAGAATATAATGGACTTTTTCTCTCCTCTAATCTTTTTTTTTAAAAAAAAAAAAGTGAAATGGGCCATGAAAGAAGAAAATGGAGTTTGGAATATAAAGTCCAGTAAGAAGAAGAGGTGGAGGAGGGTCCCTGACGTGTACAAATTTGGTGGCAGTGAATGGGTCTGTTTACAGTCCACACACGAACACCGTGCTCTTATCCCCCTTCTCTTTGTTGTATTTTTCTGTTTTGCAGTTTCATGTGACATTTGAATATGAAGTGAGGACATAGATATTATTATATGTGTATGTATGGCAAAGTTGGGTGGAAACTCAATGTTGTTATCTCATCAGGAAGTTTCAAATGTATTATGTATTAAAGGTCATATAAGGTTCTTTCACAGAACAACAAGGTTTCAATATCATCCTCCTAATACTGTGCCACTGCTCAAACTATTTTCTTCTACCACTCTAAAACCTACACCATTTCATTTCTTAAAACCACATTCTCGCACTTTCGGGTCCCAATTTCATCACCACCAACACAAACAACATTCTTCTCCCACTCCTACAAAGGTACTCTAATCAATTCACTTTTTTTATTACATTAATTAATTGTGTATATATTTCACACTTACCGCTTTTGTGAAAAATGTAAAATTTTATTTGTTTCTATCCTACAACAACACCTTTCTGTCCAATGTTCAATGATGAAATATCCCCTTTTTTTATAAGGACAGGTATTAGGATTTGAGGTCAATAGGATGCTTGTTTTTCTCAAAGATTGGAGAAATTTACGTATAATGGAAGTAGCTGGCATATTGATATGCATTTTCATGATTGTACCATCAGCTGATGCTGTTGATGCTCTCAAAACTTGTGCTTGTTTGCTCAAGGAATGCAGGTATTCATGACTTTAAATTTTTACTTTTATAAATTTATACATAGATACAAGATTATAGCATATATACATAGTTCAAGAATTGCTTACCTTTAATATCCATGAGAACCGTGCCGAGAGATATTCTGCCTCAGAAAATTAGGATTCACCATAGTAACAAATATAGCTCAGCATCTCCAAGTGTAGAGCTCAATTTGAGTTCTTAACTCTCTTATAGTGGACCTTGCAATGCCACTTATATGATTTAAGAAACCTTACTAGTTTTCACTTCAATGGTAGAACCCAACTTGGATTCTAAACCTACTTCAATAAGTTCCAATTTTAATCTCCACTATTGGTTAGAATCTCTTCTCATAGAAAAACAAGTCTTACATGTAGCCGCAAAGTCAACAGCCTCCGATGGTAAAATGTGTCAGAACAAGTTCATGCACACATGAACATGCGACAGGCATGATCTAATATTTGTAGTGCTTGTTTGTTTTTCCGGTGGACCAGTGTCCATTGCGCGTCATAATCAAAGCTACAGTTTGTAGCTTCTGTTCAATTATGGTTGATTGATAGATGAACCCGAGTTAAGTCTTTGTAGAAGTGAAACCAAACATATACTTATACATTTCCTCAAAACCATAACGAAAAGTAATACAATAGACCTTCCTCTTTTATATATGCAGGACAGAATTGGTCAAGTGTCTTTCAAATCCATCATGTGCTGCCAATATCGCTTGTCTCCAAACTTGCAACAATAGACCTGATGAGACTGAATGCCAAGTGAGTCTTCTACTTTTACATCAAATTCATTCATTTATGTACCATTTTACAACAATTGCCAAGGAAACCTGAACTCTTGCTCATGAAAGCTTCTTTTGTTGTCTTGATTTTATAGATTAGATGCGGGGACGTGTTTGAAAACAGTGTGGTTGATGAATTCAACGAGTGCGCTGTCTCGAGGAAGAAATGTGTACCTAAGAAATCTGACTTAGGAGAATTTCCTGCTCCAAACCCAGATGTCCTTGTGAAGAGTTTTAACATTGCAGATTTTAATGGCAAGTGGTTCATCACTAGTGGCTTAAATCCTACCTTTGATGCATTTGACTGCCAATTACATGAATTCCACACAGAATCAAACAAACTTGTGGGTAATATAGCATGGAGAATACCAACTCCAGATGGTGGATTTCTTACAAGGTCAACCGTGCAGAAATTTGTGCAAGATCCTTCTAATCCAGGAATCCTTTACAATCATGATAATGAGTACCTTAACTATCAAGATGATTGGTGATTCCTTGCTCATAAGCTCTCTTTTTTAATCTTAGTCACCTATATTGGCAATATATGATATATCCACATGAAGCATACATAACAACATTTTCCTATTTAAAATGAAACTCAAGTGCTTGAAGTAAGTAAATGCTGGCTCCAAGTTCCAACATGTTGCTTTTCTCAGCATTTTTTACACCTGCATACCTTAAAACGGTTCCCTAGCATCTGGTTTACACATTTTCATGTTTCCAGTGTATGAGAACTCGTGATTTTGTTACCTTTAGGCCCAATCTTTTTCAGCCAAACTCAAAAGTTCTTTTATTTGCTGAGTTTGGCCTTTGGCCCTAATAGAGGACTTACAAGCAGTGATCTGTCTGCAGGTATATTTTGTCGTCCCAAATTGAGAATAAACCAGACGACTATGTATTTATATACTACCGAGGCAGAAATGATGCATGGGATGGCTACGGTGGCGCTGTTGTGTACACAAGGAGTTCAGTTTTGCCTGAATCTATTATTCCGGAACTCGATAAAGCGGCAAAGAGTGTAGGAAGAGACTTTACCAAGTTCATTAGAACAGATAATACATGTGGGCCAGAGCCTTCGCTGGTTGAGAGGCTGGAGAAGAAGGTAGAGGAAGGAGAGAAGACAATTGTGAGGGAAGTTGAAGAGTTGGAAGAAGAAGTAGAGAAGGTTGGGAAAACAGAGATGACATTGTTACAAAGGTTGGCAGAAGGGTTCAAAGTGTTTCAAGAAGATGAAGAAAATTTCTTAAAAGGGCTATCTAGAGAAGAAATGGAGATACTTGACAACCTCAAATTGGAAGCTGATGAAGTAGAAAAGCTCTTTGGACGTGCCTTGCCACTAAGGAAACTAAGATAACTTGTAAAACTTGAGTACAATATAAATGGCCATCCTAATTGGTTAAAGAAAAAAAATGTGTGCAACATATTTTTTTATACTTGTTTATTATTGAAAGAATTCTCATTTTGGTTCTTTGTTGAACAATGGCAACTCATTCATTATAAGAATCCATTTTTTTTTATATTAAAAATAAAGCATCAAAGAGTGAGGTGCTGTATTTTTCTTCCTTTAATAATTTTAAATTTTTTCCTTTGGATTTATATATTTATTAATTTTGCTGTTCGGATTCTAATATCTGTGCATGCCAAACATTGATTTTATGTTGACGTAACAATGGTGATTCAAATATTAGTAACTGTATTTATAGTTGCTGTTATATGAGGGGGAAATGGATTAGCTGCACTCAATTTTGACTGCAGTTTCAATCTTGACTGTTAGTAAACTTTGAAGTGTTGAGATCAATTTATGAATATATGATATGAGTAGTCAGATTTGATATAAGTGGTGTAAATTTCTCTGACTACATTACTGCTGGAATTTTTTAGTGCAGGCAAACCATAGCCCTGTCTAAGATCCAAGATAACTCCAAAATTCTATAAGGGCTTGTTTAGTTTTTATTTCTATTTTATGTGAAAATCACTTATAATTATAAAATTGTTGTAAACAAGTAACAGAGGGAGCATAGGGTGGCATTTTTGTAATGAAAAGTGAAAAGGAAATAAAAATAGAAATCAAGCAGACCCTAGAAGACTCTTCAATTCTATAAATTGTTTTCTGTTTTTAATTTGTTTCTTAATTTAAAAATATTTGTATAGGTTATATTAACAACAATTTTTTATATTATTTTATTTACTGTTTCTATTCAAGATTAATTGAACTATCTATTATCATGCAAACACTCTAAATGTCTGGTCTTTGGCGGGAGGAGTTTATATTGACTATTGAGAAATATCATATTAAATAAGATATAACATTAATATGTGTTTATAAGTGATGGATAATTATCATGGTATTCCTCGGTGAGCTCTTTCTCCATCTTTCATGAAAGTATATATATATATAGGTTACATTTTATAAGCTTTGACTACTTTTTTGTATTTGTATTATGTTGAAATGAGGTTTAAAAAATGGGAGACTTTGTTAGATTTTCATGTTGATTGATAAAAATGTAATAATATACTTGAATAAAGAGGAGATATAAAGTGTTGAGGTGGATGAATTAAGGAGTGGAGTGATAGAGAAATCGGGGTTCAATTTCCACCATCAACATAATTCTAACCATTATTAATAATACAACATAATATTGGTTGTTTCAAAAAAGAAAATAGTTGAATAATGACCAATTTCTTACATATTGGATGCAATTCCTCAGGAAAATGGGCCAGCCATATGATCAGACCGGTGGCTCAGCCATATGTTTTTGAGGGCAGCATGACTGATATGTAGTATTGAGTGTGTGACTGGGGTGGCTTGTTTAGGAATTGGACTTCAAAATCTTAGAATGTTCTATAGTGATTAATTAAACTATGCTTTTGTCAAGAGGTTTCTAGGGGGTTTATCAAATTTAGTGTAACATTATTTTGCATGTTGAGTTTAATTTGCTTGTATCGATAGTATAACATATTTTACTATTAGCATATTACAATCATTTATGTCTATCATTTTAAATGTAATTATCATATAAATCAAATATTTTTTATACTAACTGTATATATAAATTAAATCCTTACTTGTTTAATTTGCATTCCATTATATAACTCATTATTCATTTTTGTTTTTGTATAATCATTAATTTATTGGTGATTCATGATGAAAATCTTTTTCTTCTTTTAAAGTTGTGAAAAAAAAATCAATCGATAACAATCAATGAGTTATCAGTTATCACCTTAACTGGAAAATATTGGATGAATGAGTCACAAATTTGTTAATTTATACTTTTAGTCATTTATTTTTGTATTAACTTTTAATTTAATTCCTATTATTTTATTTTTTAATTCCAAAGTGGTGATTTATTTTTTGTAATTATACTGATGTGCTCATTTTTGTTTAAATTGTGGTATAGAGATGGCTATTTTGGTGTAAGTTTTATAAAATAAGAGACTATTTTAAAACACAAGACAACCACTTTGGTGTAATTTTGCCAAATAGGTTACTATTTTGGAGTAAAAAAGTTAAAGAGCGACTACAATGATATAACTTTGCAAAACTCACCTTCTAGAATGAGAAAGTGGGAAACCAATACTCTCAGTCTCACACGCCATAAATATTTAAATCTTTATAAATATTTAGAGTGAGAAACGAATACTCCCACACACCATAAATATTTAAATCTTTATAAATATTTAAACAATAGAATGTGATAAAAATGCTATTTTTTCTTTCTCCGTCTTTAATTATAATATTATTATAATTATTTTTTGTCCTTTAATATTAAATGTTTTACAAAAATTAACATGTATTAATAATTTTTTAAATGTCTATATTAATTTATTATTATTAAAAAGTCTCATTTATTTTTCTCTCGTAATATTAATAGTTATAAAAATGAAATTGTTACTATAATTATTTTTCTGAAAATCATCACTTATTTTGTACTTGTTAAAAAAATTGCATTAAACTTTTTTTTACTGCAATTTAGAAGATATTGTTATGTTGTTAGTAACACAGTTAAAGTATATATTGTGTCTTTTTAATAAAAGACAGATAAATTAAAAAATAACATAATATAAATATTATGTATAATTTTTTTAATAAACATAAAAGAGGTGGTTAATTTTTCAAAATTAAAAAAATATTAGTATCATTTAAGTGAGTTATAAATGTAATTTGATTTAAAAATAAAAGAGCCAAATTGCGTGAATATTAAATGATAGATAGAACGGTAGAAAGTAATATTTTGGGTGGTGGATGTATAAGTGGGAGAATAACAAAGTCGACGAATTACGCGTGCAAGTGAACCATGTGCATGATTTCCCTTAAAAAAAACAAGATAGAGGGAGGTGTTCATAAGTGTCGTATTAATTAAGGAAGCCAAACAATGAGATTTTGGCGCGTCATGTGATCCTCATTCAGATTCAGATTGAGATGTGCTTCAAATTCATTATGGGCATTCGTGTCTCTTGACTTATGCACGTCACATTTTCTCTAACTTTTGCTTTCATATCAACCCCACTTATATTAAATGCCACAATTCCTTCATTTATGTTTCACTTTTTTTATTTTTTTAAATCTTCCTCAATAACCCTATCTTAAATATAAATATTAATAAAATAAAAATATTGTTAAAATGAAATGGTAGTACTGGATGTGCAGAGAGAAGCATAGGTTGTGGCTTAATGTTGGTAATGAGACAGTAGTAGTAGTAGTAGCTATGGAGTAGTATTGTGGTCAAAGTCAAAGTTGCATCAAGAAATGAGTTCACGAAGCACGATGGATGGATACGTTATGTTTCGCGTTTCGCTTCCACACTGCGCTTTGTACTCTTTCATGCTCCCTGCTCCAAACCCAAACACTCCAAAACTTGCTTTCCAAGTTTTTATATACAACTCCGATTACTTCTAATTTCAATTATCAATATAAGTTATTTGTTGTAACATATATAATCGATTAAATTTTAAATATTTTTAAAAATTAGTCCTAGTGAATCGTGATATAAATTAAAATGTGTTTATAAGCTTGGGATCATAGTTTATTAGTCCATAATAAATCGTAATATAAATAATTATCGCTTTGACTCTTACTTCTTCTCCATTGACCATAGTTTATTTGTGCAAATAAAAAAATAAAATCGTCTTATGACATCCGTTATATTCGCCGGCTTTAGTTACACTATACAACCTGCCATTGACTCTTATCTCCGTTTTATTCTACTACTACTCATTTTTTAATTACAATAATTATGCATCGATAAGTGGAACCGTGTGATTAAACGCACCTAGCTTCGTCTCTACATATTTTTTTTTCCTTCACCAATAAAAAAAATATCTAGAAAGCAATTTAACTTTTTGCAATAATTTTAACAAAAACAACCCTATCATTATTTTAAATAAAATACATATATATTTAAAATATGTATTTAAAGTTTTGATGTTAATGAAGCATGAAAATGAGAGGTTGGCATGTGTGAATATAGTACTCTACATGGGTAAAAGTAAAAGAAAAGCGTGAGATGCAGTATGCTCGAAAAAACAAGAGAGATCTATAAAGGTTGAAATTAATAAAAAGTTTAGTAACTTTATTACTCATAGTACCGAATTTCTCGCATTGATACATCAAAATATATAGAGGGCCATCCATCCCTATTCTATTTTCCTTTATAAGTGGAAAAGTGAAACACAACAGAGTCAACAGAGTCACAGTTTTCAGCATTCAAAATTCATTCCAACACAAACCCTTTTCAGATACCTCATACTCTCCAACAGTAACACTCACCAACTTTACTAAATTCTCTAAATCTACCTAAAAATTCATCTACATATCACTTTTTTCCCCATTCCTCATTCAATTTCTTCCTTCTTTAATCTCAACTACCGCACCAACTTCAAACCACTCTATTTTTCTTACTACTATTTTATTCCACCAATTGTCTCTATAGAATTTTAGTAGTAAAAGGAACAAAATCAATGCTTCAACAGAACACTGCCCAGGTCCCGTTTTTGTTCTTCAATCTTATTTATATCATCACATACCTGTTTCTGTTTTCTCTGTTCAATGCAACTCTTTCTTTCTCTTTCTTCATAAGTAAAAATAAGCTTTAACCCATTTCATTACCCCTTTTTTTTTCACTTTTTTGTTCAGATTCTTTTTCTATAAATTCTGATCAGAGAATTTATATCCTTGTCTGAGGTTTCTTGGGAACCACATCAACACAAACTGATTTTGTTTTTGTGTTTTTTTCCTTTAAAAAGTTTCAACCCCTCCCATTTTTGTAGGACACAACACATACTCAGACACAACAAAAACACTAGAAATTAAAATTCACTATCTGTGAGTAAAGCAAGCATTTTGTTTTGATTTAACAAGCCAAATATGGATGTAAGATTATTTTCAGTGACCCTTTTGTTTTTGTTTTTTAGTTATGTTAAATTTAAATTAAATTTCATGAGTGATAATTAATGGGTCGTTTTGTTTTTTTATGTAATAGGAATGGAAGAGAAGTGGTCAAATACCAGCGTTTGGTAACTGGGATTTTGCGAATGAAATGCCAATAACTCAATACTTTGAAAGTGCAAGACAAGCTGGTTTGATTCGTTACAGTTCTTCTTCTGGTGAAAGTGATCCTTACATTCGTGGAGATCATGACCTTTATGCTGTTGATTTTAAGAAACCAGTTCGAAATGGAACACATTCTACTCTCAGAAAGGTACATTTTTTGTTTACATAATTTTTTTGTTTTTTTCTGTTTTTTTAGTACTTTTTCCAAAAATTAACCTTACAACTTTATAAATCATTGTTCACTTTACCTCAAATGAAAACCTAACTCACTGTGTTACATAATAATCAATCAAAAGATTATTTAAATTACTGTTTTATTTTTTATTTAGTACTATTGTCTCTTAAATTTGTGGTGGTACATAAATAATTAAATGCGTGTAGTCACAAGTCATCATCATGACCCATGTTGTTAATAATGTGATGGTTGAGACAGGACAAAAACACATGGCCTGTTTTTTTATTATTTGTTATTTTTCATTTTTGAAGTTGAAAAAAAGGTAAAATTTGGAGAGAGTGTGATGTTTGTTGTTTGTGGTATTGGTGTAGGCAACGAGGAACAGGGAAAGGAAGTACCCGAATGTTGTTATGGTTAATGAAAAAGAAACATCAATGAACATGAATATGAGAAAACAAGGGAAAGTGTACGATGTAATGGAACATCCAAGGAAACCAATAAACAAGAAGCTATTACATGTAAACGACGTCGTTCCGCATCGTAGTGCTCCAAAACCTGTTGATGAAGATCTCTATAAGATTCCTCCAGAACTTCTTCGCACAACTAAGCGGGTTTGTTTCTTTCTACTCTTAAGAAAAACTCAAGTATTAAATATTGAATTTTATAATAGTTTATAAAGAGTTAAAATTTAGTTCAATTAATAATATAATATAAAGATCACGTTTGCAATTTTAAGTTATCATGTTAAAATTATTTATTTAACTTTTGTAATTTTTAATATTATTTTTGTGATATCCGTGATCTAATGCACATGTTTATGTTATTTTGAATTTAATGTTGTGCAGAAAAAAATGTTGGGTTTCATTTCCAAGTGTCTGGTACCTGCTGCTTGCGTTTCGTGATCGATTTGATACTACAATACATGTCTCGGATACAACAAGGAAGTTTTTTTGTTTGTGCTGGATTTCTGGTGCACTTTTTTTGTATGAATGTTAGGAGTAATTGTTTTGTTTAATTTAATTAATTGGCGTTAATTTTCGTTATTAATTGTGGACGGTGCTTGCATTTATGCGGTGGACCATTATGTTCCAAAATTATGATGTAACGCTAATTAATTCATTGTTATGGTATGACTTAAGTTCCTTCAAGTCAGTGTTGGTGTGTGCGACTCTTACAAAAATTTGGTTGGTACCTTTCTTTTCGGTAAAAAGCAAAAGGGTCACGTGCCCTAACGTTAATCATAAGGATACTAAAAGTGAATTTTTTTATTGAAAAAAATGAAGTTTTTAAATTTTTCAAAAAATAGAAAATTTTAATTTTTTTATTTATTTATATAATTAACATGTGTAATATTTAACTTTTCTCAATGTGAAAGCATAGTGAAAGAGAACCTCTAAAATGATTTAACACGGTTTTCGGTTTTTTTGTACGAACACGCTTTTATTTATATATATATATATATATATATATATTTTATAAAAGAGAGCTAAGCCCAAAAGAAAGAAAATTAAGCTAATATTTCTAGACATCTAAATTCATAAATATCACTAAAAAGATAGCTATAAATCTGAACGGAATTTCACTATTTTACAATTAAAAGTATTTAAAGTCTTTTCAAATTCAGATTCAAATAATACTATTAATTTATCGGATTTCTTTAATTATATTCTCTTTTTAGATGTTTTCTTAAAAATATTTTATTTTAAAATTAATACATTAAAATATTTTATTTTCTTGACTTTGCAACAATGTATTATGTTGAAAATTTCTCTTTTTCATAAACTCGTATCTTGAAGATGATCTATTGCTTTATTTATTTATTTATTTTTAATAAATTAAAAAATAAGAAAATATCAAACTAATATATAATAGTATTCTAATGATATAGTCTCTTGAAAAAAATAAGGTCAAAAAAGTAGTACATTTCAAAACCACTTTTTTCTTAAAAACATTAAGTACTAAACATGTTTGGAAATATCAATTTCCACAGTAGCTTTTCATCTTCACTTTGTAGAATTTGTTATCAGTTCAAATTGTTACTCAATCGGTATGGACGGATATATGTGTGGGAACTTATGTTTCTTTTTTTCTAGTTAATATATATGGTGGCAAATTTTAGTCCCGACACTTTGTATAAGATGCGATAAAATTTGAATAAGAAGGAGATAAAAACGACGATGATGACAATTGCACAAAAGAATTTTAAAGCGTGTATATCATATTAAGTTTTATATTTGATTCTTTTTCCTCAATCTATGTATATTAGATAAAAACAAGTAAATTGATTAATTTTCTTTAAGATACTTTAAAATTCTTGACATGAATTGCAAACTCATATAAAATGTATCAATGAACGTTATTTTATAAAATAAAGTTCATTAAATTACTCTCGTGCACTAGAAAAAATAACAAATTATTTAGAAATAATTTTGGTCGAAAATTGTCTCATGGATACATGATTTTCATATTCTTTGTCTATCTATAAAGTGTCTATTTATATAGCAAACTTGTGTCACTTGATGGAGATAAACAACTCTTTATGAGTATTAGACCATTTCGAAGCACAATGGTTGCAAGGATCCAATGGTTTATCAAAGTGTCTACATACAAGTGAATCAAAGTTCAAAAACATTGTGTTATCTATTTGTGATTATAATAATATAAGCATTTCAACTTTCCAAGTATATTTTGGAAACTCTCTCACAGTCCCTCCCTACTTTCAAAATATATTTAAATTCATTATTCTGAAAATTTCATTGTTTCAGATAAATGTATTTTACGATTTGAAGTATTACTTAGAGAGTTAATATATTTTTACGCATCTCCGAATAGACATTGGTAGACACTTATTAAACTAACTATTCATTAAAACAAATGTGTATAACTTATAAATGAAATCTTGGTATAATTGATCAAATTATAAATATGATATATTTAATAAAGCATTGTATCTCATATCATTTCATGAGAATTTAAGAGTTCCTTTGAACTTTATGAAACGACCACTTCATTCTCATATAGGTAGACGATATAAAAAATGTATCAATAATCATGCATTTCAACAAATTTATGATATATGTCTATTAAGAGGAAAACATCATCTTACCACCTTTATTGTTATTATCTGGATCATCTTAAATATTTTGGAAGTCATGTTCTAATCTTAAAAATTAGACCCTTAATAATAAGAAAGTGCAATTTTAATAATTAAAAAATGATAAAATAATTTTTAGTCTTTATATAAAAACTCTCAAATTTTTAGTTCATAAATTTTTTTTTATTCACTTTTAGTCTCTATTTTGAAAAGTTTTTTTGTTAAACAAAATGATATTTTTTTTCCTTAAAAAAAGTTCCTATAAAATCAAAATAGAGACTAGAAGTAAATAAAAAAAATTAGGATCAAACTTAAAATGTCATAATTTTGTATGGATTAAAAATATATTTAAACCAAAAAAAGTTCATCCTCATTTTATTATATTATACAAAATATATATATAAAAAAAAAAAATTGGGGTCCTCCCAATATGGGGGGCTTGTGCTATTGGGTTACTTGGACAGTCCAATAGACGGCCTCGCTTATGGTCCAACTACCTTTACTCCTTGGGATGTAACTATTGTCAAGTAATTGAATCAATCTAATAATGTGCTCTCATCATTGAATTCAATATTTGATTTTACTCAAAGAGTCAGTTGAATTTCCACTTTGGTGATTAATTAGATATGGGCTCGTAGCACATCTTCGATTATGCCTCCAACATCATATCATTGCCAATCATTTCGTCAAAGAATTGCAAGATAAACTTTGAATATTCAATCATTCACATAACCATGTCTTTTATGTAATATTGATAGTCTTGATCAACTATCATCAAACCATGATACGCTAACATTATATCACATACACAATAGACCGTAATCCATTAATAGAATAAAATTATGATTGTCGAGTATTGAATCCTTGTATTAGTGGATTTCTCTATTTAGCCTAATTTATTAATCCATATCCATAATACTATTTATTAAGCAATTAACTGTGTTTCAACAATTATTTACTGTCCATAGCTTGTATCTTATATTTATGTCTAAACGACCAAACTTCTAATAATTAATACAGATTGACTCTAAAATATTAAAAACTAATTGAATAAAACACGGGGTGTTACAAAGAACACTTATATTTCTGCTAACACCTCTCTCTCTTAATTTTAACAAAAAAATAGCCCAGTATTTTATTTTCTGTAATAACAAAAAAGCCCATACTTCTTAAATAATCCATGCGGGCCATGCCCATTGTGGAAGCTACGATGCTCGTTCTTTTCACAATTTTTTTAAAGGATGAATAAGTGTACATTTTTATTTTTTATATAATAGAGGAATGTCAGTTATGCAATTTTAAACACTTTCTTAAGTATAATGAACTAATCATATGTGTTATTGTTAGTATTTTTCTTCATACAAAATAAGATTACCTACTAAGTAAAAAAAGAAAAATAGTAAGTACAATTTTGATTAAATATTTAGGCTATGGGTAACTTTGACCCCTCAATAATTTATTGAGTGATTTTATGCTTTTAACTTTCAATTTTTATAGTAGGTTAAGTTTTAAAAAAAGTTAGGAAGGATAAATTATTATTAGTTACAATATTAATCTTAATGTCAAATTTTTACTATTAAATTGACACTTCACAAACATTATTGTAAATTAAGTCAATTCATTATTTTATATTTATTTAAAAATCTTAATTTATCAAAATAAAAAATCTTAATATTTCACTATTTAAACCTCAATTTCACATTCTTCAAAAATCTTTCATTTTTTTATCAATATTTTCTCTAAATTTGTAACTTCAGAAATTTTAAAATTATTTGAGATATCATCAAACCCAAAATCTTTGATTAAAAGTTACTCATTTTGACATGAATTGAAAGAAAAAATTATTCAAAGTACACATTATGTAATCCCAATAAAAATTACGTCTATTGTCTAAATTACTCTTTATGACTAATAAATTGAGTAATTGAAAATATAAAAAAAAAAGTTAAAATAAATGATATTTTAGAGATGATATTGTTATATATAGATAAATTGTTAAAATTTGTATATATTTTATTTTATTTTAAATAGAGTATACTTTGAGAATTTTAGGTGAAAGAAATCTGACTATTGAGACCATATTTGATTAATGTTTAAATCTGTTCATGTGAGATTGGTTTGTTGAATGTTGTAGAATGAATAGTGGGTGTGGTGTTGGTTTTATTTGGTTTAATGAATATTGTAGTGGTGCTTAGTTTATTTCTGTTGCAATGTCTATTGGTATTGTTTGATTTTATAAAAGAGTTTTATGTTGGTGCTATCTTTGTCTACTTGTATAGTCCTATTGTACTTGGGATTTGTTGTTCTTGACTTTGACACTTCTTGTGCTCTCAACTCATTCAATAAGAAGGATGCTCATCCCAAAATACATGGATTTACCAAAATTCTAATTTGGTAGTAGAAAATCATATGAATAATGTTATCAAAATTCTATTATATATAATTAAAAATAGGAACTTCAAATAATCAACAAATTGTACATAATTTTTTATTCCTTATTTTTTTTATCAATATTAAGAAAATTTGACTTCACACCCCAATATTATACCTCTACTCTCATATTTTTTTTTATCAAACTACCCATTTTATCCCTAATTTTTAAAATAAAATTGAAAAATTGTTACTATTAACAAACTTAAAGATATATTTTTAATAGATTATTGGAAAATTTAAATTGAAATACAAATGTGTTTCAAAAAATTTATAATTTGAGTTTTTTAAAATGTTAGTATATTTTAAAAAATTTAAAGGA
>JBBPBP010000003.1:58796926-58837134 GCA_037974735.1 Cicer chorassanicum | reverse complement strand
TACTAATACAACAAGTAAAATATCTCAAAATTATATAAAAAAATACAATTATTGATATATTTAATTAAAATATTTTATATCTCACAAAACAAAAAATTTAGAATTAAATAAAATTATAGTAAAATATTGTTAATATTAAATAGATCTCTATTTTTTTTATACTTTAAAATTTACTTAATTATTATTCAATAAGTATTGGACGGATCTTGTATGTCATAGTCTTTAATTCGAAATAAAAAAACGTAGTGGCAATTGTATTGATGGAGAGATAAATAAATTGTATTTTTTGTACCAAAAAGAAATTGTATTTGGTGGAACGATCTTCTTGAGAGAAATATTAATAATCGGCTTAAGGGACTCTAGCAAGCACGTATTAATAGTCACTTTCTGTACTGTAATGTGAAAATCTATTTACCTTAGTATAAATTTTAAAATATTGACCAAAAAATGAGTATAAATTTTAAATTTGATGAACATACCAAAAGAATTTGGATCTAACTAAAGGATGTTATGTGAATGTTTTCAACAATGTTGTGAACGTAAAATGCTCACATTATATGTACATAGTACACGTTGATATTTTGAGTTTTATTGTACACAACCAAATCACAATCATATATATATATATATATTGATATAATTTTAAAAAATGTTATAATAAAAGTCAAATATTTATAAAGATTCAACTGTTGTAATTGATTGACAGTTTTTTACATTGACAATATATAAAAATTAAATATTTTTTTATTTGCCAACTACTAATAAATTGCTGCATATTAATTGACATTTTTTAGCTTTTATAAAAAATCAGTGTCAAACGATTTTACCAAACCAGCGTTCTTCCAGACATATACTCACTCTACTCAAGGTTTGTATGATGAACCATCTCAGACCCACGGTAAATTCATAGAATTCTGAGTTAATAGTATGTAAGATTATAACTACAAAAATATCACATTATTTTCCATTTTAATATATGCATATATAAATTTGTAAAAGAAATATTTCTTGTTTTTAATGATTTTTTGTTTTATAAAAAAATAAGAAAAAAACTTACATGCATTTTCTTATATGTTTTTCGTATACTTCTTAACATAAATAACATCTTTTAACATAAATAACATCTTTTGTGGTTATAATGAACTTTGAAAAAAATTATGAATATGATAAAGTTATCGATCAAGTCAACAACCGTATGAGAAATTCCTAAAGAAATGCACATTAGTTTTGTCCAAAAATTAATCTGTATCATTTTGTTATCAAATGCTCAATTGTTTACACCCTCTGAATAGAAATAACTGCTCTTGAAACATTGATATAGGTAATACGTGTTATCTATTACACAAACCAAACCACCACGACGTTTTACGTTACATATACACAGCACAGTATAGAGGAGTTGGAGAATGCACATCATTTGACGAAAGTATATGAGTTGTACTCGTTTAAGCACCTTTCTGCGGCAGAGTTTCAAACGCTGAAACTGTGTTTTCAAATCTTATACGATGTAATGGAGCACCGCTTTGCTTAATAGCACATGCTGTCTTTTCTTCAAGGGGGCAACGGGCTTTAAGCATAGAGAATACATGGTTATTTAATCTCCTTGCTTTTTTCATTGCCTCTAATAAAGCTTCCCATCCCTGTTAAAAGTAAATGCAATCAATAACGGCATAAATGATACATAATGATTAAATTCTAGAGATGAGAGAAAAATGACAGTTCTGATGAAAATGATTTTCATTGTGTGATTTCAGTTCTTACACTGGTATTTATATAAATTCAGTTGGTCATAACATAACACGTCTACAGTTGCTAATACCCAACAGTAAGCAAGCTTAACTAATTCAATCGTCAGAAACTGTCCGTATCAGAAAGACAATTAACAGCACCCCTTAACTCACTATCACTATATAGTGATTCATACTAAGAAACTCATCCCTTACCACGGTTTGAGCTGTGAAGGCTTAAAATTTAATGTTAACTAAGTCACAGCTTCTCCTCAATTATTAACTACTTTGAATTAAGTCACAGCTTCTCCACAATTATGAACTACTTTCACGTCATACAGCTATCTAAATTAAATTTTGCTTCCCAAAATGGCCAAACAGAAGTTAATTTCACCTTCAGACAGACATTAGCTATTTGATTGAAGAGACATAACAATTTTCTACTCCAGAGCAATAATTTTAATAAGATGATATGTATAATATATAATGATTATGTAAAACAATGAAAGATTATTTTGGCTTGATTTGAAGAAGCAATATAAACCTGAACACCAAAGTGAGAGTTCTTGTGTGTTTGCACAACAGATGCGGCCTCCACTTCTGCGATATTGAGAATCTGATATGAGAAGTCAAAGAGCTCAAAATGCAGCTGTTGTCCAAGCAAATAAATTATGGTGCAGCCCCCCCATGCAACTGAATCTCCCAGCCTTTCAGGACTATTTGATGGCACTTGGGCAGACTCTTCCAAGTATCCCTAAGTAGCTCAAGCAAAAGCGCACGTCAAAAGAAAATTAATAAAAAAAAGAAAGACAGAAAAGGACACTAGCAAATTCATTATTGAATTGGACCAAATCTTACAAAGTGTTCAAGTTAATTTTTAGTTTTAATACAGAAGAGTTATGCAATTGATCCTATGACATTACAGTGCAAATAATGAAATGCACTAGCTGGAGAAGGTTGCTCCTTACAATTTGGAGACCACTGTATATTCGGTAGAAATCTTTTGAAATTGTTATGTCAATGAAGCCTGTCTTGGGCGCAGCACTCCATTTACTGCAATATTTATCTAATGCAGCACTTGTGAAAGCAAGCGCATACTCCAGAACACTTCCGGTATTCAAGTTAGCCTTATATAAAAGATCTGTAATTAAAGAAACAAAGCCTGAATCATTAATAAAACTATAGAATATTTATAAAGTAAAATGTGTATAAAACATACATGGAGGTCTCTAGACGCAATAATAAAGAAGAAGGGAGAATGGCAATAAATCACAAATCCAGTACAAAAAATGGACCACAAATGATGCAAACAAAAATGAAATCAGACTTTTCATAAAAAATTTATTTAGCAAAGTAATTTTAACATTTTTTCATCTGGATCATCAACCAGCTTCCTCAGTGGCTAAATTTTCTTTTACATTCACTTTGAAAAAATAACCTTACAGAAAAGTGAATATTGAAGCTGAACTCATAATATAAACACACGACAAATTGTTTCATCATCACTTGGAAGGAAAGTAGAAGACAATGAAAAAGAATATTTTTTTTTGTTTTTTTAATAATTTGAGTTTGGGTAGTCAAATCAACGTTGGTTCACCTAAAACATCTATGGTGATTATCATGATCGGTAGGGTACAACCAGAGCAACCAAGAAGTTCTGGCAATTCATTTTGAGTGTTTCGCTGATGGCTCACTTTTGACAAAAGAGATTCCACTTTCGATTTTTACCATCATTCCTACATCAATATACTTAGAGCAGCTACATCTACTGTACAATGCTAATACTATACTAATTTCATTTATGTATTTTTTCCTTAAAATTTATTTCATTTCCTCCATCGTTTTGAAATGCCTTAATGCCATTACATTTCCTATTGTAACCATCTAAGCATGTTCTCAACTATATTTTTAACATAAAAAATCTGCGCGTTTGATTTTGCCAGTTAACAAACCAAGCTAACAAAGGAAATTAGAGCACATATACAATATCACACCTGCAGCTTCTGCTTGTTTTGACATGATGTGGAAAGAAGTAGGAGATGGGCAACCAGGATATGAAACCATTGCAGCAGCCGTAGATTTAAAGAGACTGACAACAGGGCTATCACCACCATCTTGAGAAGGTAATATCTGTCCATCTGCTCCAGGAAGCAAGCCCAGCCAAGGAGCAGTTTGCATGAAATTCATTGTATCTGTTTCTCTCTGTCAAAAATGCAACAATATGCTATAACTAGCTAAATTTACAGTATACAGTTTTATAATTTGTTTTGACCCATCCATTTTCTTTTTAGGCTCTGTTCGTTTTAACAAAACCATCTGATTTTCAAAACTGTTATCTCAAAAATATATATTTATTAAGTCATTCAATTATGCTGACAACCATTACAATAAATAAATTGATAAAAGCACCAGATTACCCACCAAGACAATATCTAGAAGCCCCATCCAGTATAGTACACTTCCAATCTCTTTTATACCATGAAGAACCTCAGCTTTCAGCTCTGATTTTGTCTCCCAATTAAGATGTTCTTTAACAAGTCTTACACAACCTGTGTAGAAATAATCGAAGAATTAATTTGGCCATGTATGACCAGAGGCAAGTGGGTCCACCGGCGAGATTGTGAATAGGATAAAATAGAGGCACGAGATTGTGAAACCTTGTGTTTCATCTACACCGCAGAGTCAGTTTTATATAGGCTAAAGACAATAAATACAAAAGAAATATAGGAGATATTATTCATATTTACATGATGTGGTACGATACCTTATGCTTATACAATAAATATAAAGATCCTAATATATTTTGAACAAGATTCATCCAAAGCCAATCATCCAACCTGAACTCTAATTTTGGAATTTTGAGAAAAAAATATTTAGTGAAAGATATGACACAATCAAGAGATCGAGTCAAGTATTGGATACTACTTATGTGAATGGTTATGCCTTTCACAATTTTGTTTAATGAATTCATAGAAACTTCAGAAAGTATTGATTCAGGATGGATGTGTAATTTTCCATCGAGATGTGACAAGAAGAATACAATTTAGAGCTTTAACATTTTAAGCATTCACACATGAGTAAATTTAACAATAAAGGTTAAAAAAAGTGAAAGGAAAATATCATGTACCTGTCATGCCTCCATCAAAAGGAAGAAGGCCAATTGATTTTGGCATGGATTCTTGTAATCCTGTTATCATTGGTTCAAGCAAAGTAATCTAGGAATAGCACAACTTGCGTTGTTAGAAAGTACATCTAAATTTTTATTATGAAATCAATAAATATAGGCATGCACTAACTATATGCATCCAGCATGGCTGCAGTTTTCTAAACAAAAATTAATTGCCAATATTGATGAAAAAGTTAGAACTTATAGTGAATGTCACTGGAATTAATTCGTCATTCATATTTCACATTCTTACATATGTGTGTGTATTGATCAACACATTACACATTGCAGTATGGTTAAAGTTTTTAAATTCATTCATATACTGAAAATTTGAAAAACTTGCCACAATCTTCTCATTGCTTCAAATTTATTTTCATAATTCATAAGTTCTCATAAATTCAAACAACTTCACACTAAGTAACTTGTTAATAACTGATGGCAGAATATGGATGGGAAAGATCTATAGTATAATGAAAGATTTCAATTGATGAATGCGTAAAAATAATTCACGGTAAATTAGTGAATAAAATTTCCACATTTGATAATCAAACTTCTGTGCATATAAGATTATATTTTGCTGATGTTATAGGATTAGTCTTTTAGGTACATAGAGAAGAAAAGGAGTAATCATAATTATATCTGTCAAAGAGTACCACATTGACCAAGGATATCGCCTAAGTAGCGCAAATACAACTTTGGCAGTTCTCATATAAAAAGTTGGTTTTGTTAGGATTAGTTAGGCTCAAGCCCAAAATCTAAGATGCTATTTTGTCTGATCCTAAATTTGTTGAGATCCCCACCCACATGAGAGTATGTTGAAAGTCCCACATCGACTAAAGATATGGTCTAGGTAGTGCTTATAAGGCTTCGGTTGTCCTTGCCTTTCAAGCTGATTTTGTGAGCATGAGTTAGATTTAAGCCAAAATTCTAAATATATTGATATGGAGAAGAATGATATGTTGGATGCTACTAAAGAAGATAATATACTAATCTATTAATAAAGAAACAAATTGTGGTAAATAAGGAAAACAATTGAGACTATCTACATTCCTTTAAAATAAAAAACATATATTATCACTTCAAAAAAAGAAGATATTATCGCATATTCTTATATATTATAATGATTAGGAGACTTTCAAAGAAAATTAAATGTCATGCAATGAACTTATTAACAACACTTAATTGCAGTTTTAGTCGATGATGTAGAATAATTAACACTCATGAAATCGCAATAAAACCCACTAAAAACTTAACTTTCAACTTCAGAAATTTTTCATTTTTGTAATTTAATTAATGACATATGAATAATTAATGCATCTAGCTGGTTCTATATCATGAAACCGTATGTCATATTATTTAAAATATGTCAAATCATTATTTTTTTAGTTCCAAATTCTGAGGAAGGGACCAAAATTATCGAGTTATAAAATAGGGGGACCAATTCTATGAATTGGTGAAAATAGAGGGACCAAAACTGTAATTAAGCCTATTAACAATTTAGATAAGATAAAGAAGGACATACCTTGTTTGATATATGATCAAGAAGGGCTCTAATAAGCCAAGGTAATGATCGGGATCCCAAAAGTCGAACTATTGAAAACATGTGAGGTATTCCAAAGAATCCGCTATGCAGTCGCGCAAAACTTTGATGTGCAGAATTCAAATCCTATTACATGTAGTGAGATAATGAGATTTGAGAAATTTGTATTTACACAAAGAAAACAGTAACACATACACACATAAGAACAACTATTTATCTCTCCCTCTCACTGCACATATCCTCATCGGGTGGCAAAAAAAAATCACATGTGAAACAAAATATATAGTTACACAAAATAGGGTAAAAGATGAAAAACAGTGCCTTCAACTCAGCACAGCAACTGTTGCCATCCATAGAAAGCACACGACCATGCTAGCAGCAACAAGATTCACTATAACATTGTGTACATTGATTCTTTGAATTAATTATAGTGTTTTTGTCCCTAATTCTCTAAAATGAAAATTCATTCATTCTTTCCAGTTTCCAAATCAGTGTTCAGATTCAGATTCAGATAGTGATTACTTTGTGAGTTGGTAATTGGTAATTGAAATACAATTCCTTGAGGATAATACTTTTATTCACCACTTATTACTTGATTTGACTTGATACACTTGCCAATTCCTCATCACTGGCCTGGGCTCTAATGGTACACAAATGCATATGGTCAAAAATTGAAATATTAGCATTTAATATGAACAATCACACATGTACAATTAAGTAAGCCATTAACACTATCTGAAATTCATTTTATAATAACAGGAAAGTTGCAGTAAGAGGATGCTTACTTGAGTACCACAATAGAAACTAGGTTTAGCAGAGGGTATGGATGGCTTTTGAACAGGAACAGTCTTTGATGATCTGATAAAACGTTGAGTAGTATTGCAAAGGATGAAATTTGGCAAAAAATCACTTTGCATCTCAGACCAAATCTAGCATACACAGAAATTGATCAATGAAATTGCAGGAAAAAGATCAAGTCAAAATATTATCAATTACCATTCAAATAACAGTTTTAATGCGAGCATTTAATGCAAAATAACATAAAGTATATTGTCAATACAAGATGCCGTGTAATGTTAATGGGCAGAGAACAAAGAGAGACATCAAACTAAACTAAGTACATCTTTAGAGTTCAAATGGAAAACCTGTGAGGCCAGTCGACTAGAAAATGACACAAGGGAGATGTTCTCTTGCATCTCATTCAACATGAGACTAAAAGAGTCTACAGAAAGATCTCTTGACAGTAGTTCATGGGAATGTTTTAAGACATCCAACAACTTTTCTAATTCCTGAAATAAAATAGTCATAGTATTACTTTAGGTTGATGAATACTGATAAAGAAAAATTAATAATTGTTTAACAAACAAATTAGCTAGACACTCAATAATAGTTTAAAATCACTAACCACGATGGCACACAGATCTTGACACTCAAAACGATCAAACAGAAACTCAATATTTTCGCGGAAAACTTTATTTATCCGTTCAGTGATCAAACTTCGCAAGTTGATCATCCTTCCAAGTAGCTGCACATCAAAAGATTTTTTATCACATGGGAGAGTAATTGAAACTCGTTTAAATTCTAATAATGATATCCAGCAGAAATTGTATGTGTGTGTGTGTGTGTGTGAGAGAGAGAGAGAGAGAGAGAGATAATGAGTGATCTTATAAACCAAAGGCGAATAATAATAGATTAATAGTTAAGCTTCTTCACTTCGAGCAGGGCATCAGTCAAGTGTTTTAGATCCTAAAAGGACAAGGGAGAAAGAAGTATTTAATGGCATAATACTTGTGTAGATAGGTTTTCCAATCTCCCCATTCTTGCCCCACCTTGGACACTTCTAATGAAAGCTTTTTTTTTTTTGACAAAAATGAAAGTTGACTTATCCAAATATTGTTGAGCAGGTTGGAGATGCCCAGCTTTATACTTTTCTACGCACCAAATCAAATCTTGGAAGATAAACATTTTGATAATCATAATGTAATCCACTAACCTTCACCCTAGTCATTTTTAGCAGCATATTGAGCCTCATAGGCTGCACAGCGTACTTTTCTGCATTGTCTGAGGCAAAGAGAAATGTAGGATCAAGCAACTCACTGCATGATTTCAGCATCCATCATTAGAAACAGTTAGTCTGAGGAGTAATCAAAAGAAAAGCTGGATAAGACAGAAAAATGACGGACCTTGCTGCCCAACTTTTGTAATACGTGAAAATGGTTTCACACAATCTGGAAACAAATATATCAAAACAATGATCCACCTGTAAAACACAAAAGATAAACAGAACACTTGATCGAAAGAGAAAGCATGTGATAGGAAAACCTTAATCAGAGCTGAAATTGTATTAACGCCATAATAAGAATTCACTCTGCCACTGATATAAACTGATATAAAAAAGAGAAGATATGGCTTTACAATTAACTATTAGTTAGAAAATAAAATGAAAGCAGAGACATAAACATGCAGGCTCTTGAGGGGTTCTGCTGCCTCCCGTGTTAGACATTACAGTGTTTCATAAAATTCCCCACATAATCATCTAGAATTAAGTTTAGAGTGTGTGATACCTCAGCCTCAATTTCATCATACAGAAACCGTTGCTTCAGCAACACCAAGGCCTGCTCAGCTGAATCATTATAGATGTCAAATGGCATCAGAACACTCTCAAGAAGACCAGAGTTTGGTGACTCAAGTACACAATCCACCAACATCCAGGGAAGAGAGCATTCAATTGGAAACTACAGAGAACAAATTAACTAGTTTTAGCCTATCATCATTTGATGGTTTGAATCAATTGCAACTAAAAGGGAAAGGTTGGAATGCAATATGTTGCAAGTAGCTAGGAAATTTGTAACTGCTCCTATATAGGAGAGTTTTTGGTGACAATATAAATTTTACAAATTCAAATAACCGTGAGATGATAAGTATTACCTGAATGACTCGTGAAGACTCTAAATAAAATTCTCTAAACCATAAGAAACCAAGATCTGTCAACGTTGCAACAGTCACTGCAAGCATTACCACCCAAGTCAATTACACCAAAGGATACAATAAGGCAATGATGCAAGGCATTCTATATTATTTATTATTTAATTGTTTCAAATGGTAGAGAGTAGAAATCTTTCAGGATTTCCTTAATTCTAATGCATTTCTTCTCTAGTCAGAGAAAATAAAATCTTTTGGGATACTTGAATGAGAGAGAAAGAGACTGAGTAAAGATGTTTAATCCATCAATGGAAAATATTCCCAAAGGACAAGTTTTGGAGTTACATTGATGCTAGGGTCAGACCAAGACATTACCTGAGTAGTCTAAAATATGCAGGAAAAAACCAAGTTTGTAAAAAAATGTCTCCAGCTGTTTTAAATCATTAACTGGGATTTCTGAGCCACTGTTGCCAAAGAGTCCACCTGGTCTCCTAAGGTTACCACCAGAAACCACCTCATATATTAAGAACTGCAAACAGTGCACCTGTATTGAAGAGGCTAGTTAAGCAGTTATTATGTGCTAAGCCAAACAACAATTTTTTACATATCAATGGAAAGAATTCTTTAAGCAGCTCAAGCCCGGATACATAGAATCTTTGCCAACAACTTTTGATAATCTTTGCCACAAAAATTACCCGGGAAGGCCCTCTATAGTAATAATAAATTGATGACTACAATGTACGTGAATACACATGAACAACAAGAAAATTTGTGCAGAAGACCTGAGTTTGAAAAAAGCAATTAGAAAAATAAAAGAAAATGTTTTTCATAATCATACGCCTGTGTCTGTCTACATGCATGACCACAATAAAGAATGTTGGTACAACATTCAGAATAAAAGCAGCGTGAACCTCTTTATGCATATTTATTTTCCATCAAAGCATAATAAGTCCATGTGCTAGTTCAACAAAACATCTGCGCAAATGGCACAGTTCAATAAATAGCTTTCATATTTTGAGCTCTTATAAATACACTTGTAAGCATACTAATTGTATCAAGTTACACACGGCAGAAAGAGAATGGAAAATAATGCAGACCTGAGCGGCAGTTGGGGCAACAGCCCTGGGATAAAATATGTTTGCTTTGCTTTCTTCACCTCCATGCTGTGAGGACTGTAACTCAGATTCTGGCTTGTTTGTATTAGCCATCCAATCAGCTGAAAGGGTCCTCATATCGGAAAGAATCCTGAAAATCCACATTTGGTTAATTGATATGAGCAATCTAAAAAATTTAAGCGAAAATCAGTATTATATGATGCGGACATTCAATCATTGAGTTGCTATACTGGAATTTTTTTCAGCGCTTAATTGAAGAAATAGATTTCAACCCAAAAACTCTATCAAGAAGTTAAGTAATTCAAAAAAACCGTCAAATATTCTGTTAAAAAATAAAACAACCTTTACTGAAAACAAAAACACTAATAACTCAACCCACACTCATTAAATCTACATAACAAAAAAATAAGGTTTTCATGATCAACAAAATTGATGACAACCACTACACATAAAAAGAATAAACCTTTCACATATGTGCAAGTGCAAATACCTTACACCAGCTCAAAAGGAGCATTTGATTAGCAAATAACAGATACTAATATTTAAAAATGAAATTCTTTTTCCCAAATCTATTACGTCTTACAGAGTGTTTATTACTTTATTTCAATTGCATAGTCTCAAAATAAAGAAGCACATTCCCTTTTATTAAAAGTACAACATTCCCTTAAATCATTCAACCTTTTTTGTTCTCAGAGATCAAAAGAACTGACATAGATTATAATATGTCCAGTTTGGCTTAAACTTTACACAATTTTTCAGCAAAAAGCTCCCTGCAGGCTGCAGATCTTCGACTATAAACTATTGCAGAAACATAATAGGCCATTCCAAACACTTAAGTTTTTTGTTTATATTATTAAATAGTGATAGATTAGTGCTGATTGTCTTATTTATGTTATTTTATTTTATTTATACAAGATTGTACTACAGGCTCTACATAGCCCACACACTTATAGTATAAATAAGACAGAAAACATAAGGAGTTATCACTTGCATAAATGAAATTGTATCACGAAACCAACTATATCATCAACTTGCATTATGAAAATATTTTATATTTGATTCTGACCCAGAAGAATTATGTTTTCATGACACAGTCTAAGAGCATAGATTCAGAACTTCCATCTTAAGAGTTGCTTTTGTCCAAGGAACATATCAAGTTACAAAATTAGCAATTCTAAAACATGCAACTGAAATTAGAATCCTACCTAGAGAGGTCCTTCTTCTTTCTGAAGGTTGTCCGCAACATAGAAGCTAATGTATTTTGAACAAAATCTTGGACCTCAGCATGTATTGTTTCCCATAAAGCATCGGCCACCAGTGTATCACACCGCTGCATCATAGAACCAACACTCTTTATGTAGCTCACAAGTTCGACCAGTGCTTTCCTTTCCTCTGCACTGTAATTATACCGTACTACCTACAAGCAAAAAATGGTACTTATGTTATTATATTATATATTTTAACAAGAAACCATTTTGTGTGGTACAGTGAAAACTGTGACTTAAATCAAACTTAGCAACAATTAACCAAGTTCAAGTTTGTGCATGGTTAAAACTAAATAGTAGTTAACTGAAATATTGATTCAAAAAGAGGTTAACAATAAATTGGCTAGTTTAAGTATACATGGCTAAGTTTCATGCAGTTGAATAAAAAATGAAGGAAATATTGGTAACATGAAAATGATTAATTTTGATGGCCAAAGGAAAGACAAAATTAGTTGATTAAAGTTTGATGTGGAAAAGTTATAGGTGATATCAACACCACTATAAATACAAATTGCAATGTTAGAATTGCTTATTGACATGAATAGGTAATTATTGGCAGTACTGTAGTGCCTGTACCAGATTAGAACATCAACTAGGCATCACAGCCAATGAAAACAAGCAATTATTGGGCTACAAGAAGAATGAGAAGAAAAGCACAAGATAATAGAAGATGGAAATATTTAGAAGATTTGATCATTCCTTACCTTTTCATAATCAGAGAATGATGGGGATGCATCCTTGCATGGTCGAGAAAATTTCCATGCACACTGTTCCCAAATACGTGCAGACCATCTGCTTACTAGCTGAAAACCTTCAACAATCATATCATACATGTTCCCCTTGACCTCTTTGCTCCAATCAACATCAGAACCATCGGTGGACTTCAACAACAACAGCTGCAAAAATAGTGATAGATAACAAACTAGTAGGCTTTAAAAGGTATGCAACAGTAAACATGGAACAAAATACATAAGATTTCAGGGAGGGCTTTTCTTTTGCAGCTCAGGCAGAGCAGGGGGAATCACCTGATTCATTGCTGAAGCAAAACGAATTGTGAAATCATCATGCTCAGCACGAATTGCTCCAATATGACTGACGATTAGATAATGTCTCTGATACGTGTCTCATGTCAAGGTTAATTTCTAAAGACAAGGAAGGAAGATACTCTATACATTTATACAAATTTAAAACTTCAGAAGTAAAAGGATTTCTCAAAAAAAATTCATTTGAAATTCCATAATTAAATTTGACGACAAATTAATCTAAATGCATCATGGGTTGTGAGAACATATATTAAACCTATAAAGCTTTTCATATCATCCAGCAATGAAAAGCACAAAATTTTCCAGGAAGAAAAAAACTATTGCACCAAATTTTCAAGTCTGCAACTTATATAGTTTTCAGCAAATGTATTATTCAATTCTGGCTAAATTACAATATAATAAAATTTTCAATGATCAGTGTTTAAGTGCCTGTGTATATATACAGAATCAGACAGTTAATTTGTTGCTAGAATCTGTTAAACAGATTCACAACTACTCAGGGATTTAGACTCTCAACTGTCTGTACAAATATGAGAACATTATCTTGAAGTTGTTTCATCAAAAGGTCTCTGTTTCATCTCTCTTTACATCTTCATTTTCTATTATATTTTTCACTTTCTCATTTACAAACAAAGTTTATCAACCTGAAGTAGAAAGTACTTATGACCACCCTCCTTGCATTTTCTAACTTTGAAAAACAGAAAGCATGGAATTTGTTATCCTAAAGTATATGTCAGTCACATTCCATCTATTTGTAGTAAAAGTGGTAACAAATAACTTTTGTTCATGACACAGGCCAAGAAAATGTAATATCGGCTCAATAATAACAAATTAGCACTAATATATAAGTGAAAAATAAATAAAATTGGAGGATATTCTTGTGCTTCACGAGGTGGAAGCTCATGAGGTGCTGGAAGGGTGAGAAGGCGAGTTTGGGAAGAAAATTTTGGAAAGTATGTTGTTAATTCCTTCAATATCGCAGCAGGAGAGAGATGCAGGTCTGGAAATGCAGGAATGACTGCATCGTTCTGTATAAGATAAACAGATGTCAATTTCTAGTCAACAGAGAAGAATTCAGTGCATGAAATGTTAAGTTCTTCACGTGATTCAATAACATCATCATTTTTTCATAACCAAGTAGATATAATGTATCATTAATATATATATATATATATATATATATATATATATATATATATATATATATATATATATATATAAACATTACCTTAAAGATATTGATCAATCTGTTGATTTTTACCCTCTTGTACAGAGACTCACTATCTTTCTCTGAAGATGTCACTAGGACAACAAGAACAGGCAAAACGCGCAAAAGAATGTGGCGCTCTGGAAAGAGAAGTGCAAAGTCCAATTCCAAGGACTCTACAACAAATACTATAAGAACTTGAAGAATGTCTTCTACACTGATTCAAGTCAAGGAATTGAATAAGAAATAGAAGAGAAGGATATTAAAAACGGTGATACCAATACGAGTAAAAGTTGAGTTAGGGTGTAATAGATCAACGAGATTATTTGCACTGACTATTAAAAGACAAAAGCCAAGAAGTAAAATTTAGATTAAGAATTCCTCTCATTAGCTAGATTTACTCCAACTTGGTTTAAACTGAAAACTTGAATAACTAATCAAAAGAAAGATTTGTGCCTTTGTGTGGTAACTAACAGTTTCTTCATTTTCCAAGCTCAAGTGTCGAACTAAATCTGCTCGTTTCTTTTGAATGAAAGTATATGTGCATTAAGGAGAAAGTCCCTCAATATCCTACACTCTTTCTCATAACTAAAATTTCAACATAAACTAGCACTTAAATTTTCTTTTAAATAGATTAGTTTATCTGTCAGATTGAATCGGTTCCCACATTCATCCTGAGTACAAATAACTTTTATCCTAAAAGAAATATTAAATAAACAAAAATTTGAAGGAAAAAAACTTAAAAGTTAAACCGGAAAAGTGGAAATTGTGGCAGTCATATGGAGAGAAAAAATTGTGAAGTAGATATACAGGATACTTATTTACACGGAACATTTCAACATGTAAATTCAACAAAATAGCCCATCTTGTGCTCAAGAAAATCTGCAAATGCAATTAAAGAAAGTTAGAAAGGTCAATAATCCATCTTATTCAGGATTTTTGGTCAAAATAAAGTATAAATGACCAAAATTTTGGAAAGTCAGACAATAAATAATAAATTTACAGCATTCTCTATTAAAAACACTGGGAAATTTCAACAATTATGCACCTGTAAATCGTCTAACTCCTCCCTCATTGAATCAGTGTCTTGCCACTGACCACTAACTTGTGTGAAAGTCCTGACAAAGTGGGGGGAGAGAACCAAGATGAATGAATGAGAAACTCCATTAGATAGTTCTTCAAATAAAGAAGTCCTAAATCATGGAAACCTTGCTATTCTTTTTCATATCTGAAGTTTGACAATATTATAAGCATTTCTGTAGTTTTCCCGATTACAAATAGCAGAAACTACATTTCTTAAAATAGATAAAACAAAAATCATGTTTTCATTGTGATCTATTAGAATTTATATTCATATTACCTCCTAAATAATTATATGGTTTCAACATTCTAAAGCTAAACAATTTTTCACATCAAAGTTTCTCTTTTGGGTACTAGGTATGTAGCCATATAGAGCTTTGAAGCATACTGGGGTTGTAATACAGTTTTCTGCTTCTGGGCTTGCTCTTAAATTTTTGTTGGATAATTGATGAAGCTACAGGACAGCAACCCAAGGCTTATTTTTTTCTTTAGTAAATTTTTTCATATTTTCTATTCATAAACTCATCATACTTCTGGTGAATAGCCAAAAACAATGGAGGATCTCCATCAGCAGAAAGGTATGATTGTTAAAACCATTTTTTTGCATCAAAATGTTGTCACGTAAACTGATCACATTCACAGCCACAAGCAGGGCTGAAGGTCAGGGCTGAATCAGCTATAAAGATGATTGATATCTACCTACCTATAAATTTTTTTATGAAGACCATAACCATACACTTACCCTTTTTTATGAGGAGAAAGATAAATGAAGAGAATATGAAAATAATTTATTTTTTAAATGAATGGAAATGTTGAGCTTGTAGTTTCTAAAGTTCTCTTTCTTCCCTTTCCTTTTCATCCAAATGAGAAAATTTCAAATATTTAAAAATTTATTTCTTCCATATTATCTTTCTCTCAAACCAAACATGGGCTTAATGTATTATCTTAAAACAATGTAACTTTACTGGAGAATATGGATGCATAGTACTTTTACATTTTATATACCAAACAACACTAAAGTAGCTAGGGATGTCTAGCAACCCTCTTGAACTTTTGGGCATGTGTTTTAAAAGAAGGTGATATTAGTAAATGTATGTCCATTTAGTTTCTTCAATGACATTTTTGCTCATCACATATAATTCCCAATCAAACACTTTCATCTGAAAAATTCAAAGTCCGCTAGCTGGTTATTCTATAATATTTACTAATATTTAACATATTAGGTGAGGCAAAAAGATAGGTCCCTAAAGTGCCTCAATGTAATGTAGTTGTTCTAATTAACAAAGCATTGAATCAACTATACAACAAAAGTTACATACATAAAAGAACAATATCGATAAACGGAGAAGATCTCTGTCATTAATTCAGATATTAAATTACAGGCTCCTAAAAGCATCATGCATAAAAAAGGATAAAAAAGAAGGAATGGAACACGGACATAATTAACAGAAACAAACGGAACCTGAAAGTGAGGTTGAAGATCCTCTACATGAAAATTAAGTAACATAGGAAGAAACAAAATTCATACCTTTTGTACCATGAAAAGTCATTAGGTATGCTTGCCTTAGCGTTTTTAAGATGGTCAAGTTGCACCAGAACATCAAGCAACCTCAACATAGACCTGGAGTCAATAACAAAGCTATTAAATAAATAAACAAATAAACAACAATGACAAAAACAACAAAAGAAGCATTATAACACACCAAAGGTGAGATATTGTAGGGCCATTAATGCGTCTCTCAGGCCTAGAAAAACGTTGCATGTCAGCAGCTAACTGCATAAAAAATGACATGTATGAATTTACTTAACATTAAGTCTGGATCTGGTTAATTTTCTGAAAAAATAAAATAAAAACAAAGGATCCTACAATATGTTAAGTGCAACCCATACTTTTGAGGAAGCTGATGCTTGCCATCGCTGAATTTCACGCAAACGACTCATTTCCAAATCCAGAACTTGATACGTTTCCAAATATAAGTCAGCTTGGCTTTGCTTCATAGAATCAGGAAGCTACCCCATTGTGGAAAAATTCACAAATTAGAGGAGAAAATATAAACATATGGAAACATGACAATGGATCTCTGATAGGGTCCTTTTAATATTATCAAATTTATCAACAGACAAAAAGTGATTTTAATAATGAATCCGTATAAGACATCATGTAGCATTAAGCAAAACTATCAGTTACTAATGAAGCTTCAAACTTGAATTCATTCACTATCCCAAAATTCTGGGTTTGACAGTAGAACTTAGGGTTTGGACCATCCAGCCAAAAAAACAAACACTGGTGACATTTTGGCGTTCTTAACACTTATATGAAATTTGCCTTTTCAAAAAAAAAAGTATAGATACTTCATGAGAAACTAGCTTACAATCATAGTAAGTTTGGATTTAGTGCCAATAAAATTCAAATATAACATGTACTTCATGTCTAAAGAGTAACCCTTTCCCTTCTGACAAAATTGCCTCGTTAACCATTAAAACAGCATATTTTATGCCCATTGACTGGCTTTGACTACCCATCGTTAATAGAAAGATTACCTGAGGAAGTGCCTTGACACAACTACGATAAGTGTAAAGCACTGACGCCATCTCCTTTCCCTCTTGGGTAAGAGAATTCTGCATTTTGTATTAGCAAAAACAGTCAAAATATACAACAAACATCTACAGGACAGGCTAAACAACAAAAATATCCCAAGAGCAGCATACCAGCTGATTGAGAGCTTTTGTATCCTCTGACAGAGATAGTCTGTATGCTGCAACATCACAGTATTCTACAAAAGAAAGGGTGGTAAATGGCAATAACCAAAAAACCTATGCAACTTCCAATCAAAGCTGAAAACACTCAGACTTTTCTATCAAGTAAATTTACAGCACAAATTAATGACATCCGAAAAAGAATAGTGGAACTATGATAGAAGAAGCCAAAGTACCTATTGGACTCTCTGTGGCACCTCTCTCAGTTGACACCCACACTCCAGGTCCTTGCACCTCTGGTTGTTCATCCTATGTAATTAAGGAACCAAGCAACAACACATTAAAAAAACAACTCGCCTATACCAAAATAAAAACTTCAAATTTCTGCAATGTGTTATTTGGGAACCTCCAGAATCCCCATACATGTCATGCAAATCAAGTACAAAAATGTTATTTGACATCAATTTTGGACACATAAATTTGATAACATTTTAAATAGTTAGCATAGTTCAAACCAGAGTTGTCAAATAGCGGCGCTATAGCATTAGAATTTGCTATCCTTTATAATATCGCATAGCAAAATTTGATCAAATCACTATTGCTCCATGATACGCTATTTAGTACAAAGTGTTGCCAAATAGCGGCTATAGTAGCGCTCTAGCACTATAGTATAGCAGAATTGAACAAACCGCTATTTTCCACGATCTTCGATTGACAACACTAGTTCAGACATGTGGTTAATAAAGTGTTAAATTCGGTTAATAGATATATTATGTGTCGCAACATATTAATTATCAACTAAACTTCATTATTTATAAATTTGAATGTGATTAACTACAATTTGCCAGAGTGCAAATTTACATGAAGTTGGAACAACTCGGTTAATGGTTATGAGTTGTCTAATCCTGATATACTCATTAACTATTCATTGAACTTAGTTAACCACGTGTGTGAATTGCATTAACCATTTAAAATGTTGTTGAATTTAGGTGTCGAAATAACACTTCTGAATCAAGTATTGATAGATCAGTAATTTGTTTCAGTCATTGTTAGACATACAGAATACAGAGAAGAAATAAACCGCTCAATGTCTAAAACAAACTCATATACACAAATTGAAAACTAAAACAGAAGTTTCTATAATTAGAATTAACGCGAATTTAGGTAATGATTGACTGAATCAGACTAAACAGTAGCAAAGAAAAAAGAACGATCCATAAGCAAATTTCAAATATCGTTGCAAATGATGTGAGAAAAATGAAGCAGAAATTGGATTTAAATAAATGAAGAAAATACCTCAAGCGAGAATGTAGAGAGAGCTGCAATGGCTTCTTCAACGGGTACTGCCATAACTGAATATTCTAGCAATGATGAAGGAAAACCAAAGCGCGAGGCATAGAAAGGAGAAAAGAGCAACTACGATTGCTTCGTAACTCTCTCTCCACCTCCACTCTATTGGTAGAGTCTTCAATTGCAAGGTTGAGCAGGTACAACTTCTTTGTGGACTATAATGCCCTTCATTCTATGCTCTATTTTCTCCTTCTGCTACTACTATGAGGGAAGCTGGTGAATTTTAAATTACAATATATCTTCTCCAATTGCTTTAAGTCTAATCAAAAATAATTACATGGTTTTTTCAAGGGAATTATTACTTGGTTCTTAATTGACAAAACTAAAGTAGCATAATCGAGCTGTTGTAATAAACTGTGGAGATGTACAAAAAAAAGCAAATGGAACCCGTGTCCCTTTTTACATTTTTCATCTATTTTGCAATTAAACTGTAAAAAAAATTAACTTTTTCTGCAACTAAATTTAGTACGAAATAAGTAAAAACAATTTTCTCTTCTTTCTTTCTTCTATTTTTATCTCTGTCAAATAAGTGATTAAATATTTCTTTTTAAAATAAATAAAACAAAGATAATAATTAAAAACTTAGTTCTAGAAAAAATAAATAACTATAACTATTGCAAAAATATTATAGTTTTTACAAGTAAACATTTGACATACCATTATTCATAAATATGCATTCTCGCTTCATGGAATCTCATGTTTGCTTTTGGTATTATTATATGCTTTATAGAAATATTAAATTCAAATGTTTTATAAATAAAAATTGATATGTTTGACTAAATGTGTGTTTGTTTGAAGAGAAATAAGAAAGAGATAAAATATAATGGTTTTATCTTGTGTGGAATCCAATGAAATAGAGAATATAGATTAAAAAATTATAAGACTTATCATTTTTTATTTTCTATGCAAAGTAGTAAAGAACAGAAAGATAAGTATCTTAATTTTATTATTCTATTTTCACTTTTAAATTCAAATATTATTCTTTCAATGTTCGACATATTGCAACAATAGTTTTGGAAGAGTGTTCTCACTCATAAAAGGGAAAATGCAAGAAATTGTTAGACAATTTATTTATACATTGTCGATGGACGAAAGATGGGATAGAAAAAAGTAAAGACATTGTGAGGTAGTGGTGTTCAAATTGAAAGAGACTCTCGCGTGGTACACATCGATGAATGTTTTATTTTTTATTTTTATCAAACAAGGCACAGAAAGTAAAGGAGGAGCCTTGGAGTGGAAGATGATAGATGCACACAATTAGAGGTTTTTTTTTTTCCTATTTATTCCTTTACTTTTTCCAATTTATTTTTCTTATTAAAAAAATTAACTTAAATTAAAAATTGTTAAATTTAACTCAATCTATTAATTAAATTACTATAAATTGAATTAAAATATTTAATGAGAAATTAAGTTTGATTGAAGGTTGTTTAGTCAAGGGACATTTTGATATTTTAAAAACAATCAACCACTTCTTTATTCTTTATTTCTTTAATTATCTATTTCTTTTATCTTTCTTTTATACCAATCAACATATCAAATCAATTATAATTTTTCATTTATTTATCTTTTCTCATTCTCTTTCTCTTAAGAACCAAATATACCCTAAATCTTTTCTTTCATAAAAAACACACATAAATCAATTTTTTTTACACAGGTATTTTTTTCCCATACTTTTTTTATACGTGCTTCACACTTAATTTTATATCTTTCTTGAAATTTTCATCACATTTCTTACTTTCATACCAATCACAGTGATAATATATTTCTTACAATTGTGAATATGGTGTAATGAATATGAGTGTATTTCCACTCATTATTGTTCGAACAATTGATGCCATTTAATCCCATGTACTTTAACACCCAAATTGAATGCAAAGAAGAAGAAAATCAAATCAAATTTATGTATGCTCTAAATGAAACAAAAATAAAATAAAATAATTGAATTATTTAATTGGATAAATGTGAGAAAATAAATTAATTGACATAGTATCCTTTATACACTTTATAAAATGAAAAATAACAAATACACCATATATATATATTACTTTTATGTGGAAAGTATGAGCGTCAAACCCATAAAAGAAAATTAAATAAGGAGTCAAGGATCTCATAACATCATCATGAAACCGTTACTAAATATATAGAACAAAAATCATATATTATTGTCTCGTCACCACCATTGGCCCTAAATTAGAAAGTTAATCTGTATGCATATTTACTTCATGAGAAGACACATTAAGAAGATGATGGATTTTTTGCACCAGCCTCAACCCAATAACATCACTCACTTAAATACTTTAAATGACCGCTTTAAGATCAACAAAAAGTTCAAGTGTCTTCCATCTTGAACTACAAATCAACTAAAGACTTTCAACCCCTTGCACTAGTTTCAAACACACTACACTTACTAGTACCTTTTAAGAATCCATCTAACCATTCTCCAATCGAACCACCAATTACACCACGACCGTGAGAAAAACAAATTTTGTCTTCTTTTGTATTATATAAGTGGCGAGAATTGGTAACAAAAAAGTGGCGAGGAACATGGAATACGAGGTATTACCATTACTCTTTTATTCTTAATATAATCATTGTTTTAATTCATCGTTAACTTTCTTTTGTTTTTATCGCTTCAAACCTTTTTCCTTTTTTAATTGATTTTTATAGAGAAATGTTAATCGTTAATATATTATTTTAATAGCCATGGTTTAAATAATAACTACCTTATCGAATTCTTTTAGATGTCCCAATTAAACCTATTGAACTATGCCAATGCCTTATGGAGTGTCTGTATTTTCATTTGAGATTAGTTTGGAATATGTTTCAATTTTATTAGGCATACATTTATTTATATTTTGTATATAAAAGAAGAACATAAGTACTATCAATTATTTAATTCATTAAGAAATATTTCAAGAAATCACAACTCTAAAGACCATGGAGGTCACACACTTGATACAAATTAAAACCAAATCTCAAGTCCAACAAGAAGAATTAAGAAGAAGAAGAAGATAACATGTGATAGTTGTTACGTAGTAGCATCCAAAGCTAGGACAGTGCTGAGGTTCATTGGATGCATGTATCTTTTAGAACCTGACATAATTTGCTCCACAATAAGTTTACTAGCCTTTTCGGATGGATGAAATGGATCCCAAAATGCATACAAGTTTCTGTCTGGGCATAAATTAGATAGTGGTGTGCACAGCCCAATCCCATTGTATGGCCCTTGTCCACAACAAGCAATTCTCGATGTAGCAAAACCTGCCCAACGATATAAAATAAAAATAAAAATATAATTAATCCATTTAAATTAGTTGATTGTTTTAACAAATTTGAGAAATTGAGTACCAAATGCTTTGGGGTTAGTAACGAAATCACTATGCATGAGTGCTGTATTTGCAGCAATAAAAACATCTTTGCCAATTTTGTTGTTGAGTCCTTGTATCATATGTTGTAATTGAGGATTGTACAATTCAGCAGCTCTTTGAAGTTCAGCAGAACATCCTCCACTGCTTCCACGCATAGCCAATTCTGCTGGAACACAACCCAATGGTCCAGTCCCTGTCACTATCACTCTGCGTGCTCCTAGATCATATAGTCTCTGCAACATACATATAATTTTATTTGTCACATAAAAATGTAACTACAATATTTATTATTACTATTAACTTAATTACCTGTAAGAGTTTGCGATACTCTACGATGAGAAATTTTACATAATCTTGTAGCGAATATTGGCGAGACCTAGCCGAATACGGAACCAAATAGTAATTGTTTACAAAATCGTTACCACCAACAGTGATGAGGACTAATGCTTGATTAACCAATTTTTTTGTCCTAGCTGCTCCAATTAGTGGGGTCACTCTTTGTTGGTACTCTTCAAAGTAATCCAATTGTCTATACATTCTGATTATATTTAGCTGCAAATTTAAATTATGTCATTACCATCAACCATACTTTACAAATTTACATTTCTCATTTATTAGACTTACAAATTGAACTCCAGTGTCGTTTAAAATGCCAATTCCAGCTGAAGCAAAATTGGCTCCATTTAAAAGCTTTTCGCCTCTTAACCGTGGACTCAAGTATGGCAACACAGATTCAGCACCTAATTTTTGACCTGATAATCAAAGTAACAAGTTAACTAACTAGATATTTACATATATTAATTTTTGTTAATATATATGAAAATTGTTTATAAATAACGATATATTTTAGTAGTATGATTGATTAGTGAGCCAAACTGAGAGAATAACATGAATATTGCATGCTTGTGCTTGGATACGTGGTTGATGGAAGCAAAATATAAAAATAATTTATGGAACGATACTTAACTAATAAGATCAGGAATATTAAGACCATTGGAAAATCGACCAGTTGGTCTACCAGTTGGATAATCAATTCCATAAGGAGGAGAATCAGCTCTAGCAGTAGTAGCCAAATAATTGTTATTACCACTATCAACAAGTGAATCACCAAACACAAAGAAAGCCCTTGGCTTAGAATCACCTTCAACTGGAACAATAACCCCAACAACTAAAAATATTCCAAAACATATCACGAAAGGAACAAAAAAAATTGATGGAATTGCCATTTGCATTGAGTAAATGGGTGATGTTGTATTGGATACATCAATTCAACCCTTTTTATAGATAATTTGAACTAGACTTTATTTTATTTTTAATACCAATAAATAAAAGAAAATAAAAGAGCAAGTTTTTTAGGCACGATCAACTTTTAGGTGGTCTTTTAATTGAAATTGATTGGATGAAATTGAAGTTATAATTCTAACATTGCATGACATGTGACAATTGGGTGAATGGAAATGCAATGAGAAATTATTTCCGCCGCCCAAAAGTTTTTACAAAAAGATGAAAGAAGCAAAAAGTGAAAACAGGGTATGTTATTGTTTCCTATATGGTTGACGCATGCTTTTAATACAACCAATAAAACAATGTTCTTGTCACGAATTATTTGTACCCACACTTAATTATTTCTTTTCACGTAGATTATAATTTTCGGTTAGTTATGTTCATTCACTTAGATATATAAATGTACATATAAACTTCCATAACACAAACTTAACTCACTTTAACAAATTAAATTACTGAATTTTGGGTAGTTCACGGGCTGAATTGAACCCGTTTATGAACTATATGTCAAGTTCAATTTTTTTCAGTTTGGGTTAATGGTTTGTTTCGGTGTTTTTATTTTTATAATAGTCTTAATATCTGGTTCAGTTTGATATTTGGTTTTCTTTAAGTGTCATAATATTTGGTTTTCTTTAAGTGTCATAATATTAGTCAATAATAGCAATTTGGTATGGTTCGGTTTACAAAGAAATCAAGTCGGTTTAAAATAACTCCGGTTCAGAAATGTAAAATTTGTGCACCGAATCTTTATACTAGTTTAATGTGATTTCGAATAAACAATTAACATCAAATAGTTATGACAATTCAGCTGGACTCGTTTTCTTCCCGAACAAAACCATGAGCAATCATAGTCTTAGATTTCCAACTTGAACATCATCCATTGTCAGAACGCATATAGTTTGAGGTCAGTTCTTCAGTTAACGTTTTGATAGATAGTTCATAGTTGATTGCTATTTGAAAATTATCTATAACTTTAATGATGATCAACATCATGCTCAGAAAGTAAAAGCTTATCACCTCCTCTGTCCTCATAGCTAAGACGGTGACCTCATCAATATCAATTCGACATAAGCAATGGAAAAAAATTGTGAGTGCCTAAAAACCCAACTAATCCATTTCCATTGTTTTTAGATACTGGTCAATTGCATTCAGATAAGGACAGTTACATTTTGCAGTGGTTCACCATCTAGATCATTGAGTTACATTTGGATCCATTGGCAAAGGAACTGGTTTGTTGTGGACAAAAACAGTGTAAGTTCAGTTGAAGAGTAAATTTTTTTTTGACTTAAGTGGATCCCTTGCTTGTACTTGGCAATCTCCAACCCAAAATAATATTTAAAATCTTATCTTCAATTTGACATTAGTTTCTAGTAAGTAGAATGATAAGATTCAAACTCATGTCCTATATAAAAAGAGAGCCATCAACTGAGCAATGTTGGAAACCATAAGCTAAGATACTGAATGAGAATTTCCAAAACCACTATTTTAATGCTTGTATCAATATATTGCATATATAAGGATTTCTTAAACATGAGAAAAAAAAAATTTATCCCCTTTATGGGATGGGATAGCCAAGAGGTAGGTGTATGTAGACTTCTTCTGCCAAATCTTTGTTAAAAAAAATGCATTGATATATTCAATCAATAAGTTTTAGGAATATTTTTTTTTTCTAACATTCACTTACTTATTTATAATTCGCTTAACGAAAAAGTGAATGTTATAGTGAATATTCTTAATACTCTTTAATCAATTATAAGAGTTGTTAAATGTGTTGTGCATCAAAAAAATAACATTCTCGATTGAGTATGACTCATAGTTAGTGACTTAGTGGTAAATGTATAAGTTGCTCCAACTATAACTAGTGATAAGTGTTGTAATCTATACCGAAATATTTGTATATATTTAAAAGACTGTAGTATTTAAATATAAGTTGCATAATGTAATGTTAAATCATTATAGAAATATATTGTATTCCACTATTATGGTATATCTTGTGCTAGTAGATTTTTCAATAATAATTTTTTTTATCTCCTTTAAAAACAAATACTTATAGATGGTTTAGTTTTATTTTTTTTTTTATTTTTGAAGAAGGTAAGATTTATTAATATTTTTTTATTATCCAACTAAATTTGTTGAAGCAAGTAAGCTAGCTTTTCGCACAAAAACTTTGGTATTTACTACTTTATCTTGCACAAATCTCACGTTGAAAAATTTAAAATATACAGTATAGGGTATGAGATATAAAATAAAAAATGTGTATGGCAATTGAAACATCAATTAAATCACTTTGTATGATTTAGGTTAATTTAGGCCTCCAATTGTGAGGCTCAATTCATCCAAAATGCCGAATTATGTTGAAAATTTGGCCTTGTACCTCTATTTTTATTCCTATACTTCCACAATTTTTTGAAAATACCAAAAATACCCTTAATTTTTATATTTTTTTAAACAAAATCTACTTTCACTTCCTGAAATCTTTTTACGAGTTTTCCGGTAAATAAGAATGTTTCTGGAAAACTAAAAAAAAAATTCCGGTACAGAAGGGAAAAACATGTGTACCGAAAAATTTTCTCCAACTTTTCCGGTACAGAACATGTTTCCGGAAAACTTATCGACAAGTTTTCCGATACAAATCTTTATTTTAAAAAAAAAAATTAATTTATTAATTTTTTCTCTATCCCTACCCACCGAAAAAATATAGCTAAAATCAAATAAATTAATTAAATACTAATATAATTAAAAAAATTAAAAAAAAAATAACTTTTACTACCGGAAAACTTGTGGGTGAAGTTTTTCAGTAACTTTCGGAAAAGTCACTAACAAGTTTTTTATTTTCGAAAAACTTGAAAAAAAAGTTTTTCGAAATAGTGTTCTGTATCGGAAATGCACTCAACCAGACTCTATGTTTAACAATAAGAAAACCCTAACTCCTTAAGAGTTTTCTCTTCCCTCTCACTCTGAGTAATGCACTCAACCAGACTCTATACTTTAACAATAAGAAAACTCTAACTCCTTAAGAGTTTTCTCTTCCCTCTCACTCTCAGTAATACACTCAACCAGACTCTATGCTTTGACAATAAGAAAACTCTAACTCCTTAACGGTTTTCTCTACCCTCTCACTCTCGCTGTCGCTCAGTTTCACGGACGTTCTCTCTTCTCCTCTCCGTGAATTTGGCCGCCTCACATTTTCCTCTGACCGGTTCAGTTTTGCGGCACTCTCTTTCGTACTGTGTTCATATTTCCTCTTCATTCATCACTCCAGTTTTTGTGTTTATCATTCAAGGTATTTTCTAATTTACGTTCATAGGTTTGTTATTGGTTGCTATGATGCTCCGCTGTTTGATTTCTAATTTATGATTTTGAATTCTGAAATTAAAAGCTTTGTTCTAAACTTTTCTTTCATTTGTTAAATTTAGAATGAGATATTAGTACACGAGCATCACATGCTTCTATCTTGTTTGAAATTTTATTTTGTTCAATTTCCACCTAATTAAATATGAAGAAATAAATTAACACCGTAAAAGTTCAATGTAGTACAAGTTGAAAGCCAAGAAATTAAATAGTTGAATGATTTTCATCTAATGAAGGATTGAAGTTATTTTACATTTTTTGAGTCAAAATTCAATTAGAGCAAGGACAATAAATATCAAATATAGCCATGACTGCTAATACTGACACTGAACGGCCAGCCACACCTGCCACCGGTCTCTCTGCTGTCTTCTTTTCTTATGTGAAATTGATATAAGCAAAATTGATTCGGTCTAGATTATGCAAAACCTCATAGTTGTGTATTGATAACTTTAACTTTGGAAGATTTTATTAAGTCCCTTTTCTTCTTTGAAGTTTGAAGCAAAGAGCACAATAACAAACCTATGAACGTAAATTAGAAAATACCTTGAATGATAAACACAAAAACTGGAGTGATGAATGAAGAGGAAATATGAACACAGTACGAAAGAGAGTGCCTCAAAACTGAACCGGTCAGAGGAAAATGTGAGGCAGCCGTATTCACGGAGAGGAGAAGAGAGAAGGTCCCCGTGAAACTGAGCGACGGCGACGCATCGGTGGAGTCTGGCTGAGAGTGAGAGGGTAGAGAAAACTGTTAAGGAGTTAGGGTTTTCTTATTGTTAAAGCATAGAGTCTGGTTGAGTGCATTACTGAGAGTGAGAGGGAAGAGAAAAATGTTAAGGAGTTAGAGTTTTCTTATTGTTAAAGCATAGAGTCTGGTTGAGTGCATTACTGAGAGTGAGAGGGAAGAGAAAACTGTTAAGGAGTTAGGGTTTTCTTATTGTTAAAGCAGAGAGTCTGGTTGAGTGCATTACTGATTGGTCTACTTTAACTAAAGGAAAATTTGACCCCGTACCTCCACAATTAACCCTATACCCAAAAAATAAGTGAGAATACCATAATACCCTTGTACATATTAAGTCAAAATTTTCATTCTTACTGAAAATTTTTTTTCAAGTTTTCCGGTACAGAACACTACTCCGGAAAACTTGAAGTTTTCCGAAAATAATGAAATATCGGAAAATTTGTCAGTGACTTACTTTTTCGAAAGTTACCGGAAAACTTCACCCACAAGTTTTCCGGTAGTAAAATATTTTGTTTTTTATTTTAATTTTTTTTATTATATTAATATTTAATTAATTTATTTGATTTTAACTATATTTTTTTCGGTGGGTAGGGATAGAGGGAAAGATGGCAAAGTTATAGCTACTAGCTTCATTACCACATAGAGTGGCCACGACCAAAATTTTCATTAGAGTAGCCACAACCATTCCAAAATTTTCAATAATTTTTAAGTGATCTAAAAAATTAATAAAATTTATATTTTTTTAAAAAAATAAAGATGTGTACCGGAAAAATTTGACGATAAAATTTTTCGGAAACACGTTCTGTACCGGAAAACTCATAAAAAGTTTTCCAGAAGTTAAAGTGGATTTTGTAAAAAAAAATAAAAATTACGGGTAATTTTGGTATTTTCAAAAAAATTGTGGGGGTATAGGGATAAAAATGGGGATACAAGATCAAATTTTCAATGATGTTTTTCATTCTGTTTTTATAAATAAATAAAAAGGTCCAATCTCTGCAACCCGGCCCAATTACCGATTTTAATCTAATTTTCTAATTTTTATCTGGTTTTATTGGTTTTAAGGCTTAATCGGACCAGTCCAACCAATTGAGTTGGTCGGTCCGATCTAATTTTGATTATCTTATTGAGTAGAACTATCAAAGTAAAATCGAATTAACATGAGTACAAGAAATAAAACAAACATTACCGAGAAAAAAAAAAAAAGATTGTGTTTAAAGTATCTGAACTTGATAAATTTAAAATGACCCAATAGTCCAATCCGAATCTACCCACCTGAAAACCCGCATAACCTAAGACCCACGCAAACCATATGTCTAAATGGTCGGGAATGGACCTCGGCACACCACCCGCGATTTTGGTCGGATCTAGAATTTAAACCCGAAACCGTCCGTACCTGCCCGTTGTCCAACCCTAATCACGAGGAGCTCCAATAAAATTCAACCACTTATAAATTTTCCATCAATTTACTTGTTATTGATATCTTTTTTATTATCTTTGTAATAATATCTTGTTTTATTAATGGAATTACTTTTATCTCTTTATTTTTTCGTATTTGTAAATTTGTCTTGTTTTATTATTAATAAAATATTGTTCTTCTCGGTAAAAAAGAACTTACTGACGGTGAGAGATCAGGTGAAATTGTTTTAGTATACATGTGTTTAGAAATATGACGAGGCCTTCAAGTGTGTGGTGTGTGGTGAAGCTATATATAATTTGGAATTTCAAGTTCATCGCTTGGTGGAAACTCTTCGACTGCACGTAGTATTATGCAACAACTTATTTGTAGTAAAAAAAAAAAGAGTGGCAAAAGAAAAGAAATTATTGGATACAAAAAACAAATCACTCAATTATTATTATTCAGTTTCTTTTGCACTGCTAAAGAGATTGAGAATAAAGACAGGGTCCATCCTCACCCAGCCACTACAACATTAAATAGTAGTACTCACTCGGTAACAAAATACTAAAAAAAAAATGTATCTAAATTTAATTTAGATACACACATTTTTTATATATATTTTATTACTAGGGAGTATTAAGGAAGTAACTACTAAAGCTCCAATTCAACTCATAGATGCAAATCACAAATTAACTTAACTTGTCACACAGAAAAAAGTTGAAAACTAAAATCAAAGCTGGCTAGTTAATTCTTGGAATCCAAGGCTAAAATGGTGCTGAGATTCATTGGATACATGTATTCGGTGTTGCCTGACATAATCTGCTGAACGATGATACTGTTAGCCCTTTCTGAAGGATGGAATGGATCCCAAAATGCATATTGGTCCCGATTTGGGCACAAGTTTGATGCCACAGTGCATAGTCCGAGACCATTATAGGGTCCTTGACCACAACATGCTACCTTTGATGTAACAAATCCTGCATACCCAACATATCATGCTCTTTAATATACCATCAATTAATATTAAACTATCACATGACATATCTGACTTGTAGTATATTAATAATTACCATATGCTTGGGGGTTATTGACGAAATTAATGCTCATCTGCCTAGTGTTGGCTCCAACGAAGATGTTTGAACCAATTTCGCCGTTGAGTTGTTGGATCATTTGAACAAGTTGAGGATTGAACAAAGACGCTGCACGCATTAGTTCTGGCGAGCATTCGCCATTTACGCTTCGTTGGGCCAATTCTGCTGGAACACAACCCAATGGACCTGTTCCAGTCACCAACACTCTCCGTGCTCCAAGATCGTATAGCCTCTGATATTATAATAATCACAATTCTTATTAATATTCCAATATCAAAAACTCACTTTTTTAAAACTACACTTTTCACCTTTTTAATTTGAATACTATTAATATTCACACCTTAATGGGGAGGGGTATTGGGGTAATTTTGTTAGATTATTACAAAAAGTTTATTTGAACAATGAAAATTAATCGTACGAATCTAGCGTGCCTGCTAACTGAGTTATAAGCAAATTATTATTGTTACTTTTTGGCGGCCATGATTGTTACGAAATTAAATGTGCATTTTATACTATTTGACCTAGAAAGCAATCAAGTGATGGATCAAAATCACATGTGATGAAAAAGACGTAAAGAAAGTGATAGAATAATGAAATGACTAATTTACCCTCAGAATCTTCTTATACTCAGAGATCAAATACTTGACATAATTTGGTAAAGAATATTGGCGTGATCTTGCAGAGAAAGGCACTAAATAATAGTTATTCACAAAATCATTGCCTCCCAAAGTGATAAGAACCAATGCTCCGTTCACTAAGCGCTGAGTTCTTTCTGCTCCAATAAGACCACTCACCCTCTGCTGATATTCTTGAAAGTACTCCAATTGTCTATATATTCTTATTATGTTTATCTGCAGTTAATATTAATATTAATATAATAATTAAACTAATCTTAGATATTATAAACGTATCATTTTAAATATAAACGTATCATTTTAAATATAAACGAATCGAAACGACAATGACTGAATTTGTTGCATCTAGTTTTTCACTCACAAATTGAATTCCGGTGTCATTCAGAATTCCGATTCCAGCAGAAGCAAAGTTGGCACCAACAAGCAATCTTTGCCCATTAAGTTCAGGACTTAGATAAGGCAACGTTGATTCTGCCCCAAGTTCTCGACCTGCAAAATTAACATTACACAAAATTGAAAACCATGTCACTTCAACAATACTTGTGATTCCCCACATTACTTTTTAAAAAAAACGATCTTAACTGATAAAATCAGGGATGTTTAAGCCGTTAGAGAAACGTCCAGTAGGTCTGCGAGTTGGATAATCGATGCCATAAGGGGGAGCATCGGCACGAGCCGTAGTTGCTAAATAATTGTTGTTGCCATTATCAACAAGAGAATCCCCAAACACAAAGAAAGCACGTGCTGCCTCTGTTCCTTTCAAACCAGTAGACATTGCCACCATGAATATGATCACTACATGAATGTAATAAGATTGCAAAAACATAGTGGTAGCCATGGATTTCTAATATAAAAAATGAAGAAGAGAAAAAGAAATGTATATCTCAGTGCAAGTAAAAGGAATGAGGAATTGTAGAGTATGAGTGAGATATTATATAGTATGTGATTATGGAAATACTGATGATGAATTAATGGCCCTGGAAGCAAGAGCTAGTACATAGGTAGTAGTATTTCATATATTGGAAAGGGAAATTAAAATTAAGATGTGTACTATCATGTACACATTACATACATATATGCCTGATATAATGTGTTGGAAGATATACATATATATATACACATGTAAACTACGAACGAAGATGAGTCTAGCGTGTCTCATTAATTCCTCTAGTGACTACTTGTTTGTGGGAACCAAAAATAAATTACTATTTCAGACACATCTCTTTTTTAACTGGAATTTTAGTTTTTTCTATTACATTTTTTCACAGTCACTACTAGATTTGATGTAGGAATACACACTCAGTTTCTCCTTTTACTCTTTACATTCTATCAAATTCGCAAAATCTTTTTTTTACTTTTTTTTCTTCTAATTTTAACCTTCTTCAAATTATAACCAATGCATATAGAATTTGTCGGGATTGAATTTTGAGGTCTAAATATTAATTTGTGTATGAAGTCTTAATTCAACTAACAAATAGTAAAATTATTTGGTTAATATTATGTCTCAGACTTGAACTCGGGATCTTACAATTGTATGTGTGAATTTCTAGTAATATTTATCATCTCATCTACATACAACAACAACAACAAAAATACTAACTTGTAATATTTTTAGGATTTTTTACACACTAGATGATCAATTTAAGGGCATAAAATGTTAATTTCAATTTTTTTTTACACTTACAGACCAATTTGAAAGTTAAAAAAATTTGAAAAATTTAAGTTGGTATTTATATTTTTGGATTGGTCGATCTGAATAAATCTCGTCAAAATCAATTAATTTGAAAATAGTTAAAATTGATTTGGGACGTTTTTGAGAATGTAAGTAAGAGGAAAAATCTCTCGGTGTAAATAATGGGTGACCCAAATTTATAAACTCTAAAATCATATTATATTTTTATATAAGGTCTAATTCACATTTTTCTTTTATAAACTCTTGTGACACTTTATCTATTTTTTAAGTGAAAGTTGAATATTTTTCAATAATAACCACTCGGCCATATGTAGTATTACCAATAAATAACTATGGAAATCTTCATTCCACTCTTCTGCAGCACGGGAGACTTACCACCCAAATTAGATGAGACATGCACGTTTGTTGGCATTTCACGTTTGTACCTTATTAATAATTTCAAAAGTTTGTTTATACCAAAAAAAAGTTCAAAAGTTTGTACACGAATGAATGGATGAAAACAATAAATCCCCAAAAATAAAATAAAAAGTGTACTAAATATCTGTATTTTGAGAGTGATATGAATTAAATGATTATGCATGATTCTCGACTATCTAAAATAACATTTTTCTTGTGACATGTAGCTACGAGAGTCATTCCATAGATGGCAAGGACTATTCAACTAGTCCATGGGCGTCGGAGAGAAATCACACTGAAGAATTGTATATTTAGGGACAATTTTATCAAAAGAAAACAAATAAAATTAATTTCAGAAACATTTTATTAGATTTAAATAATAAATTGAAATATTCATATTATTAGAGATCAAATTAGAAATATTCTATACAAATAAATATTATTTTGACTGTCAAACGTTCACTTTATAGACTCTTAGCGATGTTCTGTAATGGAAATTAACAAAAGTAAATGTTCATATTCATAATAATGAAATTGAGAGCTACCAACAAAATCATAAGTCATTTTGATGATTTACTCATTTTATTGGCTCTACACAGATTTAAACCCTCAGTCATAGAAATGCAAAATTTTAGTCTCTTGATATTTTGTATACTTTTTTTAAATCAAGCCAAAAATGAATATATTAAATAAACATTTTAAGTACAAGAAGTACTTAAAACAAGAACAAAATAAAGTTTACCATTTTTCTACTGTGTCACCAAAACAAACTATATCATTCAAACAAGAAGTAAAATAATTAACCACAAGTGATGACAATGGACTCAAAGGGTTGAGAGCACCATTGATTATAAGAATAACAAAATCATTTTACATGCAATTTGATTCACTTCCATGCTAAAAGTTTAACATGCTCAATAATAAGATTTGCATTCAAAACATGTGAACAAAAAAATTGTTTTATTTCTTGATTTTTAAATCGTCCACGTCACCGCAAACCAAACTAAATTAATTTTTTGACGCATTACACGACTGCATGAAAAAAGGCCATCAAATTTGTTAGTGTGACTGATTGCATTCATAGAAAACTCACCAGATAGTCCAAACCAATTCAAAACACCATACCACATGGATCTGAAAAGACGACACACAAAGTACAAATTGCGGATTGTTTCAACTTCACCGCAACCTGCTACACACCGTTAATCTTCGAAAGAAATGATTCCTATGCGGAATAAATTATCCTTTGTAGGCAACTTATTTTGAAATAATGATACTTTTGAATGGGCAAAAGGATGCCGCACTAGGTCTTGAAATAGAGGTGGGTGACACCTGTGACAAACTCATCCCGCAGCACAAAATATGTCTTCTTTTACCGAATACAATCCTCTTTGCATATTATTGCACGACCATTTATCTGTTATATTAACCTACAAATAAACGTTAGCCAATAAACTCTTACACTACTCCATGAATCCCTCCTCCCACATAAACTATTGTCTTCGTCATCTGCACCCTTGAACACCTTCAAGTTGCAACAACTCTAACATAACCTCTACATTTTCCCCTTGTTGCAAAGACAAATGAAATAACCTCTACATTTTTTATACGCAAAAATCTCAATAAACCAAAATAACATAAATATGAAACTTGAAATTGAATTTTAAATTCATTATTCTCGTAGATTTCTATATATGACACATAAAGTGTATCTCTAAATTTTATTAGCATTCCGATAACATCTCTATTAAATTTATTTTATAAGAACTAAATTTTTAATGGAAATTATTATGGACTGCATATCGAAGAAAAAATTTAAAATTTTCTAAGGTTTACAAATATATTTAAATTTGTTTTGATAGTAATTACTATTTTAATGTAGTCTATTTTTGTACTATTCGTACATTCCAAATATCATTGATATTTTTTACTTCATAATAGTATTTTTCACTAGTATTTTATGGGTTACATTAATTTGTTGATTTTATTTAGCTTGTAATGTATTAATTGAGCTAATATAAATATGCTTTTATATGTTGGTAAAAGAACTATACCCCTATAAAATTACAAGCTAAAAGTATGAATGTGCTATAGTGTGCATAGATGTCGAAGGATTGATATAAAAGCAAAGAATCGAGATTGACCTAATATATTAATCGAGAATCGAGATTGACCTAATATATTTTAGCATGAATGTGCTTTAGTGTGCATAAGAATTGAGATGTCAAAGAAGGCTTGTCTCCTTTTACTTATGAAGTGGTCAAAATGTTGGGATTTCTATGGCCACTATGAGAAGAAATAGGTTGGACTCAACAATGTTTCGCTTAAATAGGTATGGTCGGTCAAAAAAAAATTATGTTTCAAACCTGACCTTTTAGTTACCATTATAGGTGTTTTTGAGATAAATTTTGAGCTTTTAAAAGATCTAGCTTTGCATGTGAGTCTACTTTATTTGGGTTGGTCAGACTGAGTTTTATACGTATAAATTTTCTTGAGGCCTACTCTAACTTTTTAGAAAGTTTTTGACTATTTTTATAGTATATTTTGTACCAAGACATTTTGGTTGGATATAAACTTATTCCTAAATAAGCTTATATGTAGAAGTATTCATGTAGACTAACACGAACATGGTTAAATTATTGAAATTGTCAATACATAGTTATATAATATTAATCACAAATATACTATTTATTCAAATAGTAGTATTAAAAAATTATTTTATAAGACAAAAAATTATTTTAAGTTACTAAAATAAATCAACCTTACGGAATTAAAAGATTTTTTTAGATCACATAAAATCGACCTTTTTAGTATAACGGATTTTTAAAAAGTTTTGACATAGTGTAAGTCTTAAATAAGTCTAATATCACATCAACGAGACACTACTTATAAAAATTATCTATTAAAATATGTAAGTAAAACTCAATTAACTGATTGGGAACTCTTAACTTTGCTTGTGTTCTTACAAAATCTATCACGATATAAAAGTCCAATTTAGCAAATCAAGGTTCTTTTGGTATTAATACATCTTATAAAAAAAATTGAGTTCAAATTCTATCTTCATATAATTCAATATGCTAATGTTTTTGTATATCATTTAACTCATTTTGTTTTAGATTTCATAGGTTCGATTTGTATCGAAGATTATCATTCTTATATTCAAAGGCGGATTTTCTTAGAAGCGGAGAAGACTGTGACCACCCCCAAATTTTATTATTGTATATAGATAAGAATATACACAATAATATTTATGTATCATATATATTATGTGGATTTGACTCATCTAACATGAGTAGTTATTATAGTAAATAAATCAAATGTTGAAATAGTAATCACTTATAATTGATTATATATACATATAATATTAATTATTAATTTATTAATCAATGGTTGATATTATTTATTTTATTCTCAAAAATGAACTCACTTTAGTAGAACCACATTTATATATTATATATATAATTATAATTATTTCGGTTAGTCTTCTTTGATAAATCAAAGATTTAGGGTTTAGGGTTTGGTTCAAATCCACCGCACTGCATTTTGTATTTATTTTATCGTAAAAAAATATGATTATTTGACGCAAAAGTTGAATAGTTTGAATTCGAATCCATGCACGTTAAGTAATCCAAAAGCTAAAATTATCACTTCACCGAGAACAATTAGGTAGTAAATGTGGAAAATGTTCTATATAATTTACTTTTAATTGACTATATGAAGAAACTCTGCCACTGCTTATATTGTCTTTTTTTTTGTCTTAGTTTATATTGTCTCTTTTATTTAAACTGATTCAACTATTTATATAAAAAATATATTTTTACATGAAACCAAAATGAAACTCTTGAAAACGCGTATTTGATCGCATTATTATACGTGTGGACCGGATAAACTGTGGTATGCAATTTTGAGTGGCTAGCCAGTGGTGGATATTGCGTATTACTATATTTTAATCCCTAATAAAGTATCATAGTTCAATTTTAGTTTAACTTTTATAGAATTTTAAATTGAATTATGATTATTTTTTAAGGACTAAAAATGTACTTACTTCATCCGACAATAATGCAATATCATTTTTAATAAATTTCTTTTTAATTGTATCATTTGATTAATATTACTTACATCATTTGTAATATAATATTTTTTACTATGCATTTATGATATTAATAATACATCAATACTTAACAAAAATAATTTTATAAAAGTAGTATTCTCTCTTTAATTTATAAATTTTTTTAATATGTGTGAAATATTAAATGATTCAATTATTTTGTAATGAGAAAATATTAACTAATAATTATTCTCATTTTCAACCATTTTTTATTGATCTCTAGATCTATATCTGGTGGTGACTAATCTTCGTCGAACCATGAATATGGTACCTCTATAGATACACGAGTATTAGTATGGAATAAATTAATTTTTTATTAAAAAAATATAGATACAAATACGACAAATTACTATTAAAGTGAGGGCTTTAATAGTTTCACCTTGTTTAATAAAAAAAAATGTTATCTTGTAATTAATAGTTTTATCTTGTTATTATAAAATAAGATTATTAAAGATTATTTGTCTTTAGATTTGTATTAAAAAAAAACACATTTATACATAAAAAACTTACCTATTAAAAATTATAGGCCAACCTTAATCACTTATGTTTAGATTTCCACCGAGAAGAATTCGCTTTGTATTGATTATCTATCGGAGAAGATTTCACTTTGTATTGCTACTTATCGGTTGTGCATACTTTGTATCCATAACATAGTAATTATTATAAAAAATAAAAAAAAATAACAATAAAAAAAACTTACTTTTTTCAATAATTGAAAAAAAAAATTAAGATAGTTTTAGACTTTTTTCAGAATGACTTGTTAATTATTGACTAATGATATTTGTTCACCTCACTTTTTGTAATACTCATTGAAACCTAGCGGTGCCGCTGCCATGTCCCTGCCCCTTTTTCATCATCCTTTTGCTCCATTCTCTTTTCTTTTCATTATAGGGAGGTTTAGGAGACGAATTTTTAATTTAAAATCATATTTTAAATTATTTCGTCATTATTTTTTATTTAAATAAGTGATTTCTATATATAATTTTTTAAAAATTTTTTTTGATGCGGTATTTTGATTTTTCATCTTTGTGTGATATTTATTTAGTTCAGATTGATGGAGTAAAGCAAATTCACTTTTAGTTCAGATTGGTGTGGTATTCATTTGGTACAAATCTGAATATATAGATATTTCATACATTTGACTTTTGTCGTATTTGTTGGTTTTATCACAATTGTAGGAACTTTGTCGTTTAATTAATATAAATATTGTGAATTTGTTTGTAATTTCATCATTTTCAATTTTAACAACTTTAAATTGTATTATGAATTCATGTAATTTCTATCAATTTAAACAAAAAAAAATACTTATTTTTATTAAAAAAATTCATATCACTAACACATCAGATATATCACACAACTTTCTATTTTCTGTCTCTCAATATGTATACTAGATATTTGGTTTCTACCAAACTTTTTCCTTAAAGATTCCACTGTGAATTTTTTCGAAAACAATATACGGCACATTATTTTAAAAGTCTTACATCTTATATACTGTTTTAAAATGTGTTTATACCTTTTCTAAATCTTCTCATAATTGTGTTTATAAATTGGTCCATGCAGAAAAAAATAATACCTCAACCCTTGTTTCAGACTATGTCACAATGGTAAGCATATACAAATTAAGACACAGGCACACAGTAAGAGGTGGTCTACGAAAATTGAATGGTGATTATAACTATAAGGACCACATTATTATTATTATTATTATGATTAATATTATTAAGGTAATGTAAATATGATCACAAGGTAAAAGCAACCGTATGAGCTGTACATGACTTTATAATACCAACTACTCTACACCTAATATCCTTGACATCACATAATTCTGCTGGAGAAACAGTTCAACTAACATCCCTCTTCACCATGACCAAGTGTTAATTATTTTCATATATTTATTTTATTGCTTCTTTCTTCTGCTCAAATTTTTCAATTCAACCAACTTTTCATGCTATTCAATTTATTCAAAAAGAAAATTGTGTCGTAAATTTGAATCAAATCTCACACAACTCCTGGCCTCAACCCTGTAGCTAACTGCTTCCTCCTCAATCTATCTAGTAAGAAATAGCATGTAGATGCAATTTAGATGTCAACCACAATGTAACATGAGACATAATATATATATATATATATATATATATATATATATATATATATATATATATATATATAATTTTTGAATAATTTAGTCTCTATAAATTTTTGAAATTTTATTTTTAGATACGTAATAAAAATTATATTTTTTTGTTCTTATAAAATTATTCTATAAGTTGTTTTAGTTTTTAGTGGAACAAAACATATTTCAACTTTTAAATTTTATAATGACATTTTGCAAACATAATTATAACATTATCAAATGTTCATCCACTTAAAATTAGAATTTTTCTAAAGATAAATTAAATATCAATTTTTTAAATGTTATATGTTCACAATAAAAGTATTTAAAATATGAATCTATAAATTGATTTAATATTTATAGAGTAAGTATTACAGTATTGACAAAAAAATCATTCAAAAATATATGTTGATATTCCAACAAAAATTAAAAATATTTGCATAATACATAAACTATTTTTTTTTAATTTCAAAACAAAAATTTAAAATTTTACATAAATTAAAAATATAGGTGCGGCTAAAAAAGTTGAACCGGAACACTTCTAAATAATTTTACGAGAAATTAAAGATAAAGAGTTCAAATCATAACCAACCACGAAACCAACTATTTTATATATCTATAAATATATATATAAACACATCATAGTATACATAAGTTAACAGTCATTTAATTTTTTATCTCCAACTTAATTTCATATATTACTAAATCTAGATTACCATTCACTAAGTTTTTGGAAGTAAAAGCAAGTTATTAGCATTAAATGTATTGATAATTATTAGTATTTTTATATTTTTATTCTTCTAAAGAGAAGACTTAGTTTATGTTCTCATTGTAATATTTATTGTTTGAAAGTAAAAAATATGTAAAAGATTTATGAATATGTTAGTAAATAAATAATTAATTTAGTTGAAAGTTTAAA
>JBBPBP010000003.1:58782145-58792560 GCA_037974735.1 Cicer chorassanicum | reverse complement strand
AACAGGGTCACACAACTATCAAAAAAACAAAAAGCGAAATTATGTTGTGGATGGATGGATGAGATCAAGTCATGGAATCTAGGGCCATGATAGTGGTGAGATTCATAGGGTACATGTACTCAGGGGAGCCACTAAGAATTTGTTGGACTATGATTTTACTAGCCCTTTCAGATGGATGGAATGCATCCCAAAAAGCATAAAGGTCTCTGTTTGGACACAAGTTTGAGACTGGTGTGCATAGTCCAACTCCATTGTATGGCCCTTGTCCACAACATGCTACCTTTGCTGTTACAAATCCTGTCAATTAAACCCCAAATCAATACTATTCACAAAAAGCCCAAATCAATACATATAATACTTAAAAAAGGTGTTTATCCACTTCAAATGTTTACTCAAATTATATATATAAAAAATATCGAATTAGAGTTTTCGGTAACATCATTAATCCTAATTTTTTACTATCAAATTAAATATTTACACTATCGAATTTAAAATAAAAAAAATAAAAAAAAAAACACCTAGATTTTTTTTTGAATAGTGTCGCCCATACTTAAAAGGCGAATTGGGCTGTTGAAAAAAAAGGGAAAATTGGGCTTTATTCTCACTGTGAGCAGTGATCATTAACTTTTCACAGTTTAATTTTTCTAAATTGTACTAATTGTGAGAAATTTTTTGTTTGAGTGATTAATCATTTTTAAAAATTCTTTAAACTTTAAAAATAAATATAAAAACATTTAAATGCTCTGTTACTTTTTTTTTTATTTCAATATGAATTTTATTTTTTTTTAAATATGTTAAACAATGTCAAAGGTATGGCTCTCAATCATTTCATAATCCTCTTTTGACTATTAGGAACCCTAAAAAAATCTGAGTAAAAGATAAAAAACTATGAATTTTTTTTAAGGAAAAAATTAGGGCAAGAGGATTCAAATGCTATGAAAGATTTTAACACACCACTAAAATAAAAATATTTGAATTGATGATGGAAAATGAAGGGCAAAAAACAAAAATTGTAACAAATTTATTGCTCAATGATGAAGCTCCAAAATTAAAGATCAATTTCATTTTTTCACTACCTCACTATCAAGATGAATCAGAGTTTTAATACGACCGATTATATCGGTTGTCAAAAAAAACTAATTTTGTTGTCATAAGAATTTAGTTTATATACACGGTCAATGTACGAAATTTTTACACTTTCAATCAATCACAATCTTTAAATCATTAATAATATTTGACTTTTGACCTAATACTTATAAAGTCACTCAAACTCAGATGATTAATTGTGATTAATCAACTGTATAAATATTTTTACATTGACAGTGCATACAAATTAAATTATATTTAAATATTGTATAGTATAGAACTTTGAATTTATAAATTGCATGTGATTGAATATGGCACATACCATAAGCTTGAGGGTTGGAAATGAAATCCATGTGCATTCTATATGCATCAGCAGCAATGAAAATGTCAGAGCCAATCTCTTGGTTTAGTCCTTTGATCATATCAACAAGTTGAGGATTGTATAAAGCTGCAGCTCTTTGCAATTCCAAAGCACATTCACCATTTGGACTTTTCAAAGCTATTTCTGCTGGAGCACACCCCATTGGTCCTGTTCCCGTTACAAGTACCCTACGAGCTCCCAAATCATAAAGTCTCTGCATGTGTTTTTACCAATCAAAAAATACTCTTATTATTAACTACTTTTAATTCAGGGGACTGTGTATAAGTACATCACAGTGAAATAAAAAATATATTTTTTGCAGAATAATATAGTACTGTTAAGGTAGGTGACTTATAAGGAATAAAAGTCTAATTTCATTGCATATGTTGTTTTATAATATCAATAAATATTAATTTTGTTTTTCTTATTTTATATCTAACTATTTATTTCAGTCCCGTTTTCTGGTTCATGTAATATAATTTTTCATACTATTTATAAATGAAGAGTAATTTTGGTAAAATCAATAAATTAACAATTTTTTTTTTTAATTTCTGTGATACTAGTATTTGATAAAGTGACTTATAATATAATAAAATAAGAAATAACATTTATGTATGAAGCATTGTAATATTTCCTCTAAAATGAAATACAAATAAAAATAGTATTAAAAAAATTAATATATCTGATTAAAAATTAAAATTATATACATCAATTTTTTAGATATTTTTTCATTTATATTTAATTTCAAAATAATAATAAATATTTATTAGATATACATGTCTTTTGCATCAACCAACACACTCACTCCTTAAACCATGTAATATTATTCTCCTTTATAAAATATCATTAAACTTGAATCTCAAACTTTTGACAATGGGTAACATAGAGAATAATTAATTAAATAAATATAGTAATAATTGGGTTGGGATAGAAAGAATAATACCCTCAGAATTTTGCGGTATTCAGATATGATATATCGAACATAATCTGGGAGAGAATATTGGCGAGATCTTGCTGAATATGGAACCAAATAATAATTGTTGACAAAATCATTGCCTCCAAGTGTGATTAGTACGAGTGCTCTGTTTACTAGGTTCTTTGCTCCTTGAGAACCAATGTGTGCACTTACCCTTTTTTGATAAAGCTCAAATAGTTCTAGTTGCTTGTAGATGTGGATGATGTGCAACTGCAAAACCAATCGTCAATATACTTTAATTTTAATGTAATCATCGTGAATTCATTTTTCATGTATATACTTCCATTATAAAGAAATCAAGAAACTCATATGTATTTAGATTTTAAATTTGATTTTTTTTCAAATTTTTAAAATCAAAATTTATATTAAAATGTGTGTCATTTGATCTCATTACTTATAAATCCTCTAAATGTTGACTATATATAGTACTCAACAATGAAATAATAAATAAAAAAACAAATTTAACTTAGAATAAACCATGTTAAAAAAATTAGTGTCTCCTCGCATAAATTTTAAATAAATAAAAAATTGTCACTACATTTCCCTTTCATAATTAATTAAGTAGACCATGTGTTGGTCCTTCAATACCAATTTCATCACATGAGTCTCAAATTATAAAAATGCCACTCAATTTGTCCTTTCGTATCACTATTTCTGTTTTGTTTAAAGGTGATTTGGATGACACTTGTGTACATTTAGAGGATTAATTTAGTGAAAAATGCATCTTAAAAGTTCTATAGTAATACATTAATACTTTCTTTTACCAAAAAAAAACGATATTCATTTAAATGGATAGTAATACTTCAATACTTGAAAAATTAATTTGGTGATAATTTTTGTAATTAAGCATTAATATTTAAATAAACGGATTATTGTTAAAACTTACAAATTGGAAACCCGTATCATTGAGAATACCAATTCCAGCAGATGCAAAATTGGCACCAATTAGAAGTTTCTCTCCAACTAATAATGGGCTCATAATTGGAAGTGTGGGCTCTAAGCCAAGCTCCAAACCTACAATTATGAAAGAAAATGTTGCACATTAATTACACTATACACGTGACATGAACCATGCATATATACAAATAGAAGAAACAAGTACTAAGATTTGCCAAAACATGTTTATTTATTTATAGTTATTAATTAAAACAAAAATGACATGCAAAAACATAGGTATAATAATAATAATAAATTGAATCATACTAATTAAATCAGGAATGTTATGGCCATTAGAAAAACGTCCCGTAGGTCTATGTGTTGGATAGTCAATGCCATATGGATAATTATCTGCTCGAGCCGTGGTAGCAAGAAAATCATTGTTGCCACTATCCACTAAAGAATCTCCAAAAACGAAGAATGCTCGTGGTGGTTGTGCATAAACACAACCAACCAAACATATTAGTACAAAACAACTAATAACTAAAGAAGTAGCCATGCAAAACAAAGTGGAATTATTGTTAGTTTGATGAGTCGTGGTTTGTATGGAGCAATTTGGAAGGGTATATATAAGGTAGAAATGTCACTATGTAAACAAGACTCTCATTTATGTCTTGTTTCTACCACCTCCCAAATGATTTAAAGCAAACCGCCGAATGAAGAAGATTAAATGTGCGTCACATAATTGCTCTATGATCATCATCATAAGAAGTGGAAAATATCCATCCAACCCCAAATACTAGTAGTAATTTCTAGCCGCCAATGTAGCCGAGTTTAAAATGAAAGAATCAAATCATTCATCTTCATAGTGACCACACCCAAAAGAGGGACACATATTTTTACTTCCACTTCTAGACATTGCTTAACCGAGTATACGTACTAAATTTCTTCGTTATTTATATACATGCATCAAACTTAATAGTATTATATGTGAATATTATAAAATAAAAAAACTAAGTTGACATTGAATAAAAATAAGACTTTGAAAAATATTTATAAAGAGATCTATTATTTCACTTTATAAAAAATTGATGTTGTAAGAATAAATTAAATTCAACAACAACAAAAGTTATGTGTAGACAAATTATTTTATTTTATTTTTTAATTTGGTCTTATGCGTAGATAAATTATTTTACTATAATGACATGAAATAAGTACAATTTTGTCATGAACTCGCCATAAATACAACTATTGTTGCTTTGTTTATTAGGAAAAATATTTTACACGCATTTAATTATATGTATTAACCATCGTTTAATCAATATAACAATTAAATTATTATTTTTAAATAATTAAAATAATATAACACATGTACATCATTGAATTTATCTAAAATATTTTAAATTGAAGTTTATATAAATATTTTATATTGAAAATGTATATGATTTAAATTCTTTAATTAATTTGTACTCTACCTCAAAAAAGAGAGGTGTAATTTTTTGAGCTTTTATTTCATGTGTAAGTAAGTAAAGTAGCACTTGTACTTCCTTACTGAGCAGGAGAGAGTTTAAACTTTAGAGTCATTAATGTGAGAATGAGAGAGTAGCTAGTTAAACATAAGTGTAGATCCAAAAACAGTTGAGTTCAAGGAGGGATATGTAATTCAAGGCAAATCGAATGGAAAAGTTGTGTTCTGCCAGCTATGTTGTCAACCCACTTGTGGAACTTTGTTTCTTCAGATATAGTTTGGAGTCACCACGGTGTGATCAGTTGCATCTAAACCGTTCGATTAAAATTGTATGACTTAGATCACAATACAAAATTTTTATATTTAAAAAAGTTATAACTTGCATTAAGATCTAGACCTTTTGATATTGTACACTACATGCAGTGTTAGTGCACTAAATCTAAACCATGTTTTAAGTTGGTCCCTGTAGGGTCACCTAATGTAATTGCATTTCCTAAATAATACCATCCACTCAACAATTTTACGTATTCTCGTATGATTTTTTAATTGTATCAGTTATTGTTCATTAAATTACAGATAATTATTTTTGAACAAATAATAAATACTATGACTGAAAGATAAATTAATTCTTTCTTTTAAAGGATAAATGTAAAAGAAACGATACAAATCGTTAACAAATTGAATTATCAATTTTTTAACTACCGTTATTTAGTCAATAGTACTACTTTAACTTTTAAAAAAGATAAAAAATGACGATCGGTGTAAACAAGTTTTATAGTGACGTTTTATTAAAATTAAGTAAATGGTAATTTTAAAAACGTTATAATATTTGAGTAGATGACAAAATAATTGATTAGTATTGAATGATGGTGAAAAATTACTATATATCTTCTATTTATAACCATTGTTAAAAAAAATAATGATACTATTTTATATATGAGGTAGTAATTAATTGTTCTCTCTATCCCTAATTTTTTACCTTTAAAGTTTAGATTTGAATATGTATATTAAAAAATAATAAATTTAAATAAATATAACTTTTTACCCTTAAGTTGTTTAATACTAAAATTAAAATTTATTGAATGCTAGTTTTTTGTTTTTGTAAAGATAAAGGAATAGATTTTCTAAAATAACTAAAGTTTTCTAACAAACATATATAAAAAGTTAAAAAGATCAAATATTAGGAGGGATTAATATAACTACCTTGTCATAATCAACCCAATCCCTTTGAGTAAAAAAATAATCAATTAAATTCCAAGATTGGGACAGAGGGAATAATCTAATTTCATTGTCATATGATGAAAATCTAATTACAAGATTGGGACGGAGGTAGTAATCTAATTTCATTGTCATAATAATCAATTTAATTCCTAGTGCATCAACGGTATTCATTATTGTCAATGATCATAATAATTAAATGAACTTTTAATAGAAATACAAATAGAATTGACCAATTGATTATGAGTTGTTAGTTTGAGCATAATTTAGGTAGTGATATAGAAAGATGAGATGTAGAAAGAAGTTGTAACCCAAGAAATAAACAGGTCTCACTATTATCGACAGGATTGTGTATGTTTATTCATGTTTTATGAATTATTTCATTAATGACTAATTATATTTTTCTGTTAAACTATACTATCACCTTAATAAATGGGTTGATTTAGAAGAGAAATATGCAGGTCCACGTTAGTTCCTAAACGTTTATATAAAAAATAACGATTGAATTAAGGGTGGGACAATGAGGAGGCAGATACACATGTGCACATGCTAAACATAAATAGGGTGTATTCGGTCACAGCGACTCTCATTATCAAAAGTTTTAGTTTGTAGCTCCATTATCTCATTATCAAAAGTTTTAATTTGTAACGTGAATAACATGTGTGATATACTTAGAGCAACTACAACTGTTGTTGAATCTGTTTGTCTGCTTGTTTTTTTTAATCTATCTTTTTATTGATTAAAATAATATATTTTTTTTTTACTTTTAATTTTTTCTTTAGCAATTTTTATCACATAATTTTTTTTTCTTTCTACTAACAATATTATTTACTTATTTTTTTTATTATTTCAAAAAAAAAATTGACAAATGGATTCAAATCAATATAATATTTAACAATTTAAGTTGTATTTTATTCTAAATTATCAACATTCTAATTTTTAAAATTCTCAATTACCATAAGCAAATAGAACTTATGAATACTAAAACTCAAATGAATACTCAAGGTGAGAGTTTATGAAACTAAAGTATTGACAGATCCGACACAAGAATAAACACTAAATCAACCGCTATCTTTCAAATGAACTAAAGGATAAGCACCAAACCAACTACTCTCTCAAATGAATACTCAAATGAGAGTACACTCTCTCAAATTAACTCAAGGATAAGCACTAAATCAACTGCCCTCCCTCAAATAAATACAAGTGAGAGTTTCTGAAACTAAAGTACATCGACAAAGATGACACAAAGATAAACACTAACCGCTGTAGAGAATCAAAATTTTTAGTTAATAAAAAGGAGTCAAAATGTTTGAAAGTAACAAACAAATTAATTGTATCCTTGTATCCATGGCTAACATAGGAGTGTATACATGTCTTTTGCATCAACCAACACACTCACTCCTTTAACCATGCAATATGGATATTATAAAATGGGTCATGTTAACAAATGGTCAAATGGTTTAAAGATATTTGTTAATCAACTAAAAATGAAAATTAAAAATAAATTTTAGTAGAAAAAACTCAACTTTTTATAATTTCAAAATTTTAAGATATGAATTACATAATTTTTAAGATTTTTTTTCTACATTGTATTGTTAAACATCTCTTTTATAAAATATAATTCTACTTGAATCTCAAACTTTTGACAATGATAACATAGAGCATAATTTAAATAAATATAGTAGTAGTTGGGTTGGGATAGAAAGAATAATACCGTCGGAACTTTGCGCTACTCATATATGATATATCGAACATAGTCTGGAAGAGAATATTAACACAATATCTCATACTAATATTAATATATGAATTAAAGTTGTGAGACTCAATATAGTTCGGAAAAGTTAAACCATTAAAGTAAATAATGAATAAGTTGCTTCAAGATGATGTGTCAAAGTAGATCTCACTTAAAGAATCTATGTTGAGTTCATCATTGGAGGTGCTCTTAGTGAAATAACTATATACTTAACTATATACTTTCTCTGTAAATTTTGATAAGTACTACATTTTATATTTTTCCTAGGTAGTTTATTTTTTAGGAAAAGGAAGATGTATTAAACTAAAGGACTCTCAAAATGGACTGGCCCACAATTACGTAAGGAATTTCTTATTGGGCTTAGAAATAGCAAAATGGACAAGCAAGTGAGTGGGTTTAGTTCCCTTTTCTTGTTCAGTAATTATTCATTCAACTCTTCAGTTTTACTCACTAATGCAAAAAACATTACCGAAATTAGGGTATTGTTTTTCATACAAATTTTAACATATAGAATATAAAAATCTGAAATTTTAGAATATAAAAAATTGCTTGTATTTTTTTTGTCCTTGTTCACATACTCCATTGAACTTGAAGCCATATTAAACTCATGAAGTAATCAAACAAATACCTTAGCTAATTGGCCTCAATAGGTTGAAGGGGAAATTGAGGAATGAAAAAACCCTTACTGGGTTGATTCAATCTGATTCGAAGATGAGAGAATGAGGACAAAAATAATTCGCAAGATCGATGGTGAGTTTTAGAGTAAATGTTTCGACGACAATAGCATTTTAAAAACCATTTGAAGCTCAAGTAACAATAGTAACAACAACACCTTCGTCATTTTCTGATAACCGCTTCAAGACTTTAACGATGTCATAATAAAAAATCTAGGTAAGAATTAAAATAAAATAAAAAAATAAAAAGGGTGAGAGAGGTGGTTGAGAGGGTGAGTTGATGGGAAATATATAGGTTGCTAGAGTTTTTTTGTGTTAATGAGAAATAAAGAAGAAAAATAAGGTCGAATTGTAGGTTAAAATGTTTCTCTTTAAAACTTTTATCAAAATTCATTTTAAAATATGAAGTTATAAAATTTGTAGTGTAAAACAGAATACTATGAAATTTTTTTTTGTTAAGAGAACATATTTATGTAAAATATATACAAAATCAAATAAAAATATTAAAGTTAAAGAGCAGAATTATATAACAATTTATATTAATTTACTATTAATCTGATAGTTATGTCTAATCTCTTTTTATCCATAATAATTTTTCTACTATTCAAACATTAAATACAAACTTGTGAGTATATACTAGTTCACACATCATATATTTCATAATTTCTTAACAACCAAAGTATCTAGTGTATGTTAGGAACGAGCCTTCATTCAGCAAATACAACAACTACAAGAAAGTGTTTTGCTTTTCAAGACTTTAAAACAATCAAAATACTTTAGGAAGTTGTATGGAAATATGTTCTCAAATAAATTACAAATTTAAGCTAATTTCAACAACGTTTTTGTTTTATAAATGTATATCGAAACTTCAAATCTTCAAGAGGATTTATAGATTATCCAAAGAATTGTTTGACACAATATCTCTCATTTGTTGTTGAATTTGTCTTTATCCAGGGCTTTAAGTAGTGAAGATTTAAATAGTGTATCACAATAGACAAAATTTTATTTATTTTCTTCTTTGATAATTAATTTGAATAAGTTAATTTATATTTAACATTACTAAATTTTTAACTTTTATTTTTTGTCTACTTCTAAATGACACTTTTTGTTATGATTTTTAATAAAATCAAAATTTTAATTTCAATTATAAAAATAATTTATTTAATTACTAAGATTAAAATTAAATAGATAATTATATCAAAATTTTTAATTTAATAAATTTTAATAGACATTATAATAATATTCATATTATTGATTAAAATATTTATAATAAAATACACCTATTTTTTGTTGGTGTTGATAATACTTACTATAATATGAGCACAAAATGGTAGCGAGCGGATAAACATGCAATTACACAATTTTGATTCCGACAAACAATTAATGATACTTTCATTAGGCATAATATTAATAACTAATTGCCTCTGATACATCTTATCATCGGCAAAACTAATCCTTATCATATTCATAACTAATTGCATATGGTATGTTGAAGATAACAAAACTAATCTTTATAAAACTCATGTAACTTTTGTGAGAGTTTTATCAATCTCTAGCATGTCTAACATGATCGCACAAGACGGTGTCGAGTCAGTTTGAGACATAGTATAATATAATTACACAAAACGGTAACTACTCAGTTTTTTACATCTTTGAGATAAAAGTGAGTTGAATATTTAATATATATATATATATATATATTGATTTAAAAACTATAAATTTTAATTTATTTTTTAACTATAAAGTTGTATTTTGAAAGAAGTTTAATAAAATTGGGTTCATTTTAACGTTACATTTAACTAATTTGAACATGAAATATATCAAAAATTAAATTTTAAAATTAAAATTAATTCTATTTAACAACATGTAAATGATTTTACTTTTTGTAGAGTTGATTTTGACTCTTCTAAAATAAAATCAAATATGCACATAATAATAATAATAATAATAATAATAATAATAATAATAATTTAAATTAAACAAAAAAAATTTAATATTTCTTA
>JBBPBP010000003.1:58755809-58767122 GCA_037974735.1 Cicer chorassanicum | reverse complement strand
TTTTCTTCTGGGATTTTGTTCTGCAGTACATTGTCCAACTTCTCAGTCAGATTGCTGTTGCAGGTAAAACAATTTGCATTTAATCAGATTCCCGTTTTTATGTGTTATATTGACTCAATTATTGTCAACTTCATGCAGTTAATGATATTTTTTATAAGCCATCCAAGGTGGGATATTCGAAGAATGTCTTATAATGTTGCTACGAGGATTATTACTTCTGTCCCACAATTATCCGAAGATCTTCTTTCTGAATTTTCAAAGTATCTTAATTTGATTGGAGAGAAACTTTCAGCTTTAAGAATAAGGTAAATCGCTGATTGTACATAAATCTTTGTATTTATCATTTGAATTGGTGCAGGCTTGTTTAAGTTATAGGGTTTTAGATAGGAAGAGAGGGAAGATAATGAATGAAGACTTTATGATTATGGTCTGATATGTTGATGATATAAACGATTGATCTTTACTTGTACTAATACGAGTACTACTACTTCTAATTCTATCAAACAGGTAAACAAATCATGGTAATTAGTTAATAAATAAGAAATACTAGTAATTCTTAAGAGATAATTTAAGATACTCAAAGATATGGAATTTCTTTTAAGAGATAATCTAAGATAAAATCAGTGTATGACACAAGCTATTTCTCACATTATCTAACACTCTCCCTCAAGATTAAACTTAGAAAGCTTTAAATCTAATCAGTGTTATGAATAGCGGAAATAGCGAAACACCAAAAATGTGCTATGTGAAATAGCGGATAGCATTGCAGTCAAATAGCGGAGGCTGCATAGAGGTTGAAATAAGTAAATTATATATAAAAAAGGCATGTTGCGTACAAATAAAAAAAAGGGAGTGGAGGCTTAGCATAGCTTATATATTGAATGGTATACATATTATAGTGAATATAGGAGTAATACTCACCAACTCTTTAGTTTTTCTATTATAAAAAGAGGCCATGTTTGGCACTCATGCAAAATCTTCAGTTTTATTATTTTTCAAACCCTAAAATTATCTTTTTTCCGCTATTGCCACTATTTCGGCAAGCGGAAATTAATATCGGCTGCTATTTCCCTAATAGCGGGACTTGGATAGCGGTGCGGTTTTCATAGCAGATTCATCAAAATCCGCTATGCTATAGCGCCGCTATTTGACAACACTGATCCTAAGGGTTGTAGTAGGCCAGGCTGCACCTTTGATAGCTGTAGGGCCAAGCTCTACTCTGATAGTAGTAGGGCCAAATAATGCAAATGCTGTTTTGTATCAATCTTTGCTTCTACGGTTTTGCTTGTTGAAGTACACTTGTTTAATTTGGTTGGAACAACAACTTTCCCACAGATAGGAAACCCTTGTTTCACAAATATAGAAAAGGATGTTTGTGCTTCTCTTGCAAATCTTACTCCAAAACAAGGATAACAGTTGCGGGGATGACACTATTTGATGCAGTTAGGAAATATTACCCTGCTGATACTAATAAACATATAATTGCCTGAAAATGAAATACATTACTCAAAATTCATGAAACATTCATAATTAGAAATAAAAGTCACAATGCCCCAATGCATACTTGCAAATACCAGAAAATGTCGAGTAAACAAACAATTCAAGACTCTAAAGCCTTAAAATAACCCAATGCCCCATTCAAATGTTGGTTCTTGCCACTACCAAACAAAGTACCCCATTACCTCTTGTAAACAAGACTACCCATTACCATAAAATAACTACCAAATACCCCTTCATACAAAAAAATTATGTATAATGTGAAAAACTATGAGTTGGGCGTAACTAGCCCAATACCCCTCTCTCAAGACATAAACAACCTAGAAATCCTAGTTTTCTTTTCTCCTATCAGCCGCCTACCTACATCAACAACATGTCTTGGTATAAAGGTCTCAGTAGGGATGAGAGGGAGCAGAGATAGAGCAAGCGAAGGTGACCGAAACAAGGTTCACATCCCATAATGAAAATGAAGATGTAGGAATTCCCTGCGCAGAAAGAGCAGCAGCAGGAGTTCGTAGGAGAAACAGAAAAGAATGGGGTTAATTTTTTTTTTGTACGAAAACCCAATAATACCCTTGCAATGGATTAAAGGTAACTTGGCTATTTTCTTCATCTTGTTCATGCATCTGCAGCACTGAGATCTGTGTTATCTGCTCTGTGAATCCTGCTGCTACCAATGCTACACAGTTCTGGGACTCTATGTCACTGGTGGGGATGGTCACCCACTGCGATTCACCACAGAACTATCTTGTGCTATTGGCAACATAGATTCCACGGGAAGCAAGCCATCGATTTTTAATTTAAATTTACTGTAGTTTTGTTTAGATATGCCTTGATTCAGTTTGTTATTATTAAGATATTAGTTCTTTCCTTGTATATAATTCTGTTTTAATTAGGGTTGATATAGGTTTAGATTTATTCCCTTATTAAGAGATTTTCCCTATACAGTTTTGATTATAAATAATATCAAGCTGAGAGCTAGTCTCTCAAGTTATTCACTACCAAAACCCGATTCTCAACTTGGTATCAGAGCCTGGTTCAGTCTAGGGATCTGTGGGTTATGGGCCCTCCACACTTCCACTGTGGGTTTCTCATGAGTCATGACTCCTTATCAAGGATTGTAAAAGTTTCTCATGTCATTGCAGTCACACTGCTAAAATTAGTCTATTTTTGCTATTTTTTGAGCTCTCATGTTTGAATTTGCAGTGACACTGATATTTCTTTGGACCCTCAAGTTCCATTCATTCCATCCGTTGAGGTTTTGGTAAAGGCTCTACTGATAATGTCACCAGCAGCTATGAAAGTTGCTCCAGATTCATTTATCAGAATAATTCTTTGCTCACATCATCCATGTGTAGTTGGTAGTGCAAAAAGAGATGCAGTGTGGAAGGTACTACTTATGTGTTGTCTTATTTTACTACAAAATATTATTTTTACTTATTATTGTTTTGCTTCCATTTTGCAATTGATTTCTGATCACCATATCACCTAGGAGTTAATTAAAAAAGACGGGAGTCCTCATAATACCTTATGCATGTGATCATGTTTTAGCCGAAATAATAATGCACAAGTTGCTGAAGCGTTTAAATATTTCTATTTTTGAGTATGTCTACTATGGCAGGATCTATACATGGCGAATAATACAAATGGCGAGTAGATCTTTAGTCACTGTCATTAGTGTCTTAAAGTTCATTGTTTTTTTTTGGTTGGTTGACTTGTTTCATTTTTTTCCAGAGGCTCTCTAAGTGTCTACAAGCACATGGCTTTCAAGTTATTGATATCGTTTCTGCCAATGTGGTAAATTTCGTACAGGTAATGAACTGCAAATCCCTGGTGCATTTGTTTATGCTGATGTTTGATTTAAATTTCTGAAGGGATTAGAATATTAAATATCTCTGTTTTCTATTCCTTATACTGTGGCAAAATCTAGTCACCTGCTAGAGTTGGTTGCATACTTGCACCAGTACTTTGGCTCATATTATTATTTTTGGTTTGCTTGATGGAATCTAATATTCAATTGCATCATTCATAATTTTTACTTATTGTTTGGGATGGTACAGTGGTTGCATCATAGAATTGGCTATATACTTTATTTTCTGATTATGTGCATTTGATAAACTGACATTCTAACAAATGGAAACTTCATTTTTGTCTCATTTTTCATCTATTTATTCGAGTTGCTTTGTATACTGTCTACTTTTGTCCTATTGGGTTGACCCCAGTTTCATGTACAAATAGTATTTCGTTGATGGAAGGTTAATTTTGTATTGCTAACTGGTCAAATGGTATGTTGTTTCGCAGGTTGTACTAGGACCAATGGGTTTGAGGAGTGCTAATCCACTAGAACAAGAAGCAGCAATATCATCACTGTCCAACTTGATGTCTATAATCCCTGGAGATACATATACAGAATTTGAGAAGGTTGACATGTTATTCTTCTATATATTCAGTTTGTTTATTGTTCATTTGGAGACTAATCTTTGAAGCTTGTGATTGATCTGTCAATGTGAATTCTGATTGCTGACTACCATACCACATTCCTGATGCCAGCATCTGCTAAATCTTCCCGAGCGGTTTTCTCATGATGCACTTTCAGAGAATGACATCCAGGTAATTCACATGATGCTTGCAGCACAGCCTACTGATATTATCATTGTGATGTTTTTTCACACTTCGTCTTAGGTTTTGGTCCCTCATCAACTCTCAGTATTGAATGTGTAAACGGGAGAGTTTCTTTATTCTGTGTAATTCTATTTTTGAAATGAACTCAGGATCGAGTTTCATATTTACAGTCATTTGGGAAATTGAATTGCAGGGCAGTTGTCAGTCTGTTGTAACAGCCTTTAACAATAAAATTAATTATCTGATTCTGTTTATGTAGACTATATAACAATGGGCATATCAATATCAGTTTGTTTTTTTGATTGGTTTCAGATATTTCATACGCCCGAAGGAATGCTTTCCACTGAGCAAGGCATTTATGTTGCTGAATCTGTTGCTTTTAAGAACACAAAACAAGCAAAGGGACGCTTCCGGATGTATGATGATGAAGATAGCTTGGTACATCTTAATTGTTTTTCTGCTTACTTTGCTCCATTCACCGTTAGTTTTGTGTAGTTATGTCCTATTCCTTTGACTAGGATCATGCCCAATCTAACCAGTCAATGAAGAGAGATCAACCTAGTAGAGAAGCTGCCGGTGCAGGGAAAAAGGATAATGGGAAGGCAACAAAGAAGGCTGGCAAGTGTTCCCATTCTACTGTCCTGAAGTTTGTGCTTTTTGAATTGAAGTTTGCATAGCCTGGTTTTGATTGACGAAATATTTGTGATTCATTTAGACAAAGGGAAGACAGCAAAAGAAGAGGCAAGAGAGTTGCTACTAAAGGAGGAGGCTTCCATACGTGATAGAGTCTGTGAAATACAGAAAAATCTGTCTTTGATGCTTAGAACTCTTGGAAATATGGCCGTTGCTAATTCAATTTTTGCACACAGTAGACTGCCTTCAATGGTATTGGAATGCTTCCTGCTGATATTTGTTGATCTGTTGTGAAATATATGTGATGGCACTTGAACTAGCTACCGTCATGGCATCATTCTGAGTTTTAAAACTATTGTTGTTTTCTTTTTAAATTTGTGGTGCATTTATTTATTTCCTACTTTCTATTCTCTTTTTATGTGAATGTAATAATATATTGGTGCGATTCTGAGTTTAAATATTTGCCAGGTGAAATTTGTTGAACCTTTACTGCGATCACCTATTGTAAGTGATGAGGCCTTTGAGACCCTAGTGAAATTGTCAAGATGCACTGCTCCCCCTCTATGTGATTGGGCCCTTGACATTTCCACTGCCTTACGTCTAGTTGTGACTGATGAATTTAATCTTCTGTTTCCATCGGGTGCTGAAGGGGAAGTCAACCAAAGACCATCCGATGGCCTTTTTGAGCGAATTATAGATGGCTTGTCCACTTCATGTAAATCAGGAGCACTTCCCGTTGATTCTTTTTCCTTTGTATTCCCTGTAAGCAATAATACTTTCAAACACAGTTTAATTAATTTAGCAAAGCTTCTATGCTTCTAATTTAGATTCTGATTCTCAATAGATAATGGAGCGAATACTTTTGTGCTCAAAGAAAACAAAATTTCATGATGACGTGCTTCGGTTATTTTACTTACACATGGATCCTCATCTACCTCTTCCTAGGGTTCGAATGCTATCGGTAATTTTTCCAACATTTCATGCTTATTTTGTCTGCTGTTTTGTTTCACCAATTGCTTTCCATCTGATTAAAACTCTTCTCTGTAGGTCCTTTACCATGTCCTCGGTGTTGTTCCAGCTTATCAAGCATCAATAGGACCTGCTCTAAATGAGCTGAGTCTTGGTTTCCAGCCCGATGAAGTTGCTTCTGTACGGATGCTTTGCTCTATGTGTATTGGTTTCTCTTTGTCTGGGTTATATGTCTCTGTAACAATGCTTATATTAGTTCTTGAATTGTGATTTTAAAGGCACTTTATGGGGTTTATGCGAAAGATGTTCATGTGAGAATGGCATGCTTAAACGCTGTCAAGTGTATACCTGCTGTTTCAAATCGTTCTCTACCCCAGAATACTGAGGTTGCAACAAGTATATGGATAGCATTACATGATCCTGAGAAGGTTTGCTCCCTTGTTCCCTCAAAATTTACAGGGTCTATTCTTGCTCTTTCAATTTACCTTGTCCACAGGGAATCAACTGCGGCTTTGCAAAAAGTGATATGATGTATAAGGTTATTTGGTTTTAATTCTATTTCTCTTTAGAGTAGAAGAGAAACCTTCTATTCTGAAACTCTTACATGACAGGGTTGTATAGGCAGTCTGAGGTTGTTACTTCATACTCGCATGGCATTTTCTCTTTAGAGTATTACTCTATTTTAATGCATTGATTAATAATTTTGCTTTAGTCGTTACAGTTCACTATTATTATTATTATTATTATTATTATTATTTATTTGCCCTGCGTACCTAACTAAACAAATGCTGTTATATTTAGAGTTGTCAAAATGGGTCAACCTAGCTCACATGGGTTGGTGCAAAAGTAAGTTGAACCAGGTGTGCTTAGTTTTTTAGTTAGCCAAAAAAAGGCAACCCTGCTCGACCCACCCCAGCACAGTGGGTTGTCTCACCTTTTTTTCTCTTCCCAAAGATGATTTTTTCCCTTTCCAACAAACAACTGTGGCTCTTTTTTTCAAATGCTTCACTTGCACTTGGGTCCATTTACTTTTTGTTGGCTGGCCCACTAAGTTGAGTGAGAGATGGCATTAATAAACTGAGAGGCTACTTTACTCAAATGCAGTTACATTACAATTTTAACGAGTTAAAGTTTTTAATGGCTTTCTTATTACTGATATTTTGAAACAAAGGTAGTACTGAGATTGGATTTTTCTGATAAAGTTAAGTTATCATATACATTGAATAATGAATTCTTGAGAAGCTAAAATATCCAATACTTTTTAATATTACGGATTTAAGACTTAACCAATAAAATATGACAAATTAAATAGGCATAAAAAATATGTTATGGTAATTAATTATCCTAGCTCTCATGTATATTTCCTTTATGCTTAAGTTATCCTGTAGTTATGATTTCTTTTCATAAATGTTTGAAGAGGTTCTCATTCACTTTGTATCTCTACAGAAGCTCATATTTATAATTTGTTGCTCTTGGAAAGTTGTTCGGATTTCTACTTCTGTGATTTTCACTTTACTCCTTAAACTCTAACTATATTATAACAACTAATTTACAATGTTTGATATTTCAGTTAGTTGCTGAAGTGGCAGAAGACATCTGGGATCATTATGGGTTTGACTTTGGAAAGGACTTTTCGGGAATTTTCAAAGCACTTTCTCATGTTAACTACAATGTTCGCTTGGCAGCTGCTGAAGCTTTAGCTGCTGCCTTGGATGAATATCCAGATTCTATACAGGTATGTTTGCTTATAACTTTCAACCTGTCGTTGGGCATTTTATCTCATAACTTCTAATAATTTTCAGGAGTCCCTTTCCACTTTATTTTCACTGTATATTCGTGACATGGGAATTGGAGATGACAGTGTTGATGCTGGTTGGCTGGGTAGGCAAGGTGTAGCATTAGCACTGCATTCTGCTGCCGATGTGTTGAGAACAAAAGACTTACCCGTTGTAATGACATTTCTAATATCGAGAGCACTGGTAATTTTTACAAGCATTTTTGAAATTTTTTATTAGATTTTTCAAACTGAAACATATTTTCATGCTGAATTGCTCAGATTTGGCGTGTGTTGAAGTTATATGGTTAGTTTTTTAAGTATAGGGGTACCACAACCAACACTATGATGACTTAAAAAGCCAAAATATAGAGAAAAACAAATGTATCTCAATGAATATTTCCTCTGTACATTGAGAGATTATATCATGAACTCCCTAGGAGCTAAACTTTCTATATACATTACACAATTATATCTGAAAAATATGAGTAAATTTCTGTGTTTCGTGTGAGATCAAACCTTCTATGTATAATGATGTTGTGTTGACTAGGACTACCAACTATTAGCCTAGGATTTTGCACAATCAAAGAATAATGAAAACATACACTGAATTTTAACACTCTCCCTCAAGTTAAAGCTTACTATGCTTTAAGCTTGTTACATCGAAACATTTATCACAAAAATTAAAACTAAGTTTGACAACTGTTGGACTTGTTTGAGAAGAGAAGGCACCATTAAAAGGCGTCACTAATATGATTAAAAGGCGTCACTAATATGATTCATATGTGGGAATAGAGTCACCACCAGATTTATCGTTGATGGGAATAAAAGGCGCCACTAATATGATTCAAATGTGGGAATAGAGTCACCACCGAATTGTTCGTCGGTGGGAATAAAGGGATTTTTTGATCAAATGGTACCTTGTCCTTGAAACCAAGTTCCCACAGCAGCAGCCCAATCTGCGTAATTGGCAAAACCGACCAATTTTTCGCAAGGAATGAGTGGAAGAGTAGTGAAACTGAAAGTGCCAGAAAAGCAACAGATACAGTGCCGGACATGATGATCTATGTGAAGATGAAAGGTTGTAGAAAAATCACCAAAAGATGGTAAACACCTCGGAATGTGATAGAGGGGCTTCTGATGTGGTCGGCGCTTGAAAACAGTAGCCGGAGAGAACTGCACGTGCGGGTTTTGTGGCGGCACGTGGGGCCCACACGCAGAGAACGTGGAGGCACGCGTGGTGGCTGTTGGTGACGGGAAAAGCACCGTCGTGCTCGTTGGAGGATTGCGCAGCAGTCTGTGGGGGTTTTAGGTAGTGGGTCGCATTGGAAAAGGTGCAGCTGGTGTTGGCACAACAGTAACAGTGTAAATAAGCACAGAACTATGGTGCAAGTGGAAAATGCAGAGAAGACAGCGAAAGGGCCGCCGGAGTTGACGATGATGGACAACTGATTCTAGCAAACAATTAAAAGATTGAAAGGTGGTGCCGTCGGCAGCAAAAAATCGTCGCCGGCAGCGGTAGTGAAGCACAAAGACAGGTCACAGAATCAAAAGCTGCCCTGGTACCACGAAGAATATGAGTAAATTTCTGTGTGTTAGGTGTGAGATCACACCTTCTATTTATAATGATAGTTGCAATAATTACATTCAATGTCTAATAAGTTTTGTTGACTAGGAATACTAACAATTAGCCTAGGATGTTGCACAATCAAAGAATAATAAAAACTAAAAACGAACACTGAATTTTATCAATATCCTAATTTAGAATATCCTTTCCTTGATCACACAGTTATGACTTCCAACAAAACTTTAAGAGATACTTTTAGTTACTCTAAATTACCAAGATATAATCAAAAACTCCAATATATTCAAACATAGTCAATGCCTTGATGAGGATTAGTATTAGTTTTTGCATCATTCAAAAATGAAATACGAGCAGTGCCGTGGCTGCACTGTGTTTTTTGTGTTGCAACCGTTGCATATAATTTAGGGTTCCTGAAATAACGTAATGGGCATGTTCTTTTTGTCTGGACCAATATAGGCTCTAAGTTTTAACTGAACCGCTAGTGAACCATATTATATCTGAAGTATTGAAGTAATTATTCTTAAGATATACAAAATTAACACACAACACAATGAAATTAACACAATAAAAACTAAAATAAACATAATCAAATAATAGGAAAAACAGTATACTATTTTAGTAAATATTATCTATTTTTTGTAAAACATAATTACTTATATATTTATTATAAAAATATCTAGTTATATAGTCTTAATTATTTTATATTATATATATTTAAATAATAAATAATTCAACTAGCGCCCATCCCGCACCCCACCATCTGCTATCCCAGTTTTCGGGTCAGCCACTCCATTCTGCCATGCGAGATTGACAACTTAAATTATTATATTCAGATGGAGTCAGTGCCTGGCTGAATCTTGCATGATGTCTATTGAAGAAATTGGACCCTCCTTGTTGATAATGTTAACAAAAAGTGTAGAAATTCATAAGAAAAAAGAAATCTATGTATTACACCTAGGGTTTTGTTGCATCGCATTTGATGAACGGACAATAATATCCCCTCCCCCACAACCCTATTCATCCTTGAGCAATTAGAAATAGGATCCAATGAAATTTGACAGACTACAAATAGTATAATACTGCTAAAACAAAAATGGGAACTTTGAGAACATAATATATAAAACATATATACCATAAACCTATCCCCAATTACATTAGAAATACAATATAATGTACCCTGTTTTGATAAGGAAATTAAATTATTAAATTTTTTCTTATGCTTTTTACTTTATATAAGGAAGTATAGTACTATAGTAAAAGAATCAACCTAAGTTTAAAATTAAATAAAAAAAGTTGAGGCTCTCTGCTCCTACAGTTATGCTTTGTTGATTGCAGTGTTTTTATAAATTTTGCATGCGAACTGTTATCATGCTCTTTTTGGAAATTTTCGTAAAACAAGTATTTATTATACATTAAATGGCAAATAGTATTTGACTACGGGGTTGTTTTGATTTGCAGGCTGACCTAAATGCTGATGTTAGAGACAGAATGATTAATGCTGGTATATTGATCATTGATAAAAATGGAAAGGACAACGTCTCGTTGTTATTCCCCATATTTGAGAACTACTTGAACAAAACGGTGAGTTCCATGTCATATTGGAGATACATATTCCATATACTCCTCGTGAGATTGTTCTTTATCTGTAATCAGACACTTAATTTGTGTATAAGAGTTATGGGTGATCTATTTTTGCTAATAGATTTAACCCAAATTTCTTAGGCACCGGATGAAGAACAGTATGACTTGGTTCGTGAGGGTGTGGTTATCTTCACTGGAGCTCTGGCGAAACACTTGGCAAAGGTTATTACTAAAGTTTCACTCTTTTATTACTTATTACCCTAAATTATGGATTGATTTTGGTAGCAAGTTTACTTTAAACTTTTTTTATAGTATTTATATTCCTGTTTGAGCAGGATGATCCCAAGGTTCATGCTGTTGTGGACAAATTATTGGATGTTTTGAACACTCCTTCAGAATCTGTTCAACGTGCCGTGTCTGCGTGTCTATCTCCCTTAATGCAATCAAAGCAGGTATGCAGGGGGAGTCTTCTTGTTATTATTTATGCTTTTAGTTCCGGTTCCATGGAAGATTATTAGATGGATCTTTATTGGAGTTCCACTATGTTGGTGTTATATAAAAATGGAGGAGAAGAACTCTGGTGTATAATTATTCTTGCCCTTGTTTGTTTGTTTTGGTGGATAATTATTCTTCCTTCCTTCTTTTTTTTTTT
>JBBPBP010000003.1:58740890-58755750 GCA_037974735.1 Cicer chorassanicum | reverse complement strand
ATCTTTAGTTTTTCTTTTCTGTTGTTACTTCCCTCCTTTTTTCTCTGTTTTTTTTCGAGTTTTTCTTTTCTTTTCTTTTGTTACTTAGTTACTCTTTTACTTAGTTTTGAGACATTGTTTAATTATGCATGTTTATATAGTATTATTTATGTAATTCGTCCAAAAAAAATAGAGGTAATCCTGCTATCCCGGTTTCCAGGGTTGGCCGCGACGTGCCGTTATCTGGGATTAATTAAATAGCATTTATATATTTGTGCAGTAGTATGTTGTTGAAAGTTATACTTGAACCAGTTGCCAAATTCTTGCAGTATCCATGTCTTTGTTTGAGAGTAATTCCACTTTGTCAAGAGTTCAAATATGCTAGTTAATCAGCGCACACCTTCAAATAGTTACATACTATACACATGAATAAATTTTTCATACATTTTGATGTTTTCTGAATGTTTACTGAAATGTTATGTTTTGTTATTTGATTTGATATCTTCTACCAATAGGATGAAGCAGCAGCTCTTGTTACTCGATTACTGGATCAGATGATGAAAAGTGAAAAATATGGAGAGCGCCGTGGAGCTGCTTTTGGACTTGCAGGAGTGGTTAAGGGATTTGGCATTTCTTGCTTGAAGAAGCATAAAATTGTACTTATTCTTCAAGAGTGTCTTGCTGAAAGGTTGGAGTCTTCTTTATTATAAAGTTTTATGTATTCTTAAAGAATGTCTATATTCAAAATTCCCAACAGTGTATGCAATTTCATGAAAAATGCAGTTTATGTTGTTGTACCAGAACCATGGCCATGAAAGTGTAAGAAAAGGGAATATACCTATCTGCCTTACATTGTTATTTTCAAACTACAGGAACTCTGCTAAATCTCGTGAAGGAGCCTTACTTGGATTTGAGTGCCTTTGTGAAACGCTTGGAAAACTATTTGAACCGTATGTTGACAAGTGTTTTGACCCATAAGTTATTATTTCTTCACGTAGTTTTATTTATGGTTTTATATTCTTTTCACCATGACTGTTTTCAGGTACGTGATTCAGATGTTACCACTTCTTTTGGTTTCTTTCTCTGATCAAGTAGCCGCAGTTCGGGAAGCATCTGAAGGTGCCGCCCGTGCAATGATGTCTCAACTTAGTGCCCAAGGAGTGAAGCTTGTCCTTCCATCTCTTTTGAAGGTGATAGACATTGCTTATCATTATGAATGATAAAACATTTTGTGTGCAGATCTTGGTTGTCAATAGGGCCATTTAGCGCTAGGATCACGTCGGTGCAGCACGTTACAGTAGCTGGCCGCCACTGTGAGGTCATGTGCGTAACACAATAAAGGTGTGGGTGGTGCGCCGGAGTTTTGCGGTGGTGTGGTTCTTTTTGCGACTGGAGCGGCGAAACAGACCCGCCTCGATGTATGATATAAAAACCCAAAAATGCCCTTAAAATAGAGATGCTTCCAATGGAACTTTTTGCTATTTTGCACACTAAAAACCATTATGGCGCCTTTCTTTCTTACTTTCTGTCTTTATGCTGCCAAAGTTTCCTCTACAACTTCCATTCTCATTAAGTAGAACAAGAGTGACTGAACGAGAATCTCTGCCGAGTGGCATCTGTCGACCCAACTGCCAGCTGCACCGACCCAATCACCAGACCCCGCCACCGCATCTATCATCTCCGTGCAGAACACTCTCTGCACAACCTTATATAATTTTCTCCCTTGTTTTTACTTCCCCCCTCTTTTATGTGAATAGAACAGAGAAGGCCATATTAAGGATATGCTTTTTAATTCTCTCCTCTGTTTTCTGCTAATAGAGCAGAGTAGGCTCGGTTTATTGTTCCCCCATCTGTTCAGCCATGGCAACTTCATCTCAGTCTTGATGCTATTGCTAATGATCTTTGATTCCTTTTGACTAGAACTTTTTTAGTTTTTATATTTCGTTACTTCAAATCTTACAGGTTTATACTTGTTTGCTTGCTTGATTTTTGTTGGTATTTACACGTGTGTTTTGCGGCAGACTTGTGACTTTTTATTGCTAGTTTTGAAGAAATTATAAATTGAGTTATCTGGTAAATTTTACAGTAACTTAATGTTTAATCATGTAATCTGTCCAAAAAATAGTCATACAGTGGTCATCCCGCCAAACGCTATCCTAGTTTTTTGGGTTTGCCTCATTGCTGTCTGGGATTGACAATATAGGGGCAGATTAAAGACATGTGCATTGCTGTGTAATTCTAAATATATGCAATAATAGTATAACATTGTTTGGAGTTGTCAAAAGGTAAATCAGATATTTTATTCAGCAATAATAGTGCTAGTTGTCATCTTATACGTTTTAATTCCAAATCATGACTACAAGTGTTTGACCGATGCTTTCTGCATGAGATGTTTATTAGTTCCCTATTGATGAATAATAAGAATGCCAGATCCAGGCATTTGGTTGTCCATGTGAATTGAGAGAATTCTATTGTAATCGTATGCATATTTTTTGTTTGTACTAATAGATAATTCTTAGTAATTAAGATCCCAAATAGTAACTATTTGAAACCGGAACAAGTGAGGGTATATTACTACTTCCTCCCATACTATCTTTTCCTCGTTAAAGACCAATTTGAGATGAGGCTGAAAACACTGCGATAAGAGTGACTTGGGCAAATGACAAGCCAAGACAGACATAGTTGTTTACAAACAATCTGTAACAAATGATGCGCACAGCCCGACCAGAAATGCATTCTAACAAGGTAGAAGTAGAGCACCAAATAGGATCATTTCGGCAACAGTTAGGTTAATGGTTGCCGGAATTTTTTTGCGAACTGTGATTTGTGACAAATGCATGGCTGTATAAACAATGAATAATGATAGGCTATAGCAATTAGTAACAGTCGGATGGGGGAGGTAGTGCAACTCAAGTGGGGACAATCATGCTGCAATGAAGAGACATGGCAGAAGAGGTGACTATTTGAAGTTCCAAAATTTGGTGATCTTGACAGCGGATTAGTTATGAGACAATTCACAGAGGATCGAACCTAACTCTAGATACCATTTTGAAGTTGAGTTTTCGATAAAAGGAGAAGAATAAAAAGAAATATTATTATGAATCATGGTGCAATAAACTTGATAGGCTATAGCAGCAGTTGGATGGCGGAGGTAGGGCGACTCTAGTTGTGACAATAATGCTGCAAAGAAAAGACACAACAGAAGAGGTGACTAATTGAAGTTCTGAGTTTTTGGGATCTCAACAGCGGAATAGTGATGGGATAGGTCACATAGGATTGAACTAGGCTCTAGATATTATGTTGAAGATTTAAGTTTTAGATAAACGGAGGATAAGAATTAGAAATATAATTTGATGCAGTAAACATTTTAGTAACTTGATACAAAAGACTAAACACTATGATTTAAAAAACTAAATTTTATAATTATGTTGTCATTATGAGCTTTTCATAAATATATGTAGAGTGATCTAAAAAATAATTATATACACACAGAAAGTGTATATTAGTTCTAAATGATTTTTTATGTAATGAAATTCATATTCACTTAATTGAGTTAACACTGTTTGAATTAGTAAGTTATGAACTTATTGATTAAGCAGTACCTCTCATAATTTATAAAATTTCATCTTCCCAACATTTACCTCTCATATCCACTTAATTGAGTTATATAGTGGTTTTACTCTGATTTTTTCGACATTTACCGTGCTTTTATTGCAAAGAACTATTCAATAGCTAATCTATATGCTCAGGGTCTTGAAGATAAAGCTTGGAGGACAAAACAAAGTAGTGTACAATTACTTGGTGCTATGGCATACTGTGCTCCTCAACAGTTGTCTCAGTGCCTCCCTAAGATTGTACCAAAATTGACTGAGGTATTAGATTAAACCATCACAGTATAATAAGTATGTTTCTTGTAACTTATCGATTGCATTACCTAAATCCATATCTGTATTTTAAGGTTTTGACTGATTCCCATCCTAAAGTCCAGTCAGCTGGGCAAATGGCCCTTCAACAGGTTAGCCTTGGGTTATATACTATTTTACTGTCTCCATTTGATTACCTGTACAGTAGGTTATTGTTGCATTTTATTTATATGTATGTATTTTCTGTTTTTCAGGTTGGAAGTGTGATAAAGAATCCAGAAATATCTGCTCTTGTCCCTACACTACTTAAGGGACTTAGTGATCCCAATGAGCATACTAAATATTCCCTTGATATTCTTCTCCAAGTAGGGTTTTTGACTTGTACTTTGGTAATTTAAATCTTATATTTTGTTGCCTTTAATCTGATCTGTTGGCTGCAGACAACCTTTGTTAATTCGATTGATGCCCCATCACTTGCATTGTTGGTACCAATAGTACACCGAGGACTGAGGGTACGGAGTGCTGACACTAAGAAGAGGGCATCACAAATAGTTGGAAACATGTGTTCGTTGGTTACCGAGCCTAAAGATATGATACCATATATAGGATTATTGCTCCCTGAAGTAAAAAAGGTACAGTCTCACGGTAGCTTTTGCAATATGTGTATTAGCATTGACCCTTTGTTCATTACGTGTATATATCATGAGAGCAGGTTCTTGTGGATCCTATCCCAGAAGTTCGGTCAGTTGCTGCTAGAGCCATTGGATCCCTTATTGGGGGAATGGGTGAAGAAAATTTCCCTGATCTTGTCCCATGGTTGTTTGAAACTCTGAAGTCTGACAATAGTAATGTCGAACGCTCTGGAGCGGCTCAAGGCCTGAGTGAGGTCAGTCCCCCCCTAATTCTCTCTCCCTCTTTGGCTAAAAAGTATGGAATGATGCTAGGTTCCATTGTTTGGATTGTTCAAATAAGATGAATTGGAATGAAACCTGATTGAATGCATTTCATTTCATGCTGTCCAATAATCTTTTTATTTACCTCCACTTGGGTGATATGAGATGGACCTGATCTTTCCCTCCATTCAATCATTAAAACCAAACAAATAGATTGGCAGCTTCATTCATTCCCCACTATCCCATTTCACTCATCATCATATATCCAAACTCAGCTTCGTAGCACTATCTGTTGTACAGATGGTGGTTGGAGGTCTTGCTATCGAACACTAACATCTAAAATCATATGTACTTGTGATTAATGAAAAGAAATTGTGAGGTTGTTATGTGATTTAGAGATTTAATTAGAATCAGACTGATAAGATTCATGCATGACTGTTTATCACATTGGAATAGGTGATCAGAATTGAATATTATCATCATTCTTTGGGTAAGGAATTTTGCCTCTTTTATTTAACTATTTGATGTACTCCACCACCTGAACGAAACTTCAGGTCTTAGCTGCACTTGGCGTTGTGTACTTTGAGCATGTATTGCCTGACATTATTCGAAATTGCTCCCATCAAAAAGCATCTGTTCGAGATGGATACTTGACATTGTTCAAGGTAAAACAATTTAATTTGATTTTTGTTCTCATTTATAATTTCAGAAGATTATTTTTACAGAACTTTGTTTAATCAGTTTTTCAAAATATTAGTATTTGCCACGGTCATTAGGAGTCCAGTTCCAAAACTATCTTCCCCAGGTGCTGCCTGCTATCTTAGACGGTATGCTATTTTTAATTTTTGGGTCTGGTAACGTGCTTTGTTGCTGTTCTTGGTATGCCATCTCTAAATTATTGTGTTCATTTTTTTTTAATCGTTATAGGTCTTGCTGACGAGAACGAATCTGTCCGTGATGCTGCACTAGGGGCTGGCCATGTCTTGGTCGAACATTATGCAACAACGTATGTCCTAACCTTGGTTTCAGGCACCACATAGTTAATGATTGTATTGGACTTAATTTTTGCAATATGTAATTGTGTAACGTTAAATGCATGTAAACTATTAAATTATTCATAGCTGTTGCTATTTTTGCTATATCCTTGATCGTCTTCATTACGAAGGCCATTAATTGTTTCTATTAAATATTCACAGGTCTCTACCTCTTCTCCTACCAGCTGTTGAGGATGGTATATTTAATGATAGTTGGCGTATTCGACAGAGCTCTGTGGAGCTTTTGGGTGACCTGTTATTCAAAGTATGTAATGGTCATATTACAGCAAATCAATCAGCAGACTTGTTTTGGTTTATGAGCCAATTTATTCCTTTCAGGTTGCTGGAACTTCTGGTAAAGCTTTACTTGAGGGGGGAAGTGACGATGAAGGTTCTAGTACCGAGGCTCATGGACGTGCCATCATTGAGGTTCTGGGGCGTGATAAGCGTAATGAAGTACTTGCTGCATTGTATATGGTTCGAGCAGATATTAGTTTGTCAGTACGCCAGGTAATGATTTTTCTACTCGCCTTTTTTTTCTTGGCAGGGTTCATTATTATTTGTCAATATAAATCTCAACTGTCAAAACTGAATGCTTCTTTTTCAGGCTGCATTACACGTGTGGAAAACTATTGTAGCAAATACTCCGAAAACTCTTAGGGAAATAATGCCAGTTTTGATGGATACTTTAATTGCATCCCTTGCATCAGCGTCATCTGAAAGGCGGCAGGTATGCACTCTTATGGAAACTATTGTCACAGCTTTCAGAAATTACATGTCCTTATTGCTAATTTTCGTGCAGGTTGCTGGACGATCATTGGGTGAGCTTGTCAGGAAGCTTGGTGAACGTGTGCTTCCCTTGATAATCCCAATTTTATCCCAGGGCCTGAGTGACCCTGACAGCAGCAGAAGACAGGTTAGTATAATTTATGGTGCTAGGATTTTATTTATATCTTCGAATGAAAACATATATACAATGGACATTTCAAAAAGCCAATAGCTATGTTACTTGATACAATTATTATTTCATTGCTTGAAAGGGTGTATGTGTTGGTCTGAGTGAAGTAATGGCAAGCGCTGGTAAGAGTCAGTTGTTGACCTTCATGAATGAGCTCATCCCCACTATTCGAACTGCCCTTTGTGATAGGTTTGTTTATTTTAATGTGTTCACTGATTTTTAAATTTTTTTACCCTGCATTATCTTATATTTAGATGGATATGTTTACAGTGAGCCTGCAGTTCGTGAATCCGCGGGCCTAGCCTTCAGCACTCTGTACAAGGTTGTCCTTTTTTTACTTTTTTTCAAGCTTTAGCTAGTGGTATCAGGTTAAACTCAAATATTTTACTGTACCTCATCCCTGAAAAAATCGCAATGTAGAGTGCTGGAATGCAAGCTATTGACGAGATTGTTCCGACTCTTCTACATGCATTGGAAGACGATAAAACCTCCGACACTGCACTTGACGGCCTTAAACAAATTCTGAGGTAATATATGTGGTGCTGTCATTGTCACAGGGTCATTAATAGTGAATTTATTGTTTCTACCAACTTGCCAGCTGACTGATCTATTGCATTTTCTTTTTATAGTGTAAGAACAAGTGCAGTATTGCCTCACATTCTACCCAAACTGGTTCATCCTCCATTGTCGTATGTGTCTCTTTGTTTTGATTCATTTGTTCTGGATGTTTTATCTTTGCATCTTAATTAAAAAATTGCTGGTACATGGTCAGTGCCTTCCATGCACATGCTCTGGGGGCTTTAGCAGAGGTTGCTGGGCCTGGTCTTGACTTTCATCTTGGTACCGTGCTTCCTCCTTTGCTATCAGCTATGAGTGATGTTGACCAGGTAGAATATACATCTTCAGACATCGTATTTGCAATTTATATTTGACTATTTGCTGTGTTTTCCTCCTATAGAATGTAGAAGATTATTTTTTTTGATGCATAATGTAGAAGATTATTGAATGCTTTTTTATTTACTGTTGAAATTCTAGGAGGTCCAAGCTTCCGCTAAGGAGGCTGCTGAAACAATAGTCTTGGTTATTGATGACGAAGGTGTTGAGCCACTCATATCAGAGCTTGTGAGAGGTGTTGGCGATAGCCAGGTACCTGTCTTGTTATAACCTCTATAATTTAATGCTCTCCAGTATTTGGTCCTTCTCACTTTTTTTTGGACAATTTATGTCAACAGGCTGCTGTCAGAAGATCCAGTTCATATCTGATAGGATATCTCTTCAAAAATAGCAAGTTATATCTGGTTGATGAAGCTCCAAACATGATATCTACCCTAATAGTCCTATTGAGTGATACAGATTCATCTGCTGTTACTGTGAGCTGAATTAGTTGTTGATATTATACTTACATACCCTGTTGAGTATATTATTTATAATTTGATATTTTGATTAAAATTTGATTTTTTGTTTAGGTTGCTTGGGAAGCTTTGTCAAGGGTCATTATTTCGGTCCCCAAGGAGGTGCTCCCTTCGTATATAAAATTAGTTCGTGATGCTGTATCCTCATCCCGAGACAAGGAACGGAGGAAGAAGAAGGTGGGCCTGTAATTTTGATAATTATTCCTCATCACGGCTTTCGGACATTAGCTTTGTAGATTCTAATGGTTACTTTCAATGTTCCTAATGCTTGTGTTTTGTGTGATTGCTTTGCAGGGAGGACCAATTCTCATACCTGGATTTTGTCTTCCTAAAGCTTTACAGCCTATATTGCCAATTTTTCTCCAAGTATTCTTTTTCTTTACATTGAAATTTCTTTATTTTGTTTTGTAGCAGCCTTACATGTTTTCTACTCTAGTTACTTGCTGAAACGACAGAAAATGAGAAAACATTTGTATCTTAGTGATAACTGATCCTTTGGTTAGTGATTACAATGTAGACGATTTTGAAAACCATATGAAAGGAACCCATGCAATTTTAAGAGTGATATGTCTGTCCTAATTATTAACTATTTCCAGCCAAAGCTTCTCTCCCCGCTGTCAAGCTTATATTACCAATGTCCATCTCCCATACAGATTTGCGCCTTTCCCCACACCTTGTAAGATAATTACGTGAGTGGCACCTTTTGGGTTAGCTCTTGAAACTCAGCCAATAGTTCCCAAGAATTCACGTTATCCCTTCAAAGTTCACATTATCCTAAGGTTAGCTCTTGAAACACAATAGTTCCCAAAAATTCTTGCACAGTGCCAACTCTTCCATTCATCAATATTCCTCTTTTTTCTCTTCACTGTTTCAGCCTTCAGTCACAATATTATCCTTTGTTCCAGCGTGCTTTTAGCTTTTTTCGGCATGCTAGCTGCACTAAACTCATTCAACCATTGCTGCCGATCTATCCTGTCCCTAAATCTTCTGCCAAGATCAGTTGTCACTTGCTTCTTCTATTCCTGCCGATTTAAATACACAGCCTTTGCTGCATGTGCAGCTCCTTTCCAACTGATTCTTCCTCTGCCGACTTCGACTCTCATCTTCTCTCTGTTGATGGTGGGATTGTCCTCTGGAGTGAGTTGGTTTCGTCTCTTTCCAGCTGATTCCTCCTCTACTCTGTTGATGACAAGAACGTCCTCTGGAGTGAGTTTATTTTGTCCTCTGAAACTGCCATCTCAGCTGAATGATCTCCTTTAGCTGTGATTCGTTTGACATGCGTAGTCCCGAACATTGGACTCTACATTTAAATTGCCCCTTTATCTGTGTTATTTATACGACAGTTTTGAAAAAGTATTACAACTATGCTGTATTTTTTTTCCTTGCCGCATGGTCAAAAAGGCTTTCGAAGGATTTAAACATTGCTTTCTTCTTAACGTTCCTTTGTACATAAAATTCATTCAGTTAAACTTTATGCTCTCAGGGTCTCATAAGTGGGTCTGCTGAATTGAGGGAGCAGGCAGCATTAGGGCTCGGTGAACTGATAGAGGTGACCAGTGAGCAATCACTCAAGGACTTTGTCATCCCAATAACAGGGTAGGTTGTAAAAAATGCTGATGTAGATTATACTATTAAAAAATGATGCCATTTTATTATTAACATTTTGACAACATTATGGTTTTTCTCTCTTTTCTCCTCTGAAGCATGGGTACTTCTACACATGTGAAGTACCTGGTACTCGTACCGTACTAGTGGGTACTCATTTTTTTTCTCATTATTCTATTGCGAGTAAAATTGGTGGTTTTCTTATGTATATACATTAATATAATATAATTTGTGTATTTGAGTTTATTTGTTGTAACTAGACACAATTTTTTACTTTTTTATCTTTCACTAGTGATTTAAACAATTTAGCTCTCTTAGTTACCTTTTATATAAAAAAATTATGTTTTTTATTGACGTATTTCTGTTTCTAGGACATTTGATCTTTTTATAAATTCTGACTTTGCCCATCACTTTTGTCACAGGCCTCTTATTCGCATAATAGGTGACCGCTTCCCGTGGCAGGTGAAGAGCGCAATTTTGTCTACTCTGACTATCATGATTAGAAAGGGTGGCATCTTTCTGAAACCTTTTCTTCCTCAACTGCAAACAACATTTGTCAAGTGCCTACAGGATAGTACAAGGTTAGTGTTTGAATAAATAATTTATTTTTCCTTTTCATCTTTTGTCAGTCTACCATTTGTTTTTGACTTCCAATCATATAATAGTTAGAATTCCTTTCAATTCTGACTTATGAAGATTTGACCTTGGTTTGATAATTGGCAAATGACCCTTGAGTGGAGATAATAAAGTAAAATGAACAAATGAAATCAGACATTCAATTACATCATAAGGGAGAAAAATACAGATTTAATAGAATTACTGTCTGAGCTGTCTAATAGTAATACATAACTGCACCATATATCCGGCCATCATTTCAAAGTTTGTAGTTTCTTTTGTGCAGGGAATTGGGTCTCTATTTTGAATGTTGTATTTGCTGCTATTCATCTAAACATTTTGTTAATTTGACCTTACATGTTTGCTTTGCCTATTTAGTTATTGGTGGTGTAGCAACCCGCAATAGCTTCTATGTACTTTAAATTGTTCCTTATTAGATATTATGTGACTGCAGAACTGTTCGTTCTGGTGCTGCCCTGGCCCTCGGGATGCTCAGTGGACTCAGTACCAGGGTTGACCCTTTAGTTAGTGATTTGCTTTCCAGTCTGCAGGTAATTTTATTACTATTATTCTTGCTTAAGCTTGCTATTATTCTGACTCAAGCTAATGCATTAGCGCAAATCTTAAACATGTAATATTGCTGACCGTTACTCATCCAATGCCAAACTGTTGAATTTTGATTGTTTAGGGATCAGATGGTGGTGTCCGAGAAGCAATTTTTAGTGCTTTGAAAGGTGTATTGAGGCATGCTGGGAAGAATTTGAGCTCTGCTGTTAGAAGTCGTATTTACAGTGTTCTGAAGGATTTTGTTCATCATGATGATGATCGAGTTCGAATCTATGCTGCAAGCATATTGGGTATCTTGACACAGGTTCGTAAACTGTTGAATAGAATTTCATTTACGAACTGCTCGAGAGGTGTGAGGGAGAGGGAAAAAGTAAGTTAGTGATAGACTCTTTTTTTACTGAAATTTGAAAATGATTTAAGCATGCGATGCAGTCTGCTATCTACTGAGGTATTTATACAGAAACCCAAGTTTGTCCTGCAAGCTATTCTCATAACAGAAATCAATAGCTATTGTAACAGACTTTGTAACCATAAAAACTGTTATGACATATGACAGACTGAATGTTTTAGAACAGCAAGCAATTTACATGCTTCGAAACTATATGTAGCTTTAGATCTTTCCATTTATTAATTTATATTTGGATGACCATATGACTGTGATAGATATAATTTTTACTGAGATGAGCTGATGATTGTTTCTTGATTATGTTATTACTCATTACCATTATTATCATTTTATGTATTCAGTCATAATTGCTTAATTCTGCTTCATTGATGGATTATGTCTTTATTATTTCGTCTGATTGCCCTGCAACTCTAACTGCAGTACCTCAAAGCTGTTCAATTGACAGAGTTGATTCAGGAACTGTCCAGTCTAGCTAATTCACCAAACTGGCCTTCTAGGCATGGCTCCATCCTTACAATCTCTTCCTTGCTCTATCACAATCCAGCTCCAATTTTTTCGTCTTCGTTGTTCCCAACTATTGTAGATTGCCTTAGAGACGCATTGAAGGATGAGAAGGTACGTTAGTCTTCAACTATAGTATCTTGTTAGATTATTACTATTTTCTGATTTCTTTCATTTTTCTGAATAACAGTTTCCTCTTCGTGAAACTTCAACCAAAGCATTGGGAAGGCTGCTTCTTTATAGAGCTCAAGTGGATCCTTCTGACACACAACTTTACAAAGATGTTCTTTTATTGCTAGTTACATCCACACGCGATGAATCCAGTGAAGTTAGAAGAAGGGCATTATCTGCTATAAAGGCTGTTGCCAAAGTATAAACTTGAACAAACTTTCACTTCTTTAGATTATTATATTGTTGAAATTTTATATTTCTCATCGAAGAAACATTGCAGGCACATCCTTCGGCCATTATGTCACATGGCACGGTTATTGGCCCTGCATTAGCAGAGTGTTTAAAAGATGCAAATACTCCAGTTAGACTTGCTGCAGAACGATGTGCTCTACATGCCTTCCAACTAACAAAGGGTATTTTTTCCTGCATTTTTTAAATGCTCTTTATCTTATATTCTTGCGGTTATTGCTGACTGAAGTATGTTCTCAACTTCTATTGGCGATTGAAAAGGAGGACAGAAGAAGTTCTTTCCAGTCTTGAAAATCATAAATATAAATAAGGAACCAGAATCTAATCAAGCAGCTTATGATATTTCAAGATTGATTTATCAGCTTTTGTGAATCAAAATCCTCGGGTTATTTTGCTCATTATTTATCCTCAGGTTCAGCTTCATGAACCCTAGCATGCCTAAATCTGTTTGAAAAACTTGAAATATCTACCCTTACTTTCCAGACCATTCTTGCCCTTGCATGTCTACAAAAAGGTTTATATCCACCAATGTCCTTCTCTACCTTCGCACAACCAAACCATACATGACCTATGAAATCTTAGTTTCTACTTACATGTATTTTAGAATTAGCAATCAATAATCGGCGTGCATATATGTTTTATTATTCTCTAATGGTTTTCGGTTTTCCAGGTTCTGAAAATGTTCAAGCAGTACAAAAGTATATCACTGGCTTGGATGCTAGACGTCTATCAAAGTTTCCTGAATATAGGTACTTTTATTATCAAATATGCCAATATGATCAGTTGTTCCAAGTCATTGCATCACATAAATTATTAATTCCCATATCAATTCCCAACTAATTTTTTGGGTAGTTTCGACAGATTTTATGCTTTAAAATAAAGGTTAAGCCATTAATCAGGGCTTATGTTATTAATGAGTTTCACTCATGGTTTTATTTCCTACAATGCAGTGATGACAGTGGAGACAGTGACGAAGATATGTCAACTAGCTAAGTATTATTCAAGTGTTTTGTTCTTCCATTTCTTCTCAAAGAGTGGGTTACAGAATAATACCCATCGATAACCAAATTTGTAATGGCAGAGCACATTAGAGTCAAAGATATAGAGATAGGTATACGCAATGTGAGGCTTTTTACCCAATTTTTTTGGCCTGGGGTTTTGATTGTGTTAATATAATTGTAAATCATGAGGTGGTAATATGTAGTTTTTTCTCTCTAATAGATTTATATTCTTTTGTCAATTACGACGCCTTGTGCAGCGGTATTTCCATCATTGCGGGGTGTTTTTTTTCCATGCCCTTTAATTCTGTAGAATGTTAATTCACTACGAATTAATAGAATCTCTCCGTTTCCAATAGTGGGGTACTAAATTAAAATGAGATAAATTCAAATAAATCAATCTAGACAGATATTTTGATACGATTACTTTTGGTACATTTGGTTAAATTATGTATTAATCAGCTCAATTACTGATCAAATAGCTGTTTTGTAGATTAGTTTGGTGAAATGAATAATTTATTCAAACACCCACTTAAAATTGTCGCAAAAAAGAAAAACTGCTAAATGTTTATTAATATTGTATTTATTGAAACTGCTAAATGTTTATTAATATTGTATTTACTGATCAAAATGTTGTTGACAAATGATATGTATATTTACTATCTCTTGATTAATTTTATTTTTCTACATGGATCATATTTAAGTGTTTGGTTAATTGTCAAACCAATAAATTACTGCTCTACCTACACGTACGGCATCTCGTATATTGATGGCATACTCTGACAACTTAAATTTTGTCTTTAATGTAGAAGCATCCAAGATTCTAAATCCAATTTAAATACTCTCTGCTCCTAATTTTCATATCATATGGGTGGACGTGCGGTTGTAAAACACATCTCCAAAGAAAGCTCTTTCTTAAAACCATAATGTCGAGGTTGACTACATTTACTTCTAGCACAAAATCCTCCCCAATACGTTGACTACATCTACATAATTTCTTACTTCGATGTGATTCAGTTTTATAATCTAAATCACGTTCTAAATTTTATTAAGTAGCTAGGTAGCTGCTTCTTCAAAAAATCGAAGTTATCATCAATATAGGAAGCTTCACCCCATAGCAAGTTGGATCTCGAACTTGACTCACTTGATTGAAACATAATTTAGTTGCAACTTGAAAGTTTTCTATAAAAAGATTTAATATGGTTTAGTAAGTTTTTTTCCTTATTCCTCCTTTCTTTCACTGAACACCTTAATTTGTAGAATATTTTTAACATCAATCTACTCTGGTGAGTTTTACGTGTAACTTGTTGGATCTAGTATATACAAAGAAAATGGTAATCTAGAGAAAATGATGATTAAATTTTGATCAAGTACACGAGCATTGAGAGTCATTAAATAGAAAACATACAAGCCACATAATATTACTATTTTCGTGAATATCCTACTGGCTACTTGTATCACGCTTAATACGACTCTTTTTGCAAAAAAAAAAAAAAATAGATTGAAAATTTATTTAAAACTGAAATATGGTTGGTCTACATTTACTATAGCAAAAAACATGTAAGTGTATTCTTTTTTGTATATAATAAAATATATAAATTTATTCCGG
>JBBPBP010000003.1:58726770-58740697 GCA_037974735.1 Cicer chorassanicum | reverse complement strand
TTTTTTTGTCTATCTGCATTCTAAATTTATTAATATTTATAAAAAATTAATTTTCATATTATGTCAATTAATACTATAAAACATGTTTACACATCTACGTCAATTATATTTTCCCATATAAATATTTTAAAAGTCAACTAACAAAAATACATTATGACGTGTATAAAAAAAACTTGAACTAACTTTAACAATTTCATTTAATATTAATGAATCTACGGTCAAGTAATTAATTAACTTTAATAAATATTCAAAAAAGACTTAGATTTAAACTCTAATCCAAGAAATCATATTTTAATTATTTATCTCATAAGCAAACTATGAATTACATACTTCTTTTCTTAGAAAGTAGATGATAAAAAAAACAAAAGAAAGAAGGTGTGAACAAATAGAGTAGAAGGTAGTGACTTTCGATGGAAATATTAATGGCAAAGTGTATGGTGGCAGATACACATTGAAGGAGTGCAATAAAAAGGGGATTGTTTTCAGTTGGGTAGGTTTGAGTTTTAATTATAAAGCTTTGAATATGTTTCATCTTTGAAGCCAGCCATCCCAACAACTTTCTCTTCTCTTCCCTATCTCCTTAACGTTTGTGCAATGTGTTTAGCTTATTTACCATTATTATCATACATACATGAATCAAATGCAATCATGATATGATATTGATGCTCAATTAAGTCCAAGAGGGTCTCTTTGAACTAACATCTTTAATTAACCTCACCCACCACTCTTTCCTCACCATTAATACAATTAATACAAAATAAGAAAGAGAAAATAGAAAGATATAGAGTTTTTAGTTTTTACCTTCATGTGTTTCTCTCAAGAGAAGTCGTTTTTAAACTTCCTTTTTCATTGTTTGTTGTTAGTTGTTTTGGTATGGTAAAATGGAAATGTCCATGAAAGTTAGATTTATTTTGTGCATTTTGTATTACTAGTAATGCTTTTGTAGCTCCTTTTTTTCACCTATTTTTTTTCTTTCTTGGTGTTGAAAGAGAAAAATGGATCACAATATTATTTTTGAGAGGAAGAAAAGAAGTTTCACTTCTTACACTCCTCATCCTCATCTTCTTCTTGCTTTCTTATTCACCCTTCTTCTACAAACCGTTATAATAGTTGAATCCAAAAACCTAAACTACACAAGGTATAGGCAAGTTAGTAGTTTGAGACTTGAAAGGATTCAAAGGCACTTGGACAAGATTAACAAGCCTCCTGTCCTAACCATAGAGGTATAATTTATATTATTAATTCATTCTTATAAAAAATCATATTATTACTATTCCTTAATAATATTACAATGTGTGTAGTTGCCAAACCTAGCTAGCTAAATATTTTTTTTCCTTTTATTTCATACATATAATCATTACAATTTACATACTTGTTATATTGAATCTTGTTAATTACATCAGAGTCTAGATGGTGATCTCATTGATTGTGTTCACAAAAAAAGGCAACCAGCCTTAGATCACCCTCTTTTAAAGAATCACAAGATCCAGGTATATTCATCATACATATGCTTCATTAATTAATTTTATTTTCTTTTTTTAGTTTGTCTCCACTTTATTTTCATTTTCTACTAGCATGAGTAGAAAATAATAATATTCTCTAAAACGTAAAGTAAAATATAATAATGAAAATTTAATATTTTAAATATTCAATATTTATAATGCATGTATTTATAAATTTATTTTTGAATCGTTTTTTATGGAACTTTTCTATCCTTAATATTATTTATTTTACTCTTTTAGATAAATTGAATATTATAAATAAAAGTATATATTTAAAGATTAAAATAATACATGAGTTAAAGTAATACGTGATTATATTGTTCTATATGATTTTGTTAGTTATTATTTTTGGTTGAGTTCATTTGACTTAACTACTAGGGTTTGAATATTACTATTATTATTATAATGTAACAGAAAATGCCAACAAGAATGCCAAAGGGAATGAATATGAATATTAATGTGGAGTCTAGAAATGAGAGAAGTAAGAGTAGTGGTGGTGCATGGCAAATGTGGCACAAAAATGGTACACGTTGTCCAAAGGGAACGGTTCCGATACGACGGAGCACGGTGCATGACGTGTTGAGAGCTAACTCATTATATGAATTTGGTAAGAAACAACGGCGGTCTTCCTTTTTATTCCGCCGCGCCGACGCCCCGGATGTTGTTTCCGGCAATGGCCATGAGGTGCGTCCCCTTTCTCTATCATTATTAATTTCAACTCATTGCTTTCAAAACTTTCATTTCAACTTAGTAACAAATTAACACTGCCTTCTTTTCTCTACATTTTTTGTAACCTTTTTTTAGGCAATGTTTCTATTTTTGGTCCCTAGCTACTTAACTACTATATTTTCATTTTCATATTTGGTAGCATGTCCTTAACTGTCCATATCGCATTTATAAATATATATATTCTTTTTATTTGGATATATTAGTATTAATTTAATCCGTATACATCATTTTGTTTTTTCTTTTGACAAAAAAAAAGTTTATTATTATGAATATGATCAAGAAAAAGATTTTCTAGCTAATTAATTTATTAGTAAAAATATAATATTTATTCTAATGAATTTATTAGTAAAAATATAATATTTATTCTAATGAATGAATTTCCTTGTGTTATATATATATGTAGCATGCGATTGCTTATACAGAATCAGGGCAAGAGGTGTATGGTGCAAAGGCAACAATAAATGTGTGGGATCCAAGAATTGAAGTTGTCAATGAATTCAGTCTTTCTCAAATTTGGATTCTTTCTGGATCCTTCGATGGCTCAGATCTTAACAGCATTGAAGCTGGATGGCAGGTACTATAGTACTATCATTTATTCCAATTTTAATTATAATATAGCCCTTCTTTCATAATAATATAATTCACCATATACTTCTAACTATTATTTAGTTTCTGAAGTTTTGATAATTGTACTAGTCAGGTCAGTCCGGAGCTTTATGGTGACAACAGGCCCAGATTATTCACTTACTGGACGGTTAGCATTCATTTTCTCTCTTTTTAATTTAATTTTGTCATATTAATCGATCACAATCACTAAAAACGTTGACTTTTCTTCTAAAATCACATACATAATTGATTGTAATATATGCAGAGTGACGCATATCAAGCAACAGGATGCTACAACCTTCTTTGTGCTGGTTTTGTGCAAACAAATAGCAAGATAGCTATTGGTGCTTCCATTTCTCCTCTCTCATCTTATGATGCCAACCAATATGACATTACCATCCTCGTTTGGAAGGTTCATATATTCATTTCGTCTCAATTCTCCTTACAATTTTAAATGCAGACTAATATTAAATGCAGACTAATATTGATATATCATTTGTGTAAAGAATTTTTACAGTATTGTCAATCAATCGTAAATTCAACATATGGTTACAATTTTTTAAAATCATACATCAATTTTGATTATTTACGATTGATTGACGGTAAAAAAATGATAATGTATAACATATGTGAATGTTCATTTCTTCAAACATAAAAATAAAACTTAACATGTTAACTATAATTGTCAAATAATTAATTAGGATCCGAAAATTGGGAATTGGTGGATGAGTTTTGGCGACAACCCCAACACATTGGTAGGGTATTGGCCGGTAGAGTTATTCACGCACTTAGCCGACCGTGCCACCATGGTGGAATGGGGCGGCGAGGTGGTGAATACTCGTGCCAACGGCCAACACACCTCGACCCAAATGGGTTCCGGCCACTTCGCGGACGATGGTTTCGGAAAAGCAAGCTACTTCAGGAACCTTGAGATCGTAGACACAGACAATAGTCTCACCTCGGTGAACAACATCTTAACCTTAGCGGAGAACAAAAATTGTTACAATATCAAGAGCTCCTACAACAACAAATGGGGAACATACTTTTACTATGGTGGCCCTGGCAACAATCCACAATGTCCATGATCATGAAATGATTAAAAATCAAACTCATGATCATAATCACTATTTAATTTCTTCCATTTCAGCTAGCACTTATATATATGTAATATAATTTCTAATTAGCTAGCTAGTTAATTACGTTCATCTTTATCTAGCTAGCTTCATGTTACATTCTTTATTTGTACGTAAATATGAAATTGTAATTGAGCCATTTCCACTTTTGTTTCTGCCACATCATGAATGCATAAAACACGACTGGAAATGGCAAAATTTGAATTACTTAAATCTATGAAATGTCATGCTTAATTTTGTCACGACTAATTTGCCCCCTTTTTCTGATATTTTTATGGTCAATAATTTCTTCAATTTTCTTCAATATATTTTGTTGTAAAAAGTAGTCAATTAAGACTGTTAAGTACAAATTGCAGGCCCAAATAATTTTTAGTTATTCATTTTCGTTTCACAATTTTTTGTATCAGGTAAATGCTAACCACAGTCTCAAAAGGCGGTTGTAAAAAAATCAATTAAAATGTGTAATTTTTTAAAATAATCAATGCAATGAAATTCTATAGAATCAGATGACTCTTTTGGACAAACCCTCAACTTCCCTTTCACCTAATAACTATATTATATACTGTCACAATTAATTCAATTTATACTAGCTTGCTAGCTCAGAGGAAATGACTCACTTGGGCCAGAAATTTGTACCCATTTCTGATAACCGTGATTTTGAAGGAGTGCTTTCAACAATGATACTTAGACCTGAAGATGAGCCTTGTCTTGAACCTGGTATTTATGCTGCCATGAAACATATAAGAATTTGAACAGAGGAAAATAATGAAAACTATAAACCAGGAAAAGAGGAGGCTCTAGTTAAAAGGTGGTGGTTGGCCTGCTCATATTAAATAAATTCACTTTAGTCAGATGTAGAAATATGAAATCAAGTAAGAATGTTTTTGGTCAGGTTGTTACATATACAGGATTGTTGTACTTTTGTTTTATCAGCAGAAGGGTTGCATGTTGTACTTTGATTTATAATATTTATTTCTTTTTTAGTTAAAGGAAATGTTTTGGTCATAATTTTGTAAAGCACTGGCTGATTGAGTTGATCCTATAGTGAGAGTTTCATATGAAACACTAAGACTCCCCGAGTAGTTACAGCGCCTTGCCTGGCCAACCAATCAGTGCACAAGTCGTCTTCTCACAAAGTGAGGATGAATCTGAGATATCAATTGAAGGAGAGAAACCTTCTGATAGGCTTCATAAGAGGAGCATAAGGGTAGATGACAGGTATAACTTCACTGATAAGATCAAAAATCGGTTCAGAATCAGATTCACATAAGACATCAAGGTAGTCTGCCATCCCATACATATTGCATACCAACCGCAATGGCCGAGAGTTCAACATTTATATTGGTTGTAATACCACAAGAGCCAAAAATATCTGCCAAACCATTCATCATTCAAACTTCAAAGAATGCCTCCAAAATGAAGAGAAACAGAGTATATCCTCACTCAATTTTGACTACCCATCAATATTGAGATGATTTGGAAGAGAATGAGTTCAAAACATTTTAAATGCATTGTCTAAATATCCTTGCATAAAATAAAGACATAAGATATGGGTCTATAAACAAACCCTTCCCCACTATCAAAATTCCTCCTCTCTCTTTGTGATCAAAGAGAGGATCATCTACCTTCATCCCATTCCCCCTCATTAAAGTATCTCTTTCCCTTCTCTCATTCTAACCAAACATTACATTAAAATTTCTTCAAAATAGTAATTTTACTGATGTTCAAGGTTGCATTTAACTGTGACAGAAAATTATCACTACTTTAAGTATAATGAACAGAAATAATCATTAACACAACTAACGGTTAAACTGCCTTCCAGAATATACATTGCCATGAACATGGGATTGACTATGTTCTAACTTCTAACAGCCTAAAGTAAACAAAAGAAACAGAAGAAAAGACAAGGAAACATCAACAAAATATCAATAACACAACTAATTGCAAAACGGCATCGACATTTAATCAATCATCCTTCTCATATCTCTTGCTTAAATATTACAATTTACAAGTTATCTTCCCAGAGCAATCCTAGTCTTTGGATTGATAATACACAAAATGGAATTACAGCACAAAGAAGGATTCATTTCATGTTTCCCAACAGTAATTCACTTATCCCATTCCAAGTCTAAAATTTGTGGGTTTGTCTTCGATTGAAAGCCAACGGTCCCATTGGACTGCGTTTGCTGATTAGTTAGACGATCCCAACCCATAATGTGTGGCAATGCAAACTGCATCAAAAAGAAAATTAACAAACTCTCAACAAGGAGCAAAATGGTATATAAATCACATGTATGATTGGGTCCAGAGCCACATAAAATTGGGGTGGGGGCAAATAACAGGATTCAAACGCAATAAATAAACAACATTGCATGAACTCTTCTAGTTTCTAGCAACCCAAACTCTAACAGGGAGTATTTTTTTCCATAGAAAAAAAGCTAAAAGACCCAACCTTTCTAAAAAACCAATGAAGTAGTCACGTGTCCAAACCAGCTAAGTAAGAAAGTAAAAAACAAAGGAATGTAACCAACCAAAGCATTTGAAATTGCGGTGAAGTACTTTGCACATTTTTAAAACAACAATTCAACAACATCAACAGCAATAATAATAATTCAACCAAAAATGTATTTCGAGCCAAACGAAGCCCACATATGAGGCTCAAGTATAACTAAGACATGAGAAGAATTGTCGCATGACTTGCCCCAGTCTCTACTTTTTATAAGTTGTAAGCTTGGATGCTTTACTCACTGTCTATTGCCAGAAATTTCATATAAATGATTATTGGGAAATGGTTAGGTTAGACTGGTTAAACTTGCATCATACAAAATGTTATTGAAAGTGTAATTATAACAACTTTGACAAAGGAGATCAAGAGTTCAAACTCTGGCTACTAACAACTAACATTTGCTTATAAAAAACAACTTTGACATTTGATGTCAAGATACACTTACTGTGGAGGGGGTTCATGATTGAACGACAATTAGGCAAAATAAATATGGGTCAATGTCTTCATCGGTTCAAATGTTCAATGACATGTCTAGTTTTCAGGATTTTGATTGTCAATTCTGCCAATCTTCAATTCTTCAGTAAATTACTAAATTATGCACGAACCAACACTGTAAGGGAGTTTTTCGTAGTAAAAAAAAACATAGATCTATCTATATATTTCACTCATTACCTGAAAACAAAACAGTGGTTGGCCAACTTGACCAGACATGCCATACCAGTTCCAGTATGCTAATAAAAATGTAAACCGAAATGTACCAAGCACTATGAAATTCTAAATTCTGGATCAGAAAGCTGCTAAACTTAACGGCTTAAAAACATTGAATCAAGCTTGGTGACTTTTTTGTAATGTATCAACCAAGGTTTCATGACAAGGCTCGTGTTGCTAAATGGAACGATATGCACATAAATTGAAAGATTAACGATTTCCTCCCTTCCGATGCTAGAAAGAACAATGATGATAAACAGATAACCACTTTGTTCTTATTTTACATATTGCAAGCAGAAACTAGCACCACATAACTTGTGAAAGCAGTAATGTAATAACATAATTAACATTATTCTACGAGAAAACTAAGTAGAAAAAAGGCATACACTGCAAGCTGTCTTCATCACAGCAAACTCAGCAGTTGTAACAGGAACACTGAAACTGTCTTTGGTATTTAAAATGATGTTAACAACATCTGCCAAAGAAGGTGACAAAATCATAAAGAATACAATATTATATTTTGCAACACAAAGTATGTAAAAGGTGAAAAAGTTAATGAAAGAAATCTTACTCAGAGAGACAAAGTAGCCATTGCTATGAGGCTTAATTGATAAATTCTTCCTTACTTGGCCAGCATTACTGCAGCATAAGACTTACTAAACTGTCACTAACTAACTTACAAATGGTATAAATGCAAAATAAAGAAACTAATTGATAATTTGATATGTTAGTGCTACATGCAAATCTATTTCAATCCTATTATAATTCTTCTCTCATGAGATATTTAACTGGTCATCAATTACTTATCCAAGAGAATTGTGAAACATACCTTGATTTCATTGAGGGGTCATGAAAGAATTCACATGAATCTTGGGGACCAATGGCTATCAAAGAACCAACTTCAGTAGCTGATAGAGCAAATCTCTACAAAAATGAAACTGCTATCAGCGAGAGAAATATATGATGGAATGTCAAATATTTTATGCCTCAGTCACCTGCTTCATTCTACAAGTATTAACTAGAACTCCATAAACAAGATATTAGGACAAGTTGACAATGTGATGTTCTCTATTGCCAAGTAAGAAGAAAAAAGCCTAAAAACATGACAACCTAGCTATTTCCTGACCACAGAAGTGGGCTTGCTGGGCTAAGCCTGAGACAATAAAGTACAGTTAGAATTTTAAAGAGGCATGATGAGAGAAAATATTTATTAAGTATGACATTCGCTAATACGTAACATTTAAACAAAGTTTTGTACTTTGTAACATTAAGTATTTGCATAAAGAAAACTACAACATTCACTCTGCGGTCGGAGACATAGGCAAAACTAACCAAACTTCGGGATCAATCGTTGTATTCTTGTGCATTTATTCATGTGTGTTACTTTAGAGTTGAAATTTCTATTCTAACAAGAAAGTAACCAAAAACAAAACAAAAAAAGGAAAAAGAAAATATTACTTGTCTCTTCTCCCAGTCATATTTGTGCTCCCCAATAGCATGCATGAAACTCATCATTATGGAACCACGACGCTCAACCACAAGAGCCCCAGACTATGACAAAATGGAATTGATCAAATATGAAAAGTGTTGTATTTAATTAATAAATTATGATTAGGAAAAGAGTTTAGCTTACATCCAACTTAGTGAAAGTTGGAAGACAAGGACTGAGTGAGAATGCAGCTTTTCCCTTGTAAACAGAATAAGGAGCAAAAATACGATCTGAATTATTATAATTATTATTATATCCTGCAAGTAGTAGCAAAACAGAACCATATGATATAAATCCCAATTAATTAATTCAATGTGAGCATAAATAAAGATGCAGAAAAATTATAGTTAACAAATGAATGTGCCTTTAGCAGAATAGTTATTTGTAGCAGTAGAGAATCCCGCCCCCGCAACTTCAACTTTCGTAGACGACACCACTTCCAATAGTTGATGCCTGTTTGTTTCACAATAGTAATTTTATGCAAACATTTAATTTAAATTCAGAGAAATTGCCAAAACTACAAAAAAAAAGAAAAAGAATGTATTTACATTATGAAAAACATATGGTGTTTTGCATAAATATTTAGTAAGCGTATAGTATTGAGTGAGTACCTGGAATATGAAGGAAGCGCGCGAGATAGCTTCAACATTTTTGCTTTTGGAAAACTTTCTCTTTTTTCTGTGCGAAAAATGGGGTTTATGTTTGCTTCCTTTCCTAGTGTTTCAATTCAAAATGCTTTCGGTTGATGTTAAACGACACTGTCGTCTACTCTGAAACGACAAAACCATAAATTGATCAGATGTCCCAGTCCGAGCCCAAGCCTCCGCAAAATGTCATTTGGGTTTAGCCCAACTTAAATCAACTATAGTAAATAATGGATTTGGGCATTTTCTTCTCTTCCTATATTGTCAAATAACTCTGAATTTTTCGATCTAAATGTATAAATATTTAAATAAATAAAACACATCTTCATTGGTGTCCCGTAAATATGGGGTGCTTAGAATTTATTTTCTAAAAAATAATTCAGTCATTCCTAAAATTTTGACTGTTTTCTTTTTTTATCTACTTGTTTTGAAAAGCATCGTAGAGTCTAATAAAACAAAATAATTGTGAAAAAATTTAAATTATTTCGAATTGATTCAATAAAAAAAAAGTAATTAGGATGAACATATATACTACACTTTATATAGTAATCACAACTAAGCTAATAAATTGTAACAAATTTGTAGTCAATATTAACCAACTTATAACTACTTATACTAACTTCAACCATATATTAACAATTCTTATAAGTTGAAAGTGTGGATTAATATTTTTAAACATAAAAAAATACAATGTAAATAATGAAAGAAAAATATAATTCATTGAAGTAACAGCGGTTCATCAGCATAACTTTTCGAAATTTCGACCTATTTTTAGGTCCTTTAGAAAAAGAACCATGCAAAGGCATTCACTACATCGGAGTAAAAAAAAACTATCGAAGTATAGAAGCCCAAAGAAAAAGAAAATATTTGGTTATCATAATTTAAAAACACAAAGAGAATTAAAAATATACTTAATTACCAAATAATAGAAAATGAAAAATACTTACTACCATGGTTGAAGCATGCAACAAAGTCAACAATTATTAAACAAAACATCTACACCTTGATTTAAAAAAATAATAATAATATCTCAATGTTTTTTATTGACATACTTGCATTGTTTTTTAAATGTAGTATTTCATACTGGTGTTTATACATCATAGTTTGATACCACGTTTTTTATTCAACAACACTAAAAGACTTTGACACCGCATAAGTATATGAATCACTTCTCATCCTTGTGAGACCGACTTGTCAAACAAGATCTTCTTTGCCATTAAGGAAAATGAGAAATAAATAAAACAAAAGAAAACTACTAATGGAAGACAACCAATGAGGGACGGTCATAATAAGTTTTCAAATCGTTTTCAGATATTATTGAGGGCAAAGCGGGAAGATTTCTGAGAGTAGCTACGCAGGGAACAAGACCATGTGAGATTGGAGTGGAGTCGGAATATGATACAGGGCAATGTCAACAATATACTGTTTGATACATTCTTTTAAATCCTCTGTTAATTATTAAGTGAAATCTTAATAATCAGTAAGACAAAAACAGTAATAGCATAGTTTCCTTCAAATTCCAATAACAAATGACTTATTACTACTAATTAAATAACCAATTCCGTATAAAAAAATGTTGTTGGCACTTTGCATATAAGATATGATCGCATATATTGGCGTTCCACAATTTCTTCTGACATATTTCTGCATAACAAATGCAAGAAAACTAGGACAAGCAAACAGTTCGAGTTATAATAAAACAAAAATACATTCCATCACAGTTCATTGTAATCCACTAAGCAAGTGGGTTCTGTTCGAGTCTTTTTTGGGATATCATGATAACTTGATAAGAAATCAATATCATTTTATAAATATAAATCAGAACACAAGTAAAAGGAAGAGAAAAAACAATTAGGGAAGGGGTGATTACAATGCATAACCGTGCAAATACAAGAGAAACAATGAACAAACCAAAATACACTTATAATAATTACTCAAGAAGAAAAAAAAGCATCAGATAAACTGAAAACCGGGTTAAATACTCATGTAATGTAACCTTCAAGAATTATCTTTAGCTGGTGATTCACTGTCAGTTGTTTCCTTGGTAGATGTCATTGCCAGGGCATTGGAGCTTTTTATTTCTTCCAACTGTCAAGCAGTATAGAACATGATGAGTTAGTGATTTTATAAACATTAAGATCAATCAAGCAGAAATAAATATAAGGGTTTTCAAGTCTAATCTCTTTTCAATGTGAGACTTGAGTTTGTCACAATACATGCCCTCACGCCCAAAATTATTGGGGGTTGGTATAGGGTTGGTGTGTGGATATAAATTATGGGTGACCCGATAAATAGACTCTAATACCATATTAAGTTTTTATATTGGGTATTAAGTGTCGAACATCCTTGCAAAATTGATTTGTGAGGGATTTCAGGCCTTATAACTCTTTTCAACATGGGACTTGGATAAGTTGATATTGAGATGTTCCATTATAATTTTCCAGATGATCACAATCAACTTGAGGGAGAGTAACAGGAATTTAGAATGATTAGTGAGTTAATTACCTTTTCCTTAGGAATTAGTTACAACCCCTTAAGAGTTAGTTAGTGGTTGTTAATATATTGCTAGTTTGTTAATTCCCCACAAACTCTATATATAGAGCATCTAATGTACTCATTTACTATCTTTTATCAATTAAAAAATATGAACTTTAAAGGGTTTTTCTTACTATCAAGTTCTCAGGCTTATTTTTTCTGTGAGATGAATCTTCATCTCCTTTATCATGTGATTTGTAAAACCTATACATTAATTCATCACAACTCCAGCACATTATGATCAGCAGTATAGTTGCATATACAGCACCCATACTCATTTCATCAATGGTAAATATTATTGATTTAAATTAAAAAAATTGTAAACCACATTATCTCCGTGTGCAATTAGAGAGACTAATCTGTTTCGAAAAAATTAGAGAGACTAATCTCTCGAGGTTACTAAGATTCATTTAAGGTAACTGAGATTCATTGGCTAAGGATCAAACGCCCAACCAAATGATTAACAGACACAAGTATCTACCGTTTGTGCACAGGATGATTAAATAACTTTATAAAACATGTAATAATAAATTCATCTTTTCTAGTTAATTATCTGCAAAAAGAATTGATTGGTTCTAATTCCTGAAAAATGGAAATTTACTTTTTGTCCTTGTCTACATATAACACTAGCAGAAAAGATATGTGAGCATGAATTTGTATGATCAGAGTGTGCATTTGAAATACAAATATGCAGTAGTACCTCTTTGCAGGTGTTGTGGTATTTGATTTGTAGATCAGATAATTGAGCTTGCAATTTTTCATATTCTGAAATGGAAGGACAGCTTAATTTCTGTTGAATGAACCTGCATTTGAAAACAACCAACCTGGTCACGCGGAGTGACAAATTGAACAAAGCTAAGAAGTGAGAATGGTGAAAGGAACAATAACATACTCAAGAGCAGAAGAAGGTTTTTCGTTTTGCTCGTATAAAGCAACAAGAACTGTAATAACAGCAACAAACAGAAGAGTGAAGAAACTTGGATTAATTGATTGAAAAAGTAACTAATTGGGGGAAAAGAAAGAAACCTTTGGTAAGAGCGTCTACAGCTCCACTTGATTCAAGATATTTTCTAAATGCTTCTTTCTTCGCTTCTTTTTCCTGTCGATTCAAATATGAATAAATAAATAAAATAAAATGGGAAGATTGTAAGTTAGAATTAGAGAGAAGAGAACCTCTTTGTATCGCATCATCGTCTGTTTTTCTTATGATCTATCTGTCTACACTGCTGTTGTGTTGAGTGACAAGTGCGACCAAACCAACCACTTTTTATGCTTTTTTATTTTTTAATAACTCTCTTATCTTTGCACATGCTATTATTTACACTATGGTTTAATGTTTCTTAAGTATGAGACAACAAAGTGAAAATAGACTAAGCAGCAGACACATATAGCAACAGTGTAAAGTGATAAAAATACACGTAAATAAATTAGACTGTAGTGTATAAAAAAAATTAAATTAATTAAATAATTTATAGATTAAATGACATTATTTAAAATAATTTAATTAACTAAATTTAATTTAAAAATTATTTTAAAATTTTTTTTCTTATAAAATATTTGAAATTTATTTGTCGGATGTTCATTTTTTTTACCCACTATCGACCATAACCGACTATTGTGCACAGCTAGGTGCAACACAGCATGACTATTTTATTGGTCTATTATGACATTAAGTGGATATCTTCATAGACCATTTTGAAAATATTTATAAGTAGGAGACATATTACTTGATATGTTTTGTAATCATAAGTAAGGTTCAATCCTAAATTTAAGATGGTAAGAGAGTATATTCAAGATCTATTTAGTTATTCATTATAGATAAAGCTATCTAGGACACACTCTTTATATTTACTTTTGAGCTTGAGTGTATATGTTGAGAAATAAGACAATTACAAAATCATTATATATAAATTAAATTTAAGGTTTAAAAGGGTATTTAAACTTTAAAAATATTAGTCATTTTAGTTTTTGTCTCTAAAAAAATTTGATTTATACTCATACAATTTTAAATAATATTTAAAAGATTCTTCAATGAGTTTTTAAATTGAAAAATGGAAAAATGATCGATTTTTATT
>JBBPBP010000003.1:58715386-58726454 GCA_037974735.1 Cicer chorassanicum | reverse complement strand
GATTATATTAATGACGTTGACTGTGCACTTTTGTATTATTAGAATATTAATTAACTAGCTTTGATTAATATTTCAACTATAAAAATTACTATTTGTTAACTGGTTATTTTTTTCTTTTTATACATATCAGAAATGTTTATTTAATAATTTATAATTATAATACTGTAAACTAGATTTTATGGCAATTTTGCCATTTGTCACTCAGCAATAGATCTTTTGTTATTTGAAATTTCTATTGATAGTAATAATTTCTAATTATTAGTATTAATCTATTTAAACTTGTTTGTATTTATAGTTATTATTTATATTAATTATTTAATTAAAGAAAATTTCTTTTATTGAAAGATACAATCTCTTTAATTTGTTTATGAAAGAATAATGAGTAGAAAATGGGAATGAGTTTTCAACCCATTTTACACTTTATTTTATCAGTTTTTAATTTCTTAAATTAAACTAGCATGTAACTCATACACTGTATCGAGATAAATTATTGTTCTTGCCACCAAATTCTTGCTACATTTGCCCACAATCACTTTATTTTCTTCTAATCGATGTGCCTTGGTCATGGCAGCTGACAAATTTTTAGGTTCGTACAGTCGGGCTTCTGCACTGATTTCCTCCTTCAACTCATTTATAAATATCTCCATCAAATAATGTTCGTCAGTATTCTTGACAACCCCTGCATATTTAATCACTTTTAGAGGAGAAATTGTATTATAGTTATCAATATTAAAAACTGAAAATCCTACAAAACGAAGACACAGAGTCTAAAAAACTGATGTTCCGTTCCACATGGTTAGATAAGCTTGAATTGCATTTTTAATTAATTTCAAAACATTTTTTTTTTAAACTTAAAAAAAAGTTTTATATAATTCATATTTTTATTTTAAAAATTAACATGTCAACATTAATTATTGACTATCATCACCGATTACCGCCACCACCATTAACCACCTTAACTATCACCGACCACAGCATCTGACTACTATGATAAGCTATAATTTATATATTTTAGCTTTGCTTTATAAGTTAATTTGTTGTTTTTAATTCGGTTTTAATTTTATTTTCCTACATTTTTGTTTTGTTTAGATTGCAAAGAGAATTGAAGAAATAAGTTGAGGTTTTTGGTGCAAAAGATATTTGAAGTCAAGTGGTGCAGTTGTGGTCCATCATAATCAATAAAATGAAAGAAATTAAAATTTCAGCAAAATTTATTGTTTGGCTGTAATGGTTGAACGAGAGAAAAAGCAAAAATCTGCCACTCAAAGGTAGCAATGATTACTTTCCGGTCATTATATGCGTAATCTGCTCAACCGTTTTTCTTCTAAGAAATTTTGATGGTTTATTGTAATTAAAGCTCACGAAGGGCTATAAAAAAAAATGACGAAAATGCTTAATTTTAGACACAAATTCCTACTCACAATCTCTCGCTACTCTTCTTGTTGTTATATTTTTATATTTAAGCTTTTATTTTAGTATGATCATGTGTGAGTAGATCTTCCTTATTTTGGGATTGTAGAATTTCCAACGATGGATCTCTAACAATTTTTATTTATTTATATCATGGGTATTGATCTTTTAATCCAATCTTAGTAAGAATTATGTTCATACTTAGATATCAAATAATATACCGGAAGGTGATTTTGATATCTGACCTCTAAGATTGAACACGAGAATCAAATCATGAAAAAATAGATTTTGATTCTCTTAAAATCATGAAAGATATCTTCTCTTAAAGGATTTTTCTAATACATCAATCATGAAAATAGGTTGGTTATTAATTTAAAATACATTTTATATGATTTTTAAGAGTTTAGCGCCTATAACTTAAAGAATGTTAGTTTTATTGTATCCATCATTGTAAAAAAACTACAATCTCGAGACTTTATTTTTATTGCGAATTTCAAACCACAATTATTAGCAACATTTACCGAAAAGAGATTGGTACTCATAACAAAGTGTTAGTGGGAACGATAATTTTTATTACGCGATAATATTGTGCACTTGCGGTCATATCACACTACCATCACCACTCCGACAACCATCAATGACCACCACCATTCAGCCACCATCTCCCATCATCGATTACCCACCGACCACTATCTCCAACCACACCATCATCATCACACACCAATGACCACTCATCTATGACAATCGTCACCACCATCTATGACGATCACAATCACTACCAACCACTCACTACCAACAACCGACTACCATCTTTGATACTAGCAATCGTCGTCGACCCACCTCCCACCATCACTGACAACCCTCAAACCACCATCTCCCACCATTAACACCATTATTGTCCACCACTAGAATTATCTTCAGTCACACTTCAATTATTACTACAAAACTCTTTGACAGCCGATTACTACTACAATAGTCATTTTTCACAATTACCACTTTCAACAACTATTTTTAAAGCTATTATAACTAAATAAGACAAAGATAAAAAAAGTGATTCGATTCAAATAAAATAAAATCTAAAACTCAACTAAAAAATTGAAGTTAAAAACTCAAAATTAAAATAAATTTTAATTTTTCAAAATTTCAAAATGGAAAACCACTCCAAACGGAGCATGAAAAACAATTTTTGGTCATTTGAAATTTCAAAATTTAAAATTAAAACCCATTCCAAATAAGCTCTAATGCATTAATGTTTAAGTTGGTGGTTTTTTTTCATAAAAAAATTGTTGTAGGTTATTTTTCCAAAATGTACCGAAGCATGTTAGGGTTTTTTTGTTTGTTTTGAATTTGGTCCAACTTTCGAACACAAGATTTGGTAGAAGTATGCGATCTTTTATAAAAATTGAGTAGCATTTGTTTACTATAAAGTTGTATTCAAACTATATCATTTGATATATAAGTTGAAGTAATATTTGTATTCCATTTAATATATTTTTGTTTATACAAAAAATAATTGTTATATTTATTAGAATAACATATATTTATTATGATATTATAAAGAGTTTAATAGACATATCTATATCTATATAGTCTAAATTTTTTTTAAAGTGTCATTCAATGAAAAATTACTATTTTAAGAATTGAATGATTAGTCGAACTACAAATATCAATAGATATTAGTATCAAATTAGTGACAATATATCACCTATTTTCCCTATTTTAAAATTATAATTTATTGACTATTTAGTCATAAAATGAGTCTTTAATTGGACTTTTTGTCTAAATTAGGAATTTTAGAAAGTTAGGCCCGTCTAAAATCAAAGAAACAAATACAATACCTACGCAAGATAAATGCATCAAGCTTTTAGAAAGAAGTGTACTTCATACTTTTATAGAGGGTACGGTTCCAATGAAAATGTTTTCACATGGATCATAAAAGTAGTATTTGATTTTGGTTTTTTGTGTATATTGAAGTCAATATATATCTGTGAGAGGGAGATTTCGTCTTTCCATTTAAAAACGAAAAATCTAAAATTTGATTTTTTTTTTTTTAAATTTATGTTTCAATGGTTGAAATAATTTTATATCTGTATTACTTAAAGAGATTAAGGTTGGAAATTAATTAGTTTAACAAGGAAAAAGATGGAGGAAGAAATGTTCGATATTCACAAGGAATCTGAGCCCAACACAACAAAAAACGATAGAAAGTAGGGGCAGGACATGTGACTGAGAAGCCAAACCCTTATCTGTTTGTAACAGTCGTAGTATCTTTGGTTGTCAGTATCGCTGTCTGTGTCACCACTCACTACCCACGAATTGGTTGTCACCCACAGCAATATCCACGTACAAAATACAAAGTCCCCACAGAATTACAAATCTACTTATACACAATATAAAATATAACTATTCTTATTTTTATAGGATTGAAAAATTATCGGTAGGTCGATTTCATAAAAATATTTTTTGTTTCCGTTTTTATTAATACGTTTGTTTATTTTATTTTTTAACATGAATATAAAAATCTTTTAAAATAAATAATTATTTATATTTTTTTTTTAAAATAAAAAATATTAAAAAAGTATTTTTTTATTATTTTTAGAAATAAATTAAAAATTAAATAATATTTCATTTGAACCTCGTTGCGATAATTTATTTCAATAATTTTTCAATAAGATAAAATTAATACATTTTAAAAAATAAAACCAAAAAGTATTTTCACAAAATAAATAATTTATAAAATCCTCCGTAAAATGAAATGGAAGAGATACACTAACTACTAAGAGCCTTTTTGATATTTATATAGTATCGTAGATTTAATACATGACATTATAAAATAATATTATCATATGTATTATCGTATATCTATCAAATATATAATACTAATAGAATAACACTATTGTTGCAATCTTTTTGTATTCTTATTCAAATTGATTTTTTTTTTCTCTATCTTATCATGAATATCTAACAAATAGTATATCTTGGATTTTGGTGTTTATAAAAACTAAAAAAATAATTCTTTTACACAGTTCAATTTGACTTGGAATAATTAATTCAAAACCAATAAAATTTAGAAAAATAATTCAAGTCTTTTTCAAATTAATTAGAGATTTTGACTTTGAATTCAACAATGAAAATGCATCCACATTAAAATTCTTGGAGAATAATTTTCTGTTTCTGTTTATTTAATTTTCAAAAAAAAAAAAGATTTAATTTAGAAAATAAGGAAAAAAAAATTGGTGTACCAAAAAAAATGGTAAGAATTAGGATAGTGTAAGGTCAAAGTTGGAGACGAAAAGAAAAGACCGAATGACATTCACAGGGTCGAGACTCGAGAGAAGCTACACTTCTTATACAAGATAATATATACCGATAAAGTAGTTTTTCTTCATTATTATTATTATGTTATTACAAAAAATAATTTTATTTAAAAAAAATACTAAAAAAAAAATTGCAGCGTCACACACATCTTGTTGATTCAAGTCAAAAAAAATGGAACCCAATGACAACCAATTAAGCTCTTTTTTCCACCACCATAACCACCACCACCAACAACAGCACCTCCAACAACAACAACAACCACAGGGTAACTCAACCACCGCAGTCTCAGCCACTACCACCGCCGCAACTCCGACTAACGGTCTTTTATCAAACACAGATGGATCCCACATACTGTACCCTCATTCAGTGGCTTCTGCTGTGTCTTCTCAGCTTGAACCAGCTAAGAGGAAACGAGGAAGACCTAGAAAGTACGGAACACCAGAACAAGCTCTCGCTGCTAAAAAAGCCTCTACGTCGTCGTTTTCACCTACTCCCACTGGTGCTGACAATAGCAGCAAGAATACCACACACTCTTTCTCTCCTTCTTTCTCTTCTAAGAAATCTCATTCTCTCTCTCTAGGTTCGCTTCTCTCTCTCTCTCTCTACGATTTCCAGGGTTTCTTTTTTTTGTGCTTCACCTCAATTTTTCACCAAACACCTTTTTTCCTTCTGTTTTTTAATTGAATTGGTTATTTTTTGTTATGTTCTGATTTTGTGTGATCAATTGTGTGGGGTTTCTGTTATTTTTTTTTCAAGATTGAGCTGCTTTTTTTTTACTAATTCATTATTAGCAAAGTCATGCATGTGATTGATAGTGTTTGGTGTTGTGGATTGTAGAACATTGATTTGCATTCCATAAAGAAAATGAAATTGACATTCACTTGTTATATTGCTTGAGTTTATGCTTTTAACTCTATCTTACCGACTAACATATCGAAAGGTGTCAAAGAATTTTAGTTTGATGTTAATGCTTTCAACTGCCATTGGGGTGATGCAGGCAATGCAGGACAAGGTTTCAGTGCACATGTTATTGCTGTTGCTGCTGGTGAGGTATGCATTATTCACTATCCTTGAATATTGTACTTGTTGATTTTGGATTTCTGCATCTGCTTGCAGCAATTGGTAAGTACAGTGAATTGGGTTCACATCCAGACCCAATTCGGGTATCTTTGGATGGAAGATTTTGGAGAAGAGGGGAAGGGAGGACTCATTTTTCTTTTCTAGATTAAAGAAACTATTAAATGTTTCTAAAAAAACTTAAGTGTGATTGAAATGTTATATGATCATCTATCATGTTATTCTGTTTTAAAAAAATTAAAATCTCAAATACTTACCAAAATATAGACTTGGCCTTCTAAAATCCTCCAGTCCAAATACTCTCTTAGAGCCTGCAGTGGTTGAGTTGTATATATCTGTGTATATCTATTAAGCATATTGACGGTTCATCTCCATCTCACAAATATATACCAACTAAGTTGTGCATGCATGTACCCATTGGGCAATAAATATAACTTTGCTGCCTTTATTAGATTTGAATTAAAAAACAACTATTGATTCTTATTATATGTTATCCTTGGCCACCTCCAAATTATATATAGTAATAGTATTGTCATTATCATTAGTTCTATACAAGGTATCAGGTTTGGAGGATTGATTGCTGATATGCTCAATCATGACTCGTCGAGACAAATGACTTTTTTTGTATGAATTTCTATATTTGGGTGGTATTGTATAATGGTAATTTCTTGGTATATTAAGTTCTTAACATTGGTGAGTTGATGACTTGATGGATAGAGAGTTGATAAATAATGTGACTATGTCTCTTGTAATTGAGATGGTGTATTTGGAGGGAGTTCTCTGCTACAATTCAAGAATAATGCCTTTAGGGGACACTCTAGTTACACCTGCTCTCTTGCTGAAGTTCACCTAGCTGAACCTAAGTGAACCTATGACAGTATCACTTAAAATTAACTGTTTGTTTGTATTTTTTTGATGATGTGAATTTTCCTGCATCCATAATGTTTGAAATATTATGTATCCCATTTATCCAATTTGGTTTTCATCTTTCTTCTTTACCTTGCCTGTATAATTATTTGAGCTTGCATTCAATAGGATGTTGGCCAGAAAATTATGCAATTTATGCAACAACACAGGGGTGAGATATGCATTCTGTCTGCATCTGGTTCCATCTCTAATGCCTCTCTTCGTCAACCGGCATCTTCAGGAGGCAATATTACATATGAGGTGAAATATTAAGCACTGTTTTTTTTTTTTTATCATGTCTTTTTATGTAATATTATGATTTTTATTCTTCAAACAATCTCCAAAAGGAAATAGAGCTGTTGAAGCTTGTAACATATGGTTAAAATATTGTTTATTTGAGTATTAACACAACCAAGGATCATAATCCAATTTATATTACTTTGGATTTTATCATTTTTATTTAAAACATTTCTCTTGCCATCAAATGAGGTGATTAATCTTTTCTACATATAAGTTGTAAAAAAGAAACCAAGGTTTATCTTTACATTATACCCGTAATGTTCTAAAAACGACCCTTGTGTATCCACATGTTGATCGAATATAGTGATAAAAAATATTACCATATACATGGTTTTTTTAAAAAAAAATATTGTTAACAAGTTTCTGGATGTGGAAGTTGGAGGTACAAACAAAATAGACTCACTTTTAGATTTTTAGTATATATCTAAGTGAAACCACTTTTTATAAGAATATTGGTTGATCTTTTCAGTTACTTTCAAGAGGACAGATAAGAGGAACCTTTATGAAAACTGTGTCTATATTAATTTAAGATGGTAACTTAGTTTTGGTGCCAAGCAGTGGTAAGAACGATTACCTGTTTTATCACTGAAATAATTGTTACGTACGAGCCATTTTCTACAAATTAATAAAAACATTGCGCACCGCTGAAAATAGTAGTTGCTAGTCTTTATCATTTTTAGTCATATGGTTTTGCATTTTTATATTTGATTTTGTCACGTGCTCATATTGTAGTTGTTGCAGTTTAATTCTGTAATGCTTTGATATCAGGGTCGATTTGATATTATTTCACTTACCGGTTCTTATGTTCGTAATGAAACCGGAGGGCGAAGTGGCGGTCTCAGTGTATGCTTGTCTAATTCTGATGGACAAATCATAGGTGGTGGTGTTGGTGGGCCACTTAAAGCTGCTGGTCCAGTTCAGGTAATCTAGAGAAAAACTGCAAATAAACTTGTAGGTTGGAAATATGAGCTGGTGTCCTGCATTTTTTTTCGTTTTGTCTTGATCAGCGATTCCATTCTCTGCGTTGTGTGGTAGCAAAAATATGCTTCAAGACAAGAAGCTTGGGAGAAAGTTTTAATCAAGAACTTACCTTATGAATATTTAATAATTCTCTACCTTGCATATTTCTGTTACTTCTGTAGTTTCTGTCATAGCCTTTTCGTAGCTGAGCAAAAAATGTAATAAAGCATCAAATGCAAAAAAAAAAATTCTGCAAAGAAAAGAGAAAATGAAGGGGGCATCTAGGGTTGTGCTTGGTAAGAGTAACTTTTGTGAAGTCGGTGAAATGAAAAACAAGCATATATATATATAGTCAAATGTCAATATTTTATTTTTCACCTTCATGCTTTCACTCCTTACTAAGCACCACCTGATGTGAATTACATTTACACCATGAAGTCACTTTTGATTAATAGTTAATCCAAACAGGTCATTGTTGGTACATTTTTTATCGACACCCAGAAGGATACAAGTGCTGGCATAAAAGGCGATGCCTCTGCCAGCAAGTTGCCATCACAGGTTGGTGAATCAGCCTCGAATTTAGGTTTCCGCCAAGCAGTTGACTGTTCCAGCGGGAATCCAATTCGGGGAAATGATGAACATCAAGCTATGGGGGGAAGTCATTTCATGATTCAACAGCTTGGTTTGCATGTGACCCCTCCCAGGTCCACTGACTGGGGGAGTCATCCAGATTCAAGAAATGTCGGCTATGATTTGTCAGGTATGAAGTCCAGTGATTTTGGTGTACCCTCCTCCTCTTAGTTTTTACGGTGTGAATGAGACTGAAGTGAGGTTTTCTATATGCAGGAAGAACAGGTCCCGGGTCACACCAGTCTCCTGATAATGGAGGCTATGACCAAATTCCTGATTGAGAATTACATCAATTGTGTGGTTAACAGTTGTATGATATCACTTCATCTACATACCAGCAGTCTTTGTCACATGATGCCGTTTATAGTATGCAACATCCATTAAGGTCGTGGCTTCTGACTTCTGAGAATTTATACTCATGTTTGTCCTTCCAAAATATTCTTCTGCCTTACTCGTGATGTATTTAAAAAATTAGGATTGCTGCCTAAAACTTCTTCATTTTTGTGGGCCTGTTAGTTTATCTGTACCATGAAAATAAGGTATGTTTACATATATATGCTGCCGAGGATAGCTTCTGGGCTATATTTTCCTTCAATCTTCAAGGTGCGGTATTTTTTTTTTTGACAAAATCTTCAACGTGCACTCTTGACTCTTAATACTGTGAAATATTCTTTCGAGCATAGATCATTATAGCTGTTCAGTTAAAAAGCTTTTTTTGTTGAAAATTATGAGGGTTTTTTACCTTCTCATGGCCAAATGTTAGAAACAGTTGGTTAATGTGAGATTGTCTTCATAAGCAGAGGCATGGAACTCAAATAAAGCTGGTGTTGAGATTTCATATATAACTTATTTAAGTTATTGCGGTGTTTGAAAGGCAGTGTATGTGGACGATTCATATCAACCTTTTTCCGTCCACCCTCAGCACGATTTCAAATGTATACATTCCAAAGAAAAAACTCAATTTTTGTGCTGTATGTAGATGTATTTTTGGACAATTTATATTGTCTGTGTGATTTTAAAATGGCGAGGGTGTTTTTTTTTTAGGAAACCGTGAATAATAGTCACTGAAGAAAATTAAGGAAGCGCATCAATGATTATTTTTCACTTTCTCTCTCCCATGTATCCTACTAAAAGTCATTATTTAAGTTTGAAACACACTACTAATACCGTTGTTATAGTAAAATCAACAAAGTATTGCGAAGTGGCATATGAAACAATGCTAATAAATGTAACACTAACAAGCAACGTAAGAACTACCTTCAACTCGATTATAAGTAAAAAAGTGTTTATATATATATTTTGGACTCATGTATAAGAAAATATTAACTTATGTTGGTGCATTAAATGTTATTATTCCACAAACACTCCTAAATTAATTTGTTAATGTTACAAACAGATGACAGTTATAAATAAGAGGGAGTTAGTGAACTATTTCATATTTCACATGAAGTTAAGAAAATTAAATTACACTTAACTGTTTTTTTGTTTGAAAGGGACTACTCTTTATTTATAAGTATAAAAATATGTATTTTTGTTTATAAATGAGCTAGAGTGACTATACTATAAATATATGACATCATTAACACGGCACCAATATTAATATTTCATGTCAAACGGTGTAATGGAAACAACTCGAAAATACAATTTAATCAAAGAGAACCTATTATTTTCTTTTGGAAATTAAATTGTGCATAAAAATGAGAGAAATGTTGATAATTCGTGTTAGATTTGGAAAAGACAAACAAAAAGACATTGTGAACCGTGTAATCATAGAAACAAATAATTGCAAAATACCTTATGTTACCAAAGTTGTTATGTACTACTTATATTCCTCTCACATTCGCGATTACCATTGTCATATTCAATTTCAGGAAGTATTAAATAGTCGCATATGAAAACAATGCTAATAAATGCAACATTGGGAAGGAACATGAAAACCGTATAGTAACAGCTTCCCCAGTAATGTTTGATGCCCAAAATAAATATTGAAAATGGCCTCTTACAATATACCTCCGTAATTTCATATACACACTCATGACTTTTACACTTTTTTAAAAAAAATTAACAGAGTAATTAATATATTTATTTTGTGTGTTAATATCGTAAAATAATATTTGAATTTAAATATGTTAAATTTGACTGTTTATGTTTTAGATAAATTAATAGTATTAAAAATATATATTTTAAAATAATAATAAATATATCTAATAAATTAAGATAATATTTATATTTATAGATATTTTTTCAAAAAAATACTTATAATTAGAAAAACAAATAGTATTGAGAAAATATAATAAAAATAAAATTAAAGACAACAACCTTTTATTAGAAATTGAGTTTTACATGAAATAAAGAGAAAAGTCTTATAAATTGCATAGAGTTAGAAAAGAAACATAGAAAGACATTGATCTCATTGTAATTAGAAAAAATAAATTGTTGTAATATACTTACTCGGTTTTATAATAAT
>JBBPBP010000003.1:58680441-58710972 GCA_037974735.1 Cicer chorassanicum | reverse complement strand
TATTAATGTATTAATTAAAAAAAATTATTATGAAATGTTGTGATATATTTTAATTATGTGCTAATGTTTTAATATTTTTATGTATTACTACTTTTTTATGTTGTAACAAGAAAATTAAATATTTTATGTAATTGCAAAATAAATAAATAAATTTTGTATATAAATGATTTTTGTATTTAAAAGATAATAATGTGATTATTCACTAATACTTGTATATACTTAAAAACCCATTAAATACTTGTTTAGCTAATACTCACGAATATCTCATATTTACTGAATGAGACATGTAGTGGATGGCTACCATCAATATTCAATACTTGTGGATACTCATTCCACCTTTAGTCATTCTTGAACCAGTACAATAGAGTAGTCTCCCTCGACACATGCACGACACAAGCGTAAGCAAAATATGACAAATTGATTGAGAAGGACTACCACCATAGAGCAGAAGTTAGTGATTCGGTCGAAACTCCACATGACATTTGTTAGGAGTTTTTCATTAACATAGTCAAAATATATATTTTGTATCACAGTGAATTTTTCTTAATCACCGAAAACTACCATAATTTTACAAAAGTTACTACTAACTTTTGAAAAATCGTTGTGCCCTCTTGTGATTTTTTTAATCTTAGATGATATTTATGTTGAGGAAAAATTTCAAATAAAATATTTTGGAATAAACAAACAGTTAATTAATCACTAATCATAATTATGATATGTTGCTATTGAACTTGTGTTTTTTAGTGATTTATTTAGAGATAAGTGATAAAATATATTTATACAAAAATCAATGATCTCATCATGAAAGAAATAAAAAACACCATGTATTACTTAAATTGGAGATTGATTGGAAGAACATTTTACTTATTCATTTTTAAAGACAAAATTAAGATAGATCATTATCCACAGTCCAAATCTCAAGTCAAATAGTATCAAGACTGCTCAAACCAATAATCAAACCCATAACTTGAGTTGAAGGCCCAAAGAAGCAAAACAGCCTCCAGATTGATAAGTTGCGAGCAAAGACATGAGTACATTGTTGCTGCATCCCTTTTTGCATAAAGCTCTACATGCTTATAAGTGAAAAGACTAACATTTCACATTCGTTCAATCATTCATCCACGTTTTCCATAAAACACAAAATCAAGAACGTTATGGTTTTATAAAAGAAATCTTTGACCAAATAGCACATGTGTTTAATAGACTTCAATCTGAACCAACAACTTGCAGAGTTTTAGTAACGACTACATTGAGCCTTTTTAATCATCTCCTTATCTATAGAAGAAACATCAAGGACAAGACAAACGCAAAAGTCTTTGAGGCAATAAATCCATACTTAAACAATCATACTCAAGCAACAAAACTCTTATTTTAAGCAAAACTCCAATTCTCTCTTACTATATTCAATGATCACTTTATCATACACATCATTTGTAATCTAATTCTATATTTTAAGATAGTTTGAGTATGTTGTAAAAAATTATTTTAGTTATTAAAAGGTGAATTGTAAAAATCATTTATAGTCTGAAAGATAATTGTAAAGATCATTTCATGATTGAAAGTTGAATTCTGAAACTGATCAAGAAAGTGTAAAAAGAAGAATGTCTGGTGCTAAGCATATTAGTGGAAAAACACATAGATTGTAAGGAGTGGACGTAACACACATTGAGTAAACTAAGATGCATATGTGAGTTTCTCATCATTATCCTTATTTATTTATCACTCACTTGTCACATACCACCTAGAAATAATCTACTTTGTTTATGTTGAACTCACCCAAAATATTATAGACTTTATGTTTGAATCCAAAATTGATCTTGAGTTATTTTGAATTAAGCTAAGGAATTAACATTTTAAAAAGGAATCACAATTCAAAACTTATTCCTTATGATTGATATTGCTACTTCAATCCACACATGCATAAAACATTGAGGATGCGAGCTCTTCTAAGTTGACCTATTTAAATATATTTATTAACATATACAATTAGTAAAATTATTTAAAAAACTTTACAAAATTAATTTATGACGCGTCTCTAACTTCTCTGCCATAACTTATAAAAACAATGAAAACAATTCAATTTTATGTATATAATAATAGTAATAAGTTTATGTTCTCTATGCTTAATTAAGTTATTTATTCAAAAACATGATCTAGACCCAAAAAGATTTTTGTTAAAGAATAAAACGAGGGTTGAGTGAGAGTGTAAAAAAAATAATATTTGTTGTGACTAGGCGCTTAAGGAAACGGCAATCGAACTGGATCCCTCAAGACAGGTTTGGAGTAAAAAGCCCAGCCCACAAAATTTCAAAACCCTAAACCCTGACGACGGGTCTATTTATGCCATTGCCTCACTCTTTCCGTTTCACATCGCCTACTTCATCCTCTTCGTTTCACATCGCCTACTTCATCCTCTTCCTCACGCTAAGGTATTTACTCATTTCTCATTCTCTATTTCAATTCAATTTATTTTATTATTCTCGTATTTTTTTAACACTGCACATTTCGAAGCCTTTCGTGCTCTCTATCATAGCACGCAAGTTCAAAGCATGTGCAAAATCAAGCATCATTTTCTCTCTAATCAGATCCTTCGGATGTTAGCTAATCCTTTGGGTTTTATGCAAAATGATCCACATTCCTTAAATTAAACCATTTATCGTACAATTGTTGTTATTTATTTATCGTTTATTGAACTTCTCATAAATTGTGATTAATTTAATTTATCGCTGATGGGAAAAATATTTACTAGCTGTGCTTATGGACGGTCTTGTGCTGGTTAGTTCATACATCAGTGCATAACATATTCCTAAGCTACATTAATTGTTGCTACTGTGATTTTTTGATTTGTTTCAATCATTAATATTGGAATAACTCTTCATAGTAGCATATATTCTTATTCCCTCTTTAATTTTATTCGCATATTCATTTCCAAACCCTAATTGATGAGGAAGAGTTTTTGTTTGCGTTTTTATCTAGATATGCGTATACACTTATATCCATAATCATGTTGTGTTATTTTTGTAGTTGGAATTGTAACCACAATGTCGAATCCAAAAGTTTTCTTTGATATTCTAATTGGAAAGATGAAAGCTGGACGGGTAGTAATGGAGTTGTTTGCTGATGTTACTCCTAAAACGGCTGAAAACTTTAGGGCTCTATGCACTGGTGAAAAGGGGATTGGAAATTTTGGGAAACCTTTACACTTCAAAGGTTCTGGTTTTCATCGAATTATTCCAGAGTTTATGTGTCAGGGAGGAGATTTTACAAAAGGGAATGGTACTGGAGGAGAGTCTATTTATGGGTCTAAGTTTTCTGATGAGAATTTCACTTTAAAGCATACTGGACCTGGTATTCTTTCTATGGCAAATGCTGGACCTAATACAAATGGTTCTCAGTTCTTTATATGTACTACCAAGACTCCATGGCTTGATGGAAAACATGTTGTATTTGGAAAAGTTGTTGATGGATACAGTGTTGTTCAGGAGATGGAGAAGGTGGGTTCTAATAGTGGCAAGACATCTGAACCGGTCGTAATTGAAGATTGTGGACAAATAAACTAGAATTGATTATTGTCATTGTGTGCAAACATTCTGAGAAATGAATTGATGCATTGTTATGTTATTGAGGTTTTATAACTTGTATTCTAATCATTGTAAATTCCCACTAAAATTGTTATAATTAGCCATTTATTTATATCTTTGAATCAAATATAAGTCAAATATAAATAGTCTTTTTTTCAAAAGTACCCTAGGCGGCAACAGAAACCTAATGTACAGAATTCCCAAATCTAGCTTTGGGTTCAGAAATAATCTTGTTTTAAATTCCCTAGCTTTGGGTTCAGAAATAATCTTGTTTTAAATTCCCAAAGCCCAAAGCTGGCTTTGGGTTGAGAAATAATCTTGTTTATAACAGCAACATTTGATATTCTTTTACCTTATGCCTCCGAATAGCTAAGCTGATATATTAGTTACTTTTTAGTTCAGACAGAGGCTCATACGAAACTCCTGAATTTGGTTGACGGTACGGAACTTAATATTCTGTTCTATGCCTATACTATATTCGGATATTTGATCTTTTAAAAACTGGTTAAGTTTTCCTTGCTATTTTGTGTGATGAACAAGTGAAAGTATTAAATAGGTGACATTGAAGATGGACTAGGATTAAACTTGTCTATGGTAGACCATACTAAACCACACTAGATCAAGGACTAGATTTTAAGAGTATTTAATCTTACATGCTTCTCTCTACACTAGGTCACACATTCTCTCAACGCCTGTGATAAATTCATACCATAAGTTCTCAACTTTGGAAAATTGCACCCCGAAGAGCAATAATGATAAATTCATCTAATTAGATTCAGCTACTTACAAAATAAATCAAAATAGTATGTATAACTTATACTTCATCACTCTCACAATGTGTCATTGTAGTAAAAAGTAATGTCTTATAATTAATGTTATTAACAATTTTCAAAATAATTTTAATTAATAATTTTCTATTATACTCCTCTAATGATTATTATATAATTTTTAAAATATTATTATATTTTAGATTGATAATAGTGAAAAATCTACTAGTAATGATGAATAGTTTAATAAAATGATATATTTATTTTAATTATTGTATTTTTAAATATGTATGTGAAAATCTTTAATCCAGAGGCGATAATACAATATATATTTGCAGTATTACACTATTAATTTCTTTAATATAATTGGCCTAAAGTTGAAGGAAATTCATCAAATAACAGCCTGAGTAATAGGTGAAGGCAAAATTTTTATTTTAAATTTTTGCAAATGTTTTCTTCAAGTAAACTGATCACAAGACCAAATGGACTAGTAAACTATTGAAACAAACTACTCTAATTTTCTCGCTACTTTGGCAAGTATACTCAATGAAATCAATTAAATACAACTTGGGCTGATCACCCTTTGGGAAATGTATCCTCACTTTACAGTAACAATTGGTACAATCAACAAAACTTTGATCATAATGGTCCCATGGTCTGTCACCACCAGAAGATCTGGATATCGTTGTTGCTGTATGCCCCCATCCAAAATACATTCCATTGCAAAGTTCAGAATTTCCCACTTTTGCGGGGGCAAAATTGGGACTCAAAGCTGACCTGAGCCTACAGTCTCTGTGCAATGGCCAGTCATCCGATAAATTGATATCTTTTCATATACTGTATTGATGTATAATAATGCTTGAAGTGAGATGGTACCTAAAAATTATGTCTTAGTTAATGGAAAACTACAAAAATATGAAGAAAATTGGAATAAACTACATAAAGGGCTGTGAAGTTTTAATTCGAAATAACATAAGTATGGGCTACACAAGAAACTTGAACTGGCCTAGGCCAAGCCCAAATTCATTCACTGGTCTATTTTTTTTTACTATGTTTCGCCACATCAACAGTCTACATCCAGCACAACAGTCGAGCTCCTGTCAATTAGGGTTTGTTTGATATGCATGCTAAGATAGGGTTGGATAAATTTTCAATATTGCGAATGTTATGCATGCATAGTACAAAATGTTGTATTGTGCGTGATAACACTCCTAAGTGCAAAGATGCATTCCATAACACTCGATGTAAAAGTTAACACATTTATAGATAAGAGGAGTTTAATGAACAATGTAATACAATACAATATTCACATCAAACAATTATCATAGTATTATATTTTTTTTTTGTTAATTGTGTTATAGATATGAAGAATCATCATTGTTTAACAATGACAAATTTCCGTTGGGGAAGGGCACACGGGGTGGGTTCACCCCTCCCAACCAGGTATTTTCCATACATGAGTCAGAGTTTGAACTGTGGTCACTTGCTTAAGGTGCTCAAGTCTCTTACTAATCAGACCAACCACATGTTGATTTATATAAGCTTATTCTATACTTCTCAATACAGCATACCAAACAAGTCTATAACATCCATCAGTGTGCAAGGGCTCCGCGCAACAGGTTAAGTGGGCTAGTAACATAGATGACTTTTGTTTTTTTTACCAAAAGTAACATAGATGACTTGTACATTTTATTAGAATTAATAAAGCTATATGTTTCAACGAGTATATTATGTTAGTCAAGTCAACCTAATTTCTGCGCATGTTTTATTTTTTTACAGGAAACCCGCTAGTTCCAAGCTGCAAATGCAACCCTCCACATCCAAAATCCCAAGGCAAAGCATTCTGGCATTGTTTCTGCCTCCTGGACTGAAATATACTTCAAACTACTACTGCGAGGTTGCTATAGAATATGCTCTAAATGAGTAAAAACAATTAAATTAGAAAAGAATAATCACATATGATTCAGTGACCTGCAGCCTGTCTAGGGCTGTTCTAGCATTTTGCTGGCTGAGCCATGGCCTATTAGCCAGCCTCATTTTAGGCGGGCTATATCAGTGGGCAAGCAACAATTTCAGAATTATATTGTTAGTGCAAAGTAAAAGTGGATTTTTACCATCACATTTCAACTTACATAGAAGATGTCAGAAGGGAGCCTCTAGTGATTCATCCCAAACTTCAGCACTTCCATTAGAAACATCCTCTACATCTTCTTCCATTGAAAGCCTAATATATTCTCTGTGAGCAAAGCGATCCCACTCTGTCAATGTAGGATTCTCACGTTCCTGTTCACACAGGACATACACCAAAATAGTCAAAACTAACCAACAACAGACAATCATACGGACTCAACAACATATAAACTTCTATTGAATTTTCACGCACCTGGCGAATCAAAAACGGGTCACGAGTTTCAAAGGCCATGAACTTATTTAGATTGAACAGGATATTGAAAATACTTCCAGAGAGTTTACCACCCTTCAGGTCTTGCAGAGTGATATAACTTTCGTTCTGCAGAATGAAGAATTCAATTTAAAATTAAGAAAAAAAGTTATATAAAGTTTAAGGTAACAAAATGAAATCAACCAAATGACAAGAAAGAGGATAAAAAGGGAGGAAGCAAAAATGCATATTGGAATGTCATCTTCCGTGCAAAAACGAACATTTTAACTGCTCAGTAGATTTGCATCATTTCCACCTAAGATGACTTCGCAAAAACACAACGAAACATGACCAAACAATCAATAGAAGGAAGACTGGAAAACAAACCTCAGATCCAATCATGTCAATTATCTGGCACAATATATCCTCAAAAAGCACAGGTTCTTGAGCCATGCACTCCATTCGGTGCAGTTGCTCCTCATAAAAAAATTGCAGTTCATTCCGTGTCAGAACTCCATTTCCATCCAAATCAACACACTTAAACCTAATCATGACAAGTGAAAGTCACACAGCTAATTAGCGCCAACGGTAAATTTTTCAATGTTTTCTTAAGGGCGTTGTGTCAGCAGGCAAGGTGATAATGGAGGGAAGTGAACAAACTACAAACATGGAAAGGCTTTTTTTTAGAAATACAAATAAATGCATCAAATGTTCAATTTTCTCTCATTTCTTCCATTTATACCGAGAAGCCCAAATTTTCAATAAATCTATTTTCCCTGTCTTACTTTGAGCTATGCCTTTTGTAGACCCTCCCCTCAAGCATACTACCCTACTGTACAAACTACAAGGATTTTGATATCATACTCACCGCTCTTCAAGACGCTAGTGAATTGGCATTGGGGACCATGTTTTTCCAAGGAAAGAGTTTGGATTTGTTTGATAATGTTTTCAAGTCAAAATAGTTATTTAAAGCAACAAAACCGGTTGGGAAGCTTGTTTTACTATGCAATTATGAAGAGAGTTTTTTTCTTTCTGGATTTTGTACTTTGAAGTAGTTGAAAACAAGGAAACAAATCAAGAAATTTGTCGTCAATGACTGCAATAACATGCAAAACATTGTTGCTCCTTTATTTCCTTTTAAAAAATAAAATTATTCTAAACAATTTAGGTACATCATTCCTGAAAATTGTTATTTCTAAAAACAAAAACAAAAACTGCATTTTTCTGCACTTTGCTCCGGTGAAGTTTCGGTTACACAGTTTATTGTTTCTCAACTTTCTCTCTCTCAAATAAGTATGGACTTCTGCACATGCATAAGCACAGTCCAAATTCCAACTCAATAAAACATGTTATATACATGCTTAAAATAATGCATCATCCACATATTAGCAACTAATCTGGTGACATCTTAACAGGGGGAAAGGACTGACGAGTGAATCAGAAAAATGAATGGGAAACAAAATACCAATACTCAAGACTCGGCTCAGATGATTTATCCTCTTCTGATAGTATGAAATAAACAAAATCTTCATATCCCATCTTTCCCTCAACTTTACTAGTAAACTTTCTTGGAACCTGAGATGATATTAAGTGGTTCCAAAAATGAGTCATCAACAAATGATCTGATAAATCATATAAAAAGTGGACAGATGGTATATGTCTATAAAGAGGGGAGGGGTTGGGATTGTATCTAGCTGAAGACAGCTGTAGTCAAATTATAAGACAAAAGCAACACATAATATTGTGATCGACACCAACCTGAGAAAATATTCTATCAACAATTCGATAGGTAAGCGCATGGTTACCATATCTGATAAGATTCTCTTTGTCTATCAAGAAATCGTGGTCTGTATCCAGCTCCCAAAACTTGCAGTATATAACATAAAAGTGCTCATAAGAGAAGTATCTGCAGATAATATTAAGGAAATGCAAAAAAAATTACTGCATTTTGATATAGGTATATTTAGTTCATTTTGAACAAGAAAGAAACCAAGGTCATTTATTGAAGTTCATGGTAACGACATTTTCAAATGGTATATCTACCTCAAAACCTTATTGATGTCTTCTTCTTCATCAGCATGCTGCATTGCATCAATTATGTTTCCACGCTTCAGCTCCCTCAGGGTAAGACGACCATTTCCTGATCTATTGATGTAGTAATATATTCTATATATCACGGTTTCGGCTGCGTAATTGGAAAAGCAAGTATGTGAGTATCAGCTTGGCCATTGCAGCCTAATAGATGATGATGCCAGCAACGAGGAAAGACTGGTATAGATGGTGAAAATGCATAATTGCAACCGAATAGATGACTATGCCAACAAAAGAGGCTTAACTGGTATTGAGTGTGAAAAGCGGCATGGTTACACAGGAGAAAAGTAAATGGTTAAAGAGCATCCAGTACACACAACACATAAATTAATTAAGTTAACACGTGAGAGGATGAGCAGAAGAAAAACACTTGCCCAAACCTTATATGCAACCAATGACCACTGCTTGGAATAGTGGAATAGAAAGTTACATTTTGTAGGGCAAAATTGGATAAGACATACATGCAAGCCCCCAACAGAGTACTGAAATAAAAGAAATTTTTGAAACATATGCATGAAAATCAGTCAAATATTGTGTGCGAAAAATCCGTTATACAAAACTTTCCACTGGCTTAGAGCACCCCACTGATTGGTGGAATAGCTAGTTACATTTTGTAAGGAAAAATTGGATAGGACATATATGAAAGCACCCAACAGAGTAATAAAGTGAGTAAAGTGTAAAGTGAGAAAATCAATGGTTGTTATTATAACAAACTCATGATTGGCTATGATGTACCTACAATATCTACCTTTAATTTGTTATTCAATGGTTGATATTATTTTCTTTACTCTCTAAAGTGATTTACTCACTTTAGAGGAGTCGGATCCAAATTTTCCACTGGCTTAGAGCACCCCACCTCCTATTTTTGCTTTCCAAAAATATGAAATAACTACAACTAGAGGAGGATAACCTTGTTTTGAACAAAACATATAAAACAAACCATAAAAGATGATCTGATCCACTATTAGGGTCAAATAAAGAGAAAGGATAAGTCACTGCACAGCAAAGAACTCTCCTAGGGCATAGAATGTCCAACTTCTCAGTCACAATCTCAACAGTAATGCCTCTGTTAGGTTTCCATAAGAAACCAAGTAAATCTGCATACTGCCAGAAAACTTCGCTGTATTTTCAACTTAATCCTTTATAATAATAAATCATCAAAAACTTCTATAAGGTAGAGGGACACATTCAACACCTCCTAATAACCCCAAAGTGTATTTAAGAAGCCAAGTACAGGGAGAAGCTCAAATCCTTTTGTTGATATCTACAATTAGGTGAACCTCTAAATGCAAGATTATAACCAAGATGGAAGACAAACCATATCTCTCTTGAAACTCAGGTGTGCTCTGCAGGAACTCCAACCCTGGATGAGTTGCCAAAAGCTCACGTAGCACAGGTTTAAAATCATCCTGATATGAAGTATAGAATAGTTCTCAAAAAAGATGGATGGGATTGTGATATCAAAGCCAAGAAAATCAACAAACTCGACCCTATAAAAGTAATTCATTTAGCATCAAATGGGAATTGAATAAATGACATATTTGATAGATTCCGTCAGGCCATAACGGAGGGTAATGTTCAAAGGAGGAGAAATAAATGAAATGAAAAGCCGAAAAGAAAAAAGAAATTGAAGCAACACACCTGAGTAAGGTAATTGAGTTGTGGTTGCTTTAAAATTGTGTATATTTGGGTCGTTATATCCTTCGTCAACATGTTGCCATTAATCCAATAATCAATAAATGCTTTCCTATGGAAACATTACATCAAAGATTAAAGAATAAGTAACAAGAAGTAATAGTTACAGTGAACAAGACAATAAATTATAATTCTTATAGTATGGGAAGCAATGTTGTCAAATAAGGAGGGTAGCAAGATCATAAAACATAAGATCGTAACCAAGATAGTAAGATCCTACACAAGTACCTAGAATCCTGAGGGGTGTGCAAGATCGTAAAACATAGGATCGTAAATCCTACAAAAATGATAAATTACACACACACATAAACTAAATTAACCCTGTTCCGTTTTTCCTATATTTGCAAACAAAAACTAGAGTGTTAATGCATCACTATGATTGTTGACATCCCAACTATGTTGACACCCCAACAATCACCAATCATCTGATTCTGCAACACCCGAATAAATATTATTAAAAATAAGAAAAATAATTAAACAGGGGTCCGATCCAAAACCCCTACCACCAAATTAGTTGAATATATAATTTTGAAGACCTACTCTATTATGATAGGCCAGCCTATACCATGAAAATCATGAATGCCCATACCATGAGAGGCAAACCTATCTGCACAATTATTGCCTTCTCAATAAACATGAGAATAAATAAAATACATCCTCCGAGTCAAAAGTAAACAATTCTTCCACCACGTTCAAAGTCTACAAGGAACAACATCAACTGACTTAAAAGCATGAATAACAAGCCCAGAATCACATTCTAACCAAAGGCGACGCCAACCTTTTTGAAAAGCAATTTCAATGGCCGTACCCTTTTCCCTTTAAAAATAGTTGATTTTAAGAAAATTAGAAATCATTTGTAGTTAAGAAATATTTTATTTAAAATTAATTGATTTAATACAGAAAATATTTAATTTAATATAGTTAGGGAATATTTGAAATTAATTTATCATTATTTACTTAATATAATTGGGCTTTCATGGATAGATTCAGGTCACACTTCCTATTAATAATGAATGGGGCTACAATGCATCTCTCTTATCAAAAAGTAAAAAACCCCGAGTTTTTGGTTCTCCCATCAGGCCTACCAACATCAGCTGGAGTACGCCATCCTTTTTTTGCAGAGAGAGACGACTGCATAGAGAGATCTTCGAGTGGGTAGTGACACAAAATCACGAGACAGAGAGAGCTTTGGGTGCAGGGGAGAACCCAATCCAGATTCAAACAAAAAACGGCAAAATCGCCTTGAAACCGTAAAATCAGGCAATTTCACGATTTGCGATTTTATCAGAAAACAATTCTGCATACGATCTAACTTTTTTCAGAGGATTAAGATCATAAAATTGTGCGATTTTACGATTGAAATTGTGATTTTGATAACATTGATGTGAAGGGAATGGTGAAACAAATCATGTCTACTTTATCAATAATAATACATAAGATCCTTCAAGCAAAAATTCATCGAGGCATGCTGCCCAATTGAAATGAAGCGTTACAAAAGTTTAAAGTACAAACCTTGTCACTATACCAGCTCCATTTTCAATCTTTCTGTAAAGAGATGTGGAGAGAAAAGATGGCAGCTTACATACTTCCTTAGTAACGGACTTGAATTCTGACATACCATAGAAAAATGAAAATCAGAACTGAGCTATTATTACTACTCTTTATTATGTTACAAAGTGAATTTTAGACAGATGATCACTTTTTGCCCTATATCAGGAGGGCGTGTGATTGCTTTAACAGCAAGAGTGTGATATTTATTGGAAATCCTTTTTTCCCGAGTTGTCAACCGGCCTTTCAGGCTATAACCCACTGATGAGCAATACCTCACCTTGTATCTGCAGCCCATGCAAGTGATCAGGGAATAAATGGTCAATTCTAAGCAAGCATTGTTCTTTCAGTTCATTGGGAGGAGGACGTCCATTTTGAAAGTAGAACTGCAAGCACACAAATACTTACGTTACAAGCATGAACATAGAATGAAAACAGGGGGAAGGAGGGGGAGAACCGACGAACACACACACTTACGAGACAAGGCACAAAAGAAAAGTATCACCAGATAAAGATTTTAAGAAAACAGGAGAGCAGTATGTAATGGGATTAATATGATGATTTGTCGTGAGTTCAAACAGTTTTTTTATGAGCATTGAATGTGTCCTATTTAGTAATAGCATTTATGTCAGTAAAAGCTAAGGCAAATGTTTCTTGTGGCAATGTGCAGTCCATACAGTCCTTTGGTACATATGGCTAGAGCAGAATGCTGGCACATTTAAGGGTGTCCTTTAGCTGTACAAATTATTACGGGAGAGAAAAATCATTTCATCTTCTCTGATTTATTTTGCACTTTTAGTTTTGAAGCATATCATATCCTCCTTTTACATGTAGTTGGTTCCCTTTGATTCTAGTGAGTTATCCTTTACTACCATATAAAACATTAAGCAAACAAATCTGACGAGACTCACCTGAGGTATAAATTCTTTAACTGGCTCGCTAACAACTTTCAAAGGAGAACTCAAATTAGAAGGGCCAACTCTTTGTTTCACTATGCGAGGGGAACCAGATGAACTTCTTGGTGAAAGAGGTGGTGCAGTGCCAGCAGGAAACATGGAAGGCAAAGAATTGTTCGCAGCATTTGGACTCGAGCAATTCCCCGGTACATTCAACGGAACACCGGACTTGGCATCATTTAGCAATGATGTTACCTACAACAAAATAGCCAAATATCTTAACAAGAAAATCTTAACCATATAAGGAAACTCAAAAATAAATAAAAAATAAAAAAGGCATTGAGTTGATAACAAATATCTCATTCACCCACTTCAAGTATCATGAATAGATCATTCATTGGGCTTGGAAGAAGTAGCCAGCAAGAGTTTAATATATAGTCCTTCCAAGGGCTACAGTGACAGCTCTGAAGAGACAAATTGAGAGAGACGCATAACAGTTCAAATTCATTACTTCATGAATATAGTGAGGATATGTAGGAAAAGTTATTTATTCTCGATTCTCATGAGGTAGATGCACAGAATCCCATGATGATGATGGCTAACTTTTTTTGTTGCTGTTAAATAGCTTAATGGTTAGACTCACGCACCTTAAGTGTGGAGAAGTGGAAAATTTCGGGTTCAAACTGAGGACCATGCATATCCATGTTTTTGCAGCTACCAATTGAGTTCTACTAACGATTATAGCTATCTTTTATTGACATAATATATAAACAATAGTAATGCACATCCAAACACAAACCTTGTGGATTTTACTATTATATACTACACTATCTTTTAATTGTAATAATTATTAATTCATTATCCATTAGCATCCAACCGTTCCTTTCTAAGAAAAAATAAATAGACAATATAAGAATCTTGAAATAAACAATTGAATATAGCAATACGTTGATGATTACAAAATAGAGAAAAAGAGAATGAAGCGTACCAAACGATTGGTTTCAGGGAGCGAAAGCCACTGCTCAAAGAGCGTTTCAACGAAGCTGAGGTTAGACTTGAGAGCCATAGAAGACACCTCTGGTAGCTGCAACAATTCAACATCAAACGACGCCGCATCGTTAACGACCTCCATGCTCATCTAAAACCAAAACCGTATCGTATAATAATATCTATCATTAACAAAAAGAACCGAACAATTATCAAAACGAATCGCGGATTAGCTTTTTCAATGGGTTTGGATCGAAAACGCGTGCAGCGATTAGATTCTAGGAACAAATGCGGTTCTTATTACAACTGTGAATTAAGCAGGAACCCTAGATCTTTTTTATATAAAGAATTTAGGATAAATTAGTAATATAGATCGGGAAAATTGAAAGTGCTGGTGATTTATAGGTAGATTTTGATTTTGATGGAAGAAGAATGATAGTGGTAAATGAATCGATGATTTGAGGGAAAATTTGTGCAGAGATCCACACGATTTTGGAGGGAGAAAAACAAATAATAGTGCAGATACTGAAAAAATAAACAGAGGTGTTACGTTTACGTTACTTATTTTTTGTTTAGATATGAAAAATTAAATTATAGGACATTTTTTTTTCTTTTAAGAAAATAAAGATTTGATTTTTGCAAAAAGTAAAAATGAAAATTTGATGCGGTGCCACGTGGCCTACGTATATGGAAATGCAATGCAACTATTCAAAATCCGACATCTCTCCACTTCCATGTTCCAACTTCCAACCGTGTGGTTTTAATTATTCAGTACTAGTAGTGGTATATCTTTGATTTTGAAATTTATTACGAACTTGAGTTAGTTTTTGTGTTAAAATTAGTAACTTTTGCATTTAAATCTAATTTTTATATTAAAATTTATTGTCTAACTCCTATTTACATAAATATATATAAACATAAATTAATTTTAAATAAAATTAGTTTTAAAAATTAATTTATTCGGAATTAATTGCGGAACAAAATATAGTATTTATTTGAAGGGTTACAAATTTATTTAGTCAAAGATATTTAACGAGTATTGATTATACAGAAATATGAACGCTCTAGTATAAGGGTGTGCAAAAATATGGATAATTGGACATATTGATAAATTGAATTGAATGCACTAAAAAAAAAGGTAAACTGTTCATGAATTGAAGTGCATATTTAAAACAATAATCAAACTTAATTTAAAAATCAGTTTAACAATTTTCAAAAAAAATTAAATCATTTTTTGTTGAAAATATTTTATTATTTTTTCGAAAAAAATGAAACATTTTTCTTAAATTTTTTTTTTCGATAAATTTTTTATATTTACTTTTCTCAAAAAAAATCGAAAAATTTTTGCTAAAAGAATTTCAAAATTCTTTTTCTAAATTACTATTTTGAAATCGAGTTTAACTAAAAATTTGTTCAAAATATTTAACTAGTTTATATTTATAAACCAATTTTAAATCGGTTCAAAACTGCACTGAACTTAATTTAAAAATTATTTTCAAAAATTGAATCAAACCATTAATGTAGTCAAATGCGATTCGATTTTTGGACCATGAACGCCCATACTCTATTCTAGTTACCTGTGACTCTATTTACATAGCATGAATAAAATATAAATCCATACAATTTTTTTGGAATGATAATTTGAGAATATAATATACACACAACACAACGGCAAAAATGAAACTACACAGTTCACCATCAAATAATAGCTGGAGGAATGTCACCACCACACGTCCACACCAAACATAAAAAACATGAACTATCCATCCAGTAACTTTATGCACATCAAATTCTCACATGGATCACATTACTCTATCTCTTTATTTTTTTAACTATAAAGTGTAAGCTGCAGAGGAAGAAGAAACTGGACTAAAAACTGTATTCATTGTTGTAGGAGCATAATAACTTGAATCATTCATCTTCTGCAGGGGTAGAATTGGTAAAGCAGCTTCAAATTTAAGCACCTGAATCACTTGTCTAACACTTGGCCTTAATGAATAATTAGGATTAGCACACCAAAGCCCAACAACAACTAAACGTTCCATTTTCATCTCCTCAAACACACCCCCAAGTTTTGTATCAACAACTTCAACAAACCTTCCTAATCTATAAAGTTCCCAAACCCAATCATATATAGCCATTTGATCTTCCTTTGCATTAAGATCAACTGGTTTTCTTCCACTAACTAACTCCAATGAAACAATTCCAAAACTATATATATCAGATACCTTTGTAGCTTTAGCATTGAAATTTGAGTCCAACATATAATGTTGCTTGATTTAATGTCTCTATGTAGCACACATTGTTCCCATTCTTCATGAAGATACAACAATGCTGAAGCTAGATCCATTGCAATGTTGTACCTCATATGCCATGTTAATACGTTTTTTCCGCGATATAAGTGTGAATCTAAGCTACCATTTTGCATGAATTCATATATAAGGAGTAAGTCTTTTTTCTATGACACCAACCAATTAGTTGTACTAAATTTCTATGCCTTAGTTAGCTAATGATTTTCACTTCAGTTGCATATTCCTTTATTCCTTGTTTGGATTCTCTTGATATTCTCTTTATAGCAACATTTGCATCTATGTCTTTTAAATAGCCTTTATAAACACCACCAAAACCACCTTGCCCAATCTTTTGTGATTCTTCAAAGTTATTTGTTGCACTCACCAATTTATTGTAACAAAACCTTTTTGGTCCTGTTCCCTTTTGGAATTCATCATCCATTTTTAGGTCAAAAATTGAATCTTCTTTTTTCATTTTAGCCCTTTTCCACATTAAAATACAAAACCATCCTAAAATAAGGAAACTTGATGCAACAACTACACCAACTCCTAGACCAACTCATATAGTACCTTTGTTGCTATCTCTTTTAGGGCTAATTTTAATTGGTGAAGGAGCAGGATTTGCTATTTGAGGTATATTATCATGATGACTTTGTAAAGTTGAATTAAATGACCATGTTTTTAATGTATTCATTTCAAACATATATCCTGTAGCAGCTGAGAATCCAAAAATAACCTTATCAGGTAAGTAATCTCTCAAATCAACATTGTATGAGAGGTAACTTTTTTTAATAGGCTTACCATTGATTATGTTTCCAGTGAAAGAAACTTTCAAATTATGAGCACTTGAATTGTACTCAATTTTACAATAATAAGTCTTCTTATTCCTAATATCAATAAACCATGGTTTAGTTATTTGAGATTTCATAGAGTTGAAATTTATATGTGTGCCTGATGGATCCCAAGAATTTTGGTGAGTGTCAAATTCCACTGCTACAAATGAATATTTAGTAAAGTTCATTATTTGGTCATCATTCACAAGACCAAGTCCACCACCTTGTTGAATATAGTTATGAAGTGGAAGTTTTGGATCTGCAAAGAAAAATGCAAATCCATCTCCAAAACCAGTTTCATTTGAGAAAATTGTAAAGGAAAATTGTGTGGTGAAATCAGTGAGTTTTGTTGAGGTTCTGTCCCAAAGTTGCAATGGCTCGAATGACGTTACTCGACCGACGCTATAAGCGTTGCTTTGGTACATTGAGGTTGCTGTGAGTTGGATGTATGGATATAACAAAGAAGCATCTCCTTCTAGCTTCACATCACCATATTTAAAGCTTTGGTTGTAATGAAATGAGAGTGGATTTACATAAGTGATTATCTGGAGTAAGAAAGTGATTCCTATTGCATGGAGAGCAATATTGCAAGAAGCCATCTCTAGTTGAATTGAATGAAACCTTTCAAATGCTTCTCATATATTTTACAAATGAATGACTCATATGTAATTGTCAAACTTTGATCTTCATGATTAATTATTAAATTCAGACAATGATATTTATTCATTGTTTATATATGACTATTGGATTTGTGTGGTTGTCTTAGTTCTTAAGTTCTTACTCGGTGACCATGCAAATTGGAATATAGCAATAATGAGCAACCTCTCTAGCTTCAAAATTAATCTTCCACATCCTTTGTATTACTATGTACTACTACTACTAAAATAAACAATATACAAAGTCATATACACATGCCGGACCATTTGTTTTTACTGAAAAAACACAATCAATCAATTACTGAAAAATATATTTTCCCTTCTTCTAAATTTCAATTACTCATTCAGTTTATTCGCTTAAAGAAAAAATACTGCAATTATTTTATATGTCTTTTGCAAATACTCATGTTTGAATTTTAATTTTATTATTACAATTAAATGATAATTTCATTTTTTTAATTTTCAAATTATATACGTAATAAATATTTTATTACAACTTTTTTAATCTAGTTTTAATTCTTAAAAAAATACTTCTCAAACATATGAAAATATATTTTTGTTTTTGTTGGAAAAAAAATAGGGTGAGAGAATATGGGTAGTGATTCAGTTAGCAATGTAATATTTGTGTTCCCTATCCTGTAGACGATCCGGTACTGCAACATCAAATTCCAATCCTTGATTCGTTATCCACAATAACGTAACCTCTTCCCAGGTTTTCTCTTCATTCCTCACCCTTTGTCCATGCTAACTGAATTCAAATCTCGAACTTCAAACCAACATTTTCTCACATTTTACTAAATGACAACATTCTCCACCACCGAATTCCTACCTCGTACACTCCCATTTCCACTACAACACACAAATCGCAATCCTAACAACACCCTTGTTCCTTCTTGCATATCCTCACTTCCCAATCAAGGTAACAACAACATTAACAATAACAACCGTAAAAACCTTTCCGATTCCAACTTAGTAGTTTCCACCGCTAAAACAAACCCTCAAAATAACATCAACTTTAAACACACCCATTTAATGAAAGCCTTCAATCGATCCTGCAACACACGCAAGTACAATGACTCTCTTTACTTTCTCCAACGCTTAGTAAACAAAGGTTACAAACCCAGCGCCACACTCTGCACAAGACTCGTCAAAGCTTTATTCAGTTGCAGAAAAATCGACAAAGCCGTTTGGGTTATGGAATTGTTGGAGAAATACGGAGAACCTGATGTTTATGCTTACAATGCAGTTATCAGTGGGTTCTTTAAAGCCAACCGTGTTGATTCTGCACACCAAGTGCTTGATAAAATGAAAAAGAGAGGTTTTGCACCTAATGTTGTTACCTACAATATTCTTATTGGTAGTCTTTGTTCTAGAGGGAAACTAGACTTGGCTTTGAAACTTGTTGATCAGTTGTTGGAAGAGAATTGTAAACCTACTATGATTACTTACAAAATTTTGATAGAAGCTACTATTCTTGAAGGTGGTGTTGATGTAGCCATGAAGCTTTTGGATGATATGTTGAATAGTGGTCTTCAACCTGATAAAAAGTTTATTTATAATTCAATTATAAGGGTTATGTGTAGAGAAGGGTTGGTGGATAAAGCTTTTGAATTGATTAGAAGTATAAGTGACAAGGGCTATTATGTTCCAGATGTGATATCTTATAACATTCTATTGCGGGGTCTTTTGAGTCAAGGGAAATGGGAAGATGGGCAGAAATTGATGACTGATATGGTTTTGAAAGGTGTTCAGCCGAACGTTGTTACCTACAGCATTTTGATTAGTTCGCTTTGCCGCGGTGGTAAGGTTGAGGAAGCTGTGGGTTTGTTGAAGGCTATGAAGGAAAAAGGTTTGACTCCTGATGCTTATAGCTACGATCCGTTGATTGCTGCGTTTTGTAAAGAGAGTAGAGTGGATTCAGCGATAGAATTTTTGAATATTATGATCTCTGATGGTTGTTTGCCTGATATTGTGAACTATAATACCATATTGGCTTCTATGTGCAAGAATGGTAAAGCTGATGAGGCTTTGAATGTGTTTGAGAAGCTTGGGGAAATGGGTTGTCCTCCTAATGCAAGTTCGTATAACACAATTTTCAGTGCTCTGTGGAACTTTGGGGACAAGATTAGAGCACTGGAGTTGATTTTGGAGATGATGAGCAAGGGTGTTGATCCTGATGACATCACTTACAATTCACTCATATCTTGTTTGTGCAGGGATGCAATGGTGGATGAGGCCATAAGTTTGTTGGTAGATATGGAGAGTAGTGAGTTTCATCAACCTACGGTTATCAGCTACAATACAATTCTTCTTGGATTATGCAAAGTGCACAGAATTGATGATGCCATTGAGGTGTTGGCCGCGATGGTTGATAGAGGATGTATGCCAAATGAAACTACTTACGCAGTATTGATGGAAGGGATTGGTTATGCTGGATGGCCAAATGATGCCATGGAGTTGGGCAGTTCCCTTGTTAGTTTGGGTGCTATTCCTCAACATACATTCAAACGTTTGTTCAAAATCTTTCCCATGCTTAATGGTGTGAACGAAGAGCTCACTTTATCATATTATTAAGGACTACATTGTTTTGTTTAATTTTACCAGTCACTGGTTAATTACAGCTTTCTGTTTTGAGTTTAAAAGACAAGATAATGTGAATGAGGTAGTCATGTTGTCTCTTACGAGGATGCCCTTGTTGTGCTTTCTTGACAGCAAAAAGGTTGTAATTTGAATGCCTAATTAGATAGACTGACAAGAATTTTTTTTGGTAACAACTCGTGTATTACAAGAATTGATAAAAAAAAACACCCCATAAATTCATTTAACTAAAACTATGGATTATAATGATTAAATTATAATTTTATGATAAATTTGTGCGATTCAAATTTGAGTTAATGACCTGTGATGGCAGTCTTGTCTAGATCATTCTTGTCTTGCCATGTCAGTCCATTCCGTGTTGCCAAATTACACAATGTTGGAATAGTAATGCATTGCACTTGTTGTTTCCTTTGGACGTGGTGAATATGGTGCTTCAAAGTTCAAACACTTTTTTATTGCATCATTTCATAAAGATAGGAGAGTCTTGAATCACACAAACTCGGGTAATAGTCAGTAAAGTCTTTGTATCTTATGATCATGGAAACCAAATATTGGGAAGACAAAATAACGTCGTCAAAGCAAAATTGTTGGCAGCGCATCATTTTTCAGCAGAAATAGTTTGCGTAAACCCGTAAGCTTATGTAAACTAGGACCGACCACATGATACCTGCGGGCTCTCCCTTCTTCCTCAAATTGTTGCTGCCCTCAAACGAATCGAACGAACAAGCAGGCAACAGCCATCTCCTTCGTGCAATGTTCTTGATATCTTCATAGGTTTTTCATCTTACCCCTTCCTTGCAAAACAAAAGTTCCCTTTTTAATGCTAAAACCTTTCTTCTTCAAATTAGCGCATCGTGATTGTTGGTGATTTTATTAACTGTATTTTTAGGTTAAGGTTTGATTTTGGTGTTATTATTGGTTTCTTTTGTTTTACTGTGTTTTGAATTGTGAACAAAAAAAACAGTAAATTTGAGTTTGTAAAATAGTAAATAATTTCAAGAATAAACTTTGTATTTTAAAAAATTTGTAGTCTATAGATATAACAGTGGAGGTATAGACTAAATTTTCCTTTAGTTAAGGTAACATATATTATTGTGTTGTTATGCAGTGGCCTTACAAATGTGATAAACACTCTACTTGCGAACGATCACGATTTTTCTTTGAGACTTTCATTCGAGGAGTGTTAAGAATGAATGTGTCTATTATCTTTGTGCTATGATGTTGTGAGAGTATTGTTTTTCCTCTATTATTTCATTTTGTAATTGGCTGGTGTTTGATTTAAGCGGGTTTATATAAATTAATGAATTTCAATTAAGAATGAATCATTCGAAAAAATCTAAGTTCAAATCCTGACTGAAACGATATCTTTTGGATCTTATGGCAACGAATATTGGACTGAATTTGAATTCAATGAAATATCTTAAGTAACATGATGTTGCATGTATCTCTAAAATTACCTGAACTAGGCAGCAAATTTAGGTTAGGCTTTAAAGCTATGAAAAATGGAGAAAATATTAAAGTCAAATATATCAGGAAAGTGTAAGTCATCAAAGCTATGAAATGATTACACTTTCCTATGATATATTTGACTTTAATATTGTCTCCATTTTTCATAGCTTTGATTCCCAACCTAAACTTTCTGCCTCGTTCAGGTAATTTTAGAGATACAAGCAACATCATGTTACTTAAGATATTTCATTGAATTCAACTTCAGTTCAATCTTCATTGCCATAAGATCCAAACTCACATTTGAGGGTACAAATTTATATCTCTATCAATGAATTTGCAATGAAACTGACATAATCACGAAGAACTATTATAATTTAAACACAGCCTCACAAAATTAGTGTCAGCATAATTATGTCAAATTCATCACATATTCAAATATACACTAATTCTCTGTTCTCAATTTATTTGGAAATCAATCAAGAGAAGTTTCTCAAGTCTTTTCTCTTTCTCATTTCTCTAAAACCAATCATACCTGAAGTGTAAAGACAATCCTACCCTCATCCCCAAAACATGAGAAAATTTCATTTCACCTTCAATTACTTTAAATATTTTCATGAATTTTATATAGAAAAACTTAAATTTAGAATTTGCTTAATAGAAAATAAACTCTTCAAAAGTTAACATTTGAGTTTTTCAAACTCCTAATATTCAATTCTAGACATAAAGAATTGTGTATCCTAGAAATAAAGAATTGTGTCGAGAATATACATAACTTTTATAAAAGGAGATAAGAGTCTTTGTATAATAATATAAAAACTACCCAACACAGGGATAAATTTGGCATTGGAATGGTCCAGAATGGTATTTATTCACATTCAACAAGTTGACAAACTTGAAATTGTTCCATTAGTTGCCATTATCATTTAGTCCTCCAGAAACAGCTTGCTGCAACATTCAATAAAATCGTGAAACGTAATATACATGCCAAGAAAAGGAAAAGAAATATATGGTCCGTTTGTTACAGTTTTCTTTTAATGATTAACAAGAAAACTAGTCATCACCTGAAAGCACGACAAAGCGTACTTCACATCGCTATTAGATATTTGGTGGTGGAACACAACTCTCAATCTGACACAAGTAAATCATATTCATATCAGCAGCCTCTTCCTATATTAGGATATAAATTACTTTAACTCTCATATAGAAATAAAAACATTAATTTCCCATAAAAGTTGAAGTAATACTAATTTCAATTATTAGTAACAATGAACATAAAGTTATTAGTAAGTATGACAGACAAGACCTTGACGAGCCAATTGAGAAGAGAAGGATACCATAGTCTTTGCATATCTTTGCTGCTGTAGTTCCTGAACTCTCTTCAATTTCAATAAAGACCTGGTAGGTAGTTCTTGAACTCTCTTCAATTTCAATAAAGACCTGGTATCAGAGATTAAACAGAATTACGCTTTTGTCGTGCTTTCAGGTGATGACTAGTTTCCTTGTTAATCATTTAAAAGGTTTAAATAAAAATTTAATCATAGTATTTAGTATTGTGATTCTATTTCTCTCATAATTAAGGTAACAAGTTTTACTTTTTACTTCAAAAATTTCAAGCGTGGTAGTATACCTCACTAGTGATGAAGTAAAAAACATAAGATAGAAAAAAGAGAATCTAAAACAAAATAGATTCATTAAAAATTATATTAAAAAAATACAATTTTTAATGTATTTATTTTGTTTTAGATTCTCCTTTTTCTACCTTATTTTTTTACTTCATATAACCGGAATGATCATGACTGATGTTGGACCATATCGGACGGTTAACAGAATCTGAACATTAATGCAACTTATTTTGGTATACTATCACGGTTAATGAAACTTTTGAAGTAAAAAATAAAATTCATTAACTTGATTATGAAAAAAATATATAATCACAATACTATGATTAAATGTTTAAATGTTTATTTAAACCTTTTAAATAATTAAAAAGGAAACTAATCACGAAACCATAAAGCGTACTTCACATCGCTATTAAATATTTGTCCGTGGAACACAACTCTCAATCTGTCACAAGTAAATCATATTCATATCAGCAGCCTTTTCCTATATTAGGATATAAATTACTTTAACTCTCATATAGAAATAAAACATTAATTTCCCATAAAAGTTGAAGTAATACTAATTTCAATTATTAGTAACAATGAAGATAAAGTTATTAGTAAGTGTGACAGACAAGACCTTGATGAGCCAATTGGCAAGAGAAGGATACCATAGTCTTCCAAGTCCTTGCATATCTTTGTTGCTGTAGTTCCTCAACTCTCTTCAATTTCAATAAAGACTTGGTATCAAAGATTAAGTAGAAAATCAATCAGAGCAATAAAAATGCAATTGTTGTACTATTATGAATTAATTAATGGACTCTACTCAACTATAAATACTCACCATATTGGTTTCCACAGAAGAAATATCCACTTTCAGTCCTTTAATTTTATTCAATCCATCTAAAGGACAATTTAGAAGAAAAAGTTTGAAGGGTGAGTTTAAAATTGTACTTCTTCAAACAGACTAATATAGCACCAACACTTTTCATTGAAGGTGTGCTTGAGTGTCCAACATGTGTCAATGTCTGAGTTAATGTGTGGTATATGTGTATGTGTCTATGTCTGTGCTAAGGATTGCTTGTGAGTCAGTTAACATTGTACGGCACTTACCAGCAAAAAATCTGGCATTCTTGTGATCACTTTCTAGATTTCCAACATTTTCCTGTAAAGCAACAAGTGCAGCTGCACAAAGGACGCCAACCTGTCTCATTCCACCACCTCCACCTACGGTCTTTCTAAGACTTCTAGCCTAAAATATCAGATATACATACAAGACTTAATATCAAGTTCTTTCAAAAGGAATAATATCACTTTCGGCTTTCGCATTCACAACAAAGATTTTGAAATACCTTGGTTATAAAGCTATTGGAACCAACGATTACAGATCCAACTGGAGCACCAAGACCTTTAGATAAGCAAACCTAATTCATATATATTCAAAGTAATCACAAGTTGGTTAGTTTGTATATAAACCTTTTGATTTGAATAGGTTAATTAGATTAATTATCTAAAACTTCTCCTGAGCAAGATAGCTAAAACTGTCATTGCCATGATACTACACTAATCTTGCTAACAACTCGTGAGTTTATTTCTAAAGTGATCCAGTTATGATACACCCTTATCCTCTCACTTTGGAAAAGATTTAGCCTTTCCACAAATCTTGTCTAATAAAAGAAAAGGTAAAAGAACAAGGAACATACTGATACTGAATCAGCTGCTCGAACAAGCTTATCCACAGGAACACCAAGTGCCTGAAAAACCAAAATTTCCTGTAATGTGTTGTTTATGTATATACATGATAGCAGAAAGGATAAACACAAAAACATTTTACCAGGAACCAAATTAAAGAACTGAAAATTAATTGTGAGGATATTCGCAACTCACAACTGAAAGTTAATTGCAAGGATAAAAAACATTACGAGTAAAAGCATAAAAAAACAGAAACTATTCCGATCAAAATAGAAACCATAGAGATCGCGTGAAGGATGTGTGGCTGCGCGGCGAAGACTGTGGTGGCTAGGGTTTCGCGTGAAGGGTTTTTTTATAAAGTGTTTTTTCGTGAAGAGGTTTTTTTATAAAGTGTTTTTTCGTGAAGAGGTTTTTTTATAAAGTGTTTTTTCGTGAAGGGGTTTAGACACGATAAATAATGGGAACAAGATTAGAGTTTTGAAAAATCGGTTTCTCTTTTTGATTTTAAGTGAATTGAGTTGGGGCGGAAGTTATGACATGTACATAGCGTGAACGGTCACCCCAACCTTTTTTAAATTTATAAAAAACAATTGAATTATAATTTTGTCAAAAATAATAGTTTCAAATTTTATATTTGTATTATTTTCTTAAATTCTAAAATTACTCTTTTAATTTTATTAGATATTATTTTTGTATCTTATCTGTATTTGTGGTGATAAATATATGATATTGTTCTGGTCAAATGTAAAATTGTGATATGACGTATAATTTGAATGAAACTTTTACAGATGACTTTGATTTAATGTATAGAAATAGTTAAATTTTATATAAAAAAAATATTTATGTTAAAAAAATAAAAAAAATGAATAATTATTAACGGTAACAAAGTTGTTAAAACAAAATTATATAAGTTTATTAGATAATTGTGATTTAATATATGAGTTGAATTATTTCTATGAGTTGAATTGTGGTTGTTGATTTATCGTTATGGATATATATATATATATATATTTGAGTCTAATATGTGAAGATGACATGCTATATGTGCATATTTTTTTGTTACACGAGTTAACCTAATCAAATAACATGTATTATGTATCATGTAAATTGTATCATTGCATAATGTAGATTGATGTTTGTATATAGACTAAAATTTATTTTATCAATTTTTTTAATTATTAAAATTGTATTTTTTTTAGACTCAAATTTTTAAGATTAGAGGGAATAATTTATATAAAAAAATTACAAAAACAACTACTATAATTAAAAATAAAATAAATTTTCCAACCTAAATTCCAACAAAATTTTAATTATTAAAAATGTAAACTAAAATTTGATCTACTATCTCTCTCCAATATATTTTTGTAAATTTACAACTTAAAATTCTTATATTAAATACAATATTATACTTTTTATTTATATATTAAAATTTTAAAATTTCGTCTACTCCAATGTTTTCGTTCAATATCCGCCACTAGTTGGTTGTACAATGGCTACCAAAGGAATTTCATCTTTTTTCTCGATAGCCTTGGCTTCAGCTTTGCTTGATTGGTTGCTTATCATTTTCCTTTTTATTAGTGCTATTTTTTCTTATGTTATTACAAAGTTTGCTGGTTATTGCAAATTGAAAGTGTCGTGCTTGTTCTGCTGAAGGCTAGATCATGTGTTAGGCAATGAAAAAAGTGATAGTATTTGGACTTGATTTGTAGTCGTCATAAATATGAGATTTCGTCTTTAGTTTTTTGTCATACACATGATAATCTTGTAAACATTCAAGGAGTATGTGAAACTTGTCTTTTATCTTCTGCAACCGTCAATAAGACCAATGCTGAGACTTCCCAGTTATTGGTTGGTGAATCGAGGGAAGAATCGAACTCCGTATTTTATCAGGATCCATTACTTGGTGAATTTAATAATGCCAAACACTATTCTTGTTGTAATGAACAATGTCTTTTAAATGGTTATGGTCAAAATTTGTTATTCAGCAAGACAATTTGGTCTAGGGATGTTGATTTTGATGAATCGGATGTTGTTGGAAACGATTTGTATGAGAAAAGAGGTGCCAAGACATTTGTATTGGTTATAGATACATACCTGAGAAATGATTAGGCGGATCCTTTGTCCCGTGTAGGTTACACATAACTCAAGATTACTTTTGATACCAAGACTGAATATGAAGTTTGTTTATCAGATGACGATGGTATAAGTATACCAGTTCCCGGAACAGATGATACCAAGAAACATATAAGAGTTTCAATTGAACATATAGAGCCTCACCATGTTGATTCAAATGAGGATCTGATATTTAGTAAGCCCGATACTTCAACTTTTGTACTTGAACCATTATTGTCAGAATCAGGAACGCAAGTAGAAAATATAGATATTTGTAGTATTAAAATCGCAACAGAAACAGTGCGAATTGGGGATGGTGTGGAAAAAACTTGAATGGCAGCATATTGAAATAAGGGATGTTTGTCCCTCCCCAAGCGAGCCTATTTTCTTCAATGACGTTCCTGCATTATTAAATAAAACAGAAGGGCATTTTGAAGTATCAAAGGAAAACTGTAAGTTATTTTTAGTGATTGCTTTTCTTTACCATGACACATTTCGGTTTGAAGGAGAACGGATTATGTTATAATTATTTGTAGAAAGTTAATTTCTCCGAGTCATTTTTAATATATGTAGTGCGAAATTGTCTGGTGCCTTTTATATAGCTAAGATTTATATATTTCACTATTTTTAGTCCATAAGTGCATTAGTTTTATATTGATATAACAAACCCTTTCTCCATTTTAAAATGAAAAAGAATCATAATGTTATTGTTTCTTCTGTATATAATTTTAGAGCCAATTAAGAGGGACAAACGTTTGAGCGAATACCTACCATGGATTGGGAAGAAAACATTAAGTCGAGCAATAAGCTAATAACATAAAAAGCAAGTTTAGAACCAACCTCTAATTTGTTGTATCTTGGTGATGCTTATAAGTCGGTTGTCAGTAATAGAGGAAGACAATTGTTTGGTATTCTTACAAAACATTGGCTTAGGATAGATTCCTCAATAGTTAATGAAGATTTGAATATACTGTTCTCACAATTCTTTGTCACTCGAGAGACTAATCTATCTTTTAATGATATCAATCTTAGATTGTCTATGAATAAAGAAAAAGCAAAGAGTTCTAATGTTTCTAACTCTACTGGGATGCAGATAGTTCAAAAATTAATTTCGCTTGAGCGAAATGAGTCTGGCTTATCTCTAGACGAAAGCATTATTAGCGAAATTGAAGGAGAAAGTTTGGATGACAAACTTAAAAGACAAGTTGATCTTGACAGGAAACTTATTAGTGCATTGTATAAAGAGCTGGAGGAGGAAATAAATGCTTCTGCAAGTGCTGCAAATCAAGCTTTAGCCATAATCACTAGACAGCATAATTCTTTCATTTTGCGTATATAGTTGCACACATTTTTTTTTTTTGAATATTTATTCACTTTATACACACAAAACTATAGTAATTGTATACTTCATTTTTGTAGAGAAATGGAGAAGATCTCAGCCTAGGGGTTTTTCACCCCAATCATGATAATGAATGGGTTACTACTAACTCCGAATCAATGCAATACACATCACATCATACTACATTTTATCTTAGAAAATTTGATTCTCTATGGACTTAATTGTTATTCCTAACCATTTAATATTAATATTTATTTCCAAGCATATTATCTTATCTATATTAAATCAAACATATCCACATTTATCATTTGTCAAGCTTAAAAGACTGACAATAAAACCTAAGTGAACAATTTATGTTTTAAAGATTGGATTAAACATAGCTTGTTTAAAAGGAAGTTAATCATAATACTACATTCTAAACTGCAGGCTTCATTATAATCTCATTAGTCCTTAACTACAAAAGAGTTTTAGTTCATATATTTTAGTCCTATTAAATTATTATGCAAACAGTTTTAATCTCCAATGTATGTTTTTGAATGTTTTTTTGCACACATGTTTACAACACTATATAAAGTTCATCAATAAAAAATGAACTTAAAATTCGACTTATAAGTCCATATTTTTAGAACTCTTATGTTCAACATATTACATTTAAAAAATTCATATTTAATTTATTCCAAGTTATAAAAATCTAAATTTGTGCAGATGAGTTCTTAATAATGTTTTAAACATGCTTTCAAAAAACCATTCAAAAATTTAAAAATTAAAATATATTTCCTTTCAACAATAATTTAAACAATTTATCTAATAATTTTGTAGGAATTAAAAAATGTAATTATTTTTAGAGAGACTAAAAAAACATAGCTATTTTATTGGGATATATTGAGAAAGCCACTACCAAATATTTTTTGGTGAATAAATACCAAGTTGTATGTAGAATTTGAAACTATAGAGATTCAAAGGAGAAGAAGAAGGGAAATCCCTTATTGTGGTAACAAATAAAATTCAATTTTATCTTATACTCTCCTCAATAAAAACATAAGTAAAAAAATTCATATTTAATGATCTAAACTATAAAAAGATCTTAATCAATTTAAATTTCTTTAATGATGTCATTTTTAAAATACTCTTTAAATAATATAGAATTTAGATAACCATTTTATTATCGCAAAACAAGTTTTCATAAAAGTAGTATAGAAAATATAATTGTTTTGTTGCATTAAAAACATTATTTGCAATTAACGATTTTTTTTATTTTTTATTTATTATTGTGAACTTAAATATTTTACGATGCATAACAACCAGTAGCTAAATTTGGTAGCTAATTTAGTAATAAATAAAAAATTTGGCAGCTAATCTATTTACCTTTTTTTGAACGATTTGTGCAGAGTGGTGTATGCTGTAGTTTATCATTTGAAAACATGTGAAAAGAACATCAACAACTGCTCTTGCCAAAATAGTGTAATGTTCACTTAATAGATGTTTAATTTTTGTTCTTTTCTTGTTTTCTATGGATGTATTTTTATTGTTTTTATATCTTTTTTTGTTATTGAAAAATTACAATTTTTCTTCTTCTTATAGACACATTGGTATTGGAATTCCATAAATACAAGTACATAATCACATATTCATCGAGCAAATCAAAGATAAAGAGAGAAAAGTATGTGGAACTAAATTATCTAGCTGGATTAAGAAAACTTAACCTCATTTCTACTAGAAACTAGATATAAGAGCTTTGATGGACTAAATGGGTAGAATATGCTTATTTATTTCAATTTAAAATGGTTAAGTGAAACTTTTTTTTACATTTGTATTTGTTAAGTGAATTTCTCTTATTTGATCTAATCTTAAATACATTAATTTCAAACAATTGAAGAGAATTATGTATGATTTTAGACATCACATGGATGATAAGAACAACTTATTCTTTTGTTATAGTTTTCTTTTCTTGATTTAAAATATTGTGGCTTGTTTATAATAGGATTTTTTAAATTATATATATATATATATATATATAT
>JBBPBP010000003.1:58657368-58679818 GCA_037974735.1 Cicer chorassanicum | reverse complement strand
ATATATATATTTAAAACAAATAGTAATTTTATTATAATTAATTCATACAATTATTTATAAAAAATATATTTAATCAATATAATTTAACAACTCATACCGTAAAAATTACGTAAAAATTACTGGAATTGCTACGATTTAGTTCTCTATTTTTGAAGTGTTGCTCAACAATATAATTGCATATTCTCTGGCTAATTTGCATACTAATACAATCGTGGTGAATAAACTTTATATTGGGAAAAACAACATGCATAGATAAATTAAGGGGTGATTTATTCTGTAAAAACAATTTTTATTTTTTAAAGTTTGTATAAATTTTATTATTTTCATTTTACTAAATCACAAATATTAAAAAAAATTAATTATAATATTAAATTTATTTACAATTTATATTGTTTTAATTCAAATCAATTAAAATTGAGATATATTCTGACAAACTCATCGATAATTTGACCGATAAAAAAAGTGTTCTAAGAAAATTGAGTTAGGTAATAAAAAATTTGTTTATAAAAAAGCAGAAAATTGCCCACACTTCACTCACTAAATACCCTATTATTATTACTCACCAATACTCTCACTCTCACTCTTTCTATCACTCTCGTTCCCAATTTTTTCATCATTCATGAAAACGAATTGCAAGTAAACGTAGTTGAAATTGAATCGCGATTAGGTTTCCACATTCAACTGTTATTCTCGATTTCGTTGTTCCCGAAGATGCAAGGGTTTGCTGGAAATAATAATGATTTGACAGAGCTTCACTCTACCATGCGAGCCATCGAGCTAGCTAGCACCTCCATTCAGGTCTTATAATCTATTTCATCCTTAATTCTCTTATTCATATACTCTTATCGCAATGCTCAAATATCTATATAATATATTATTCTTTTTTTCTCTCTTATTGGCGTAAACTAGCTTCTGTATTTTACATGTATAGTTTTGATGTTCATTATCATTATTACTATATGTAATATAACTTCATTTAATTTTAAATTTCAAACAGCTAGTGATTTTTCGTCTAAAACCGTGCAAACATCTAGTCATTATGTATTGACTTTTGAATTTTAGTGTCATTTTGACCTTATTTTGAAACTTGGATGACATTTTGGTTAGTACTCAATGAATGAAAGAATTATAGTTTACATCTTATAGACCATAGCTGCATCAGAATTCCAAGACAAAGCCATAACGACAAAATACATTTCAAAAGAAAGCTAAAATGAGACATTCTTTTCATGGTTATGGACGAAAAGTCACTGAAGGTCGAATCAAATGTTGTTGTCGTTTAGAAAGATAAAAGACTTGTTTGAAGCTTTAAATTAAGTTAAAGGATCCTCGTGCTATTTTGCCTATTATTAGTGAGACTGCCTCTATCCTATCAAGCACCGACACACTCATGAAAGTAATAATTTAAGAAAAAAGTCATTGATGTAATTACATGTTACAGTGTTGTGTTGGTATCATACATCAAACACACACCTTCAATATGACGTATACTCTATCTATATCATATATCTAAGGCATTGTTCCGGGTTATCAACATTCTAATGTAGTTTTTGTTGGTTGGAGTGGAAGGTTGAAATAGCATGATCATATTTAACATTGCAACTAAATTCTGTGATCATATTAGAGACACTCACTTATAGTAGTATATTTACATGTTTTTCTTCTCCCTCTCTCTCTCTCTCTCTCTCAAGAAAAAATGCTGGTTCAAACTCCAGCACGCTATATTTAAATAGTCCCATTACTGTTTCTCGACGGTTATCTTTGCTCTCAAGCTCTCTAGTCTCTACTTCAAATCCATGTGGGTGTGGTGAAGAGATAGAGCATATGTGTTCTTTTTTATTTTAAGTATGAACTAGTAGGAATGCAAATACACATGTAATCATGTTCTTATTCCTGTTGTGTATTTATTTTTAGATGCAAATCAATCCAGCAGCTTCGGAGGCAATTATATTGTCATTAGGCCAGTCTTCTCAGCCATATAAAACTTGTCAGTTCATTCTTGGTGAGTTTACATTGTTGTACCTGTATGGAAACAAAATATATGCTTGTGCAAATGGTACTAATAAGCCAAATAATAAATTCAAATAACCGCTGGCAGGCAAGAATCTGCAAATTGACTTGGATTATGTGTTGATGGCCTAATTGTTAATGCAATAGTTTACTGGAATCATCATATAATAGGATGCCAGGATCTATTGCTGTTTAAATGTGAAAAAATTGCAGCTCAAATAATTTACTTAAATTTTCATCAGTTTCCCAGATAATGATGATGATGATGCTAATAATAATAATAATAATAATAATAATAATAATAATAATAATAATAATAATAAAGTATCATAATTCCATCATCTAAAAACAGAGAACTCTAGAACAAATTGAGTATTATAATGCCATGCTTGTTGCTGAATAATTTAGTTCACTAATTTGATTTGTCACATCATTAACATTATTAGTGAATTTGCTATTTGGTTTCTAGAATCAATTTTGCTTTTCACTAGTGCTGAATGGGTTTGATGATTTGTTTAGTCACTTTAGTGTCGATCATTTGCCCAAACCAGTAGATATATAAATTGTGACTGCTGTATTTCAAGGCTTCTTTGCTGGCTAGAGCCTTGTTGTATAGGTGCTTGTGCGTTTCACACCTATAATTTTTTTTTATAAAATTTGAGTAGTTAACTGTTCACTCTATTATGATTCGTAATTTCACGTGGATCCCACTAAATCGCATGAATTTCATTCCCTATAGTGAGGCTCATCTCCAAAGTGGTGGAACCCACTGGAATTTCACCCAATCATGGATGAAGTTCTAGAAAAAGAGTGTGTAGCTAGCTTGTCTAAAAAAATAAGGGGCGCCTTATTGATTATTTGGTTTAGAGTAATTTCCATCTGTAATGTTTATTCATTATACTTTATTAGGTGGCTTCTTAAAGTTTCTGCATTATTCTGGTTTAGATCATGCTGATACTGTACTGGTTTTGTCTATGTAGAAAATTCCTTGGTGGCAACTGCTAGATTTCAAGCGGCTGCAGCAATCAGAGAAGCAGCTATTAGAGAATGGAGTTTTCTTAATGCTGATGACAAGAGAAGCTTGATTAGGTTTGCTTAAACTTTTCAATCTTCAAAAAATGTTACCCTTTTAGATACATACATCTTAAACCTTTTAAATATATATTGCAGTTTTTGTCTATGCTATGCAATGCAACATGCTAGTTCTCCTGATGGTTATGTCCAAGCCAAAGTTTCTTCTGTGGCTGCTCAATTGATGAAAAGGGGTTGGTAAGTAGTGCATTCTGTTATTTTTTTTTTCCAGTTTAGAAAATTGTCTGAATTATCTGCATTTAATAACTTGTCTGACCTATAATTGAACATTGAACTATACATTTTTTTTCTTCCTATAATCACTCTTAGAAAATGATGTGGGATATATATATATATATATATATATATATATATATATAGAGAGAGAGAGAGAGAGAGAGAGAGAGAGAGAGAGAGAGAGAGAGAGAGAGAGAGAGAGAGAGAGAGAGAGAGAGAGAGAGAGAGAGAGAGAGTACAGTATTGTAAATAAAACAGCATGATTACCTAATTATATGTCAATCAAATAAAATGAAAACTTTGTTTGCTACATGTAATCCTGAAACCCTAAAAATGTGTATAGAGTAGGCTGAGGACATGCAATATTTCAAAAGCTCTAAGTGATTTAGAATTATTGTAGTTTCGTCATGCCACCATTCTTTCCCGAACTATTTTGACATATAATATGCAATTTTTGAGATCATGCTCTGGATATTACAAACAATTTAAAGATGTATATCCTGTGTTGGATTGGATTTGTTCCAATCGAAAACATATAATAGGAAAAGTTCTTTTTGTTTATGGCATATATTATTGTAAGATGTTGATTTTTCCGAAGAACGGCAAGATTATTACTTTGTTGCAGATCAGTATTAGTTAAACTATGAGGCTGTTGAATCATCTGTCTTATAGTTGGTTTGGCAAAAATTTATATATGTAGGCTTGAGATGGTAGCTGCAGAGAAGGAGACACTCTTTTATCAGGTGCCCACATTTTCTGTGTCTGTCAAATTTCTTTTGGCTATTGACTCTTTTGCATGTCTTCTTCCTTCTTCTACTCGTATGTTGGGACTCAAAATGAAGAATTTTTTCATAATGCTAATCGTATGCATGAAATGTATCAGTGGGCTGTCCAAATCCCCTGAAATCGATTAAACTGATGACTGATTAACTTGAGTAAATTTGAGTGGGTATGTTGGGTTTTTTCTTCAAACTGAAATTATTTGCTGGCTTGTTTGGTATGGGATTGGTACATATGAAAACCATTATTCCTGTGCACTACTAAATTATTTAACAATTTATACATAATTATTTAAGAACACATTAAGACACAAGCTTTTCTTTCTAATAGACAAGTCACAGATTACCTCACTTCCTACCAATCTTCTGAAGTCTTTCTCAAATTCTAGAGGGAGGGTTACAGTTTAAATTATAGAGAGAGGATATTTACATTTTAAAATGATTACTCAAAAGAGTGGCTAACAATTTCAAAAGATGGTTGATAATATGTTCAAATAACTTTCCATTTTGACGGTTAATTTGTTCTGAAATATAAATATATTCACTAGTATCCTAATCATTATACTCCCTATTTTAAGAATTCAAGGTTGCTTTATCTTGTTCGTCTTCATTGTAACACAAATTTTGTCAGGATGTCGACATTCAATTTGCTCTGAAACGTCTGTCTTTCATGGATGCTTGACATTTTCGCATATACTGCAGGTGAACCAGGCTATTGTGGGCATTCATGGAGTAGATGTGCAGTTTGCTGGAATCAAATTCCTCGAATCATTGGTATGTAATATTTCATTTTACTTTATAGAAATTTTGCCATTTCCTTTTATTGCTCCATCTATAAAAAATACCAGCTTTATTTATTAAATATCTATAGGTATCTGAATTTTCTCCTTCTACTTCAAGTGCTATGGGCCTTCCAAGGGAGTTTCATGAGCAATGTAGGAGATTACTTGAGCGAGATTTCCTGAAGGTCTTTCTATTTCGAATATTTATTTGACACTGCAGTTTACGCTTTTGATCTTATGTTTATTGAAATTTTATTATTTGAATATTCATTCTACATTACCGTTTACACTTTTGTTCTTAAGTTAATCGAAGTCTTATTATTAAAAATAATAGTTATTTATGCTTGTAAAGTTGAATCCTGGATTAATATTAATTTCTTTTTTCCCTTTTTCTTTATATTATTATTATTATTATTACCTATGTTTTAGACATTCTACCAATGGACATCAGAAGCTGCTTCAAGTGTCACAAATAGGATTATTGAATCTGACTCTTCTGTACCTGAGGTTAAAGTTTGTACCGCTGCACTGGATCTCATGCTTCAAATCCTGAATTGGGATTTTCGTAGCAATACCAGTGACACAAAAGTAAATGTAAATGTCTTCTCTTCTGGAGTTAGGCAAGATGTGGATTCTCTTAAAAGATATGAATGTCACCTAGTTCAGGTAATCTGTCGGTTTGCTTATTGACAGTTTACATGCATTTGCGAAGATGAATGGTTACAGGCTGATCATTGCTACACACTAGACAAAACATCAGAATTACATTACAGTCATTACTAGAAATTCATATTATGACTATCCCGCTGATGACTCTAAGTTCTGTTCTTGATGCTTACATGCAGCCTGGTTCAGATTGGCGTGATGTGTTGATATTAAGTGGTCATATTGGATGGCTTTTGAGTTTATATGCTGCATTGAGGCCGAAGTTTTCATGTGAAGGCTACTGGCTTGACTGCCCTATTGCAGTCTCTGCTCGAAAGCTAATTGTACAATTTAGTTCTCTAACTGGAACTGTATTTCTTTCTGGTATAACTGCTTCCTCGTCCATCTTTATGTTGACTGTATATGTATATTTTTAGAAGTGTGAACTTCAAGTTTGTAAATATTTTGTCCGTCTTTCTGTCGAGAGATATGGTTATTTTGATGGATTGATTTTATAGAGGTGTCCAGTAGTTTTACTGATAGTTAGAGACAACTAGTTATTGCTAAAAGGAGCCCTGATCAGTTGTGCGATTCACTTCTTTGTATAACCATCCACCCCAAAAGAAAACCCTTTTTTTGAATTTATCGATTTTTTTCTACCGTGTTTTAGATGATGGGAAAATGCATGAGAGGCATCTCCTGCAACTGCTTTCTGGGATACTAGAGTGGGTAGACCCTCCCGATGTTGTTTCGAAAGCTATTGAAAATGGGAAAAGTGAAAGGTTTGAAGGATATTCATTTATATAATGCTCATTGCAAATGACCCACATACCTGTGCACACACCTGCCTCTACACAGTTCTATTTATTTATATTTGACCATCAAATTGGTTATGGTTTCATGCAGCGAGATGCTTGATGGTTGTCGTGCATTTTTGGCTATTGCAAATGTAACAACTCCTTATGTGTTTGATGGTCTCCTAAAATCTATTAGGTATTTCAATTGTATTTTGATTTCTTTTGTAGGTATTTCTCAGTGTTTATCATAATGATAGTTGAAAAAGTTGATGTAAGTAAACATTTTGTTTGATGCTCCAGGCCCATTGGTACTCTTACCTTTTTGTCAATATTGATGTCTGAAGTAATTAAAGTCCTCATAACTAGTAACACAGAAGAGGAGACTTGGAGCTGGGAAGCACGTGATATCTTATTGGACACTTGGACTGCCCTTTTAATGGTATTAATTCAAATATAATTATTTAGAATAATTATATGTTTTCTCTCTGACTCCTCTAGCATTTATACTATTTTTTAAAAAGTTCCTGTTACAATTCGGTGTTATTGTCCTATTTGTGATGGTGCAAGTGTAGTACTTGTTAATTTATTTGAACTTCAGGAAGTTTCTATTCCTAACTATCAATATTAAAAAGGGCGGCTCAATGCACGAGACTCTCACCAGGTGTGGTCCGGGGAGGGTAAATGCACGTAGCCTTATCCCTGCAAGTGGAGAGGCTACTGTCAATTATCACTTTCAAATTATGTGAACCTAAATGGACCCAAGGAAGCACGTATTGTTCACACTCAGTAAACATATCTGTTGCTTAATTTGGAATTATAATTTCTTCAATATAAATCAAAATCTGGAGTTTGTTAAATTTTGGTCATTAAGCTGAATGGTTTTAGTTGTTCTTCCTCAGCCAATTAATACTATCACTGTGAATACTTTGCTTCCACCGGAAGGGATAAAAGCTGCTGCCAATCTCTTTGGTTTCATTGTAGAATGCGAACTAAGAAGTAAAACCTATACGAAACTTTCTATAGCGCTTTTTAATTTTCTTTGTATTACTTGCTTTCTTTTTCCTCACATAAGCTTTCTTTCTATTTAGTGGCATCTGCATCAGCATTTAATGATGAGGGTGATTCAGATTATCTTCGTGCTTCTGTATCAGGTACGGAAATTTAACAAAGATTTATAGAACTGCAGGCACCAGAATTCAGTTGTTATATTTTGTATTATTGTTAATATTGGCTTAGCTGTTGCTGGACTTTCTTTATGTAACATCCCGACCCAATATCGGCGATGTTAATCACGACCTTCTCGCTCCCCCCTTTCCCTCCTGGAAATCTAGCGAGTTTTTGCCTTCCGTGGGATTCGAGCCCGGCTCATTGCAAAGGCTCGCTAGATTTCCAGGAGGGAAAGGGGGGAGCAAGAAGGTCGTGATTAACATCGCCGATATTGGGTCGGGATGTTACACTTTAAGCCATTGTAACTGTACTGAAGAAATAATACAGTTAACATCACAAAGCAGATAGCAACAGCAAACTGAGTCGAATCTTGTAATGTGTCAAGGCTTGTTTGAGAGCTCAATTTCATGCTGAAATGAAAATATTTTTCCTTGAAAGTGAATTAATGTTTTTTGTTTGATACCTTTGAAAAGTAAATTCGAAGTTATGACGTGCTTAAATTACACAGTAACTGAACTCCTTCAGCTGCAACTCCTTGTTATATTATTTACCACTGTTTCCTACAGTACAATCTCATTTTTTTAATTAAATGCCTATAGTTTCCTTTAAAGCACATTGAGTTCTTGATTGAAAATCTCTTCTAACACTACAAACTTGGCACTAAATTTTTCACCAAAATTCCGCTACCAACTTCTTGGTGTTAAACTATACATCATCTTGGGGTTTGATGAGTTTCTTTTGTTCTTTTTGAAAACAAATCATATTTTCTTTGCAGCTATGGATGAAAGGTTAAGCTCCTATGCACTTATTGCAAGAGCTTCTATTGATGTTACAATCCCTTTGCTTACGAGTGTGTTTTCAGAGCGGGTCACACGCCTTAATCAGGTTGGTTTCATATTGAGTTATAGAGGATAACTTCCTTGGATGTAATTTCAGATATCCCATCTGCAAATATGCTTGTCTGCCTCCTTCTCTCTATGAGAACTTACAAAAAAACACACATTTATGCTTTTCTTTCTTTTTTGAGCAATATTTAAGTTGCTATAATTTTACCCCCAATATATCATATCTTTATTTCTATATCCTATTTTCTACAAAGACTAGTTTTTTAGATCCATATAATGCAAAAAAAATTGAGTTGGTTGTTAGTTCTTTATTAATTAACTTATACCACGAGTTTTTGCTGAGTTTTAACTTTTAACTACTCTATTAAAACAGATGAATCACACACTAAGCACAACAATAATATCAAATATCAAATGGTTATTCAAATTTTTCAATACAGCTCATTGTTATAAACTTTCTCATTATTTGTTTGTCTGTTTGTGTTTTTGTATTATCTCATCTATCTATGATAAATATTCTACGCTAAGTTATCAGAGCTATTACCATAGCTCAATTCTTTCGCTTGATTTGTAGGGCAGGGGCATTATTGACTTGACTGAAACTTTGGAAGAACTTTACTCATTGCTGCTCATAATTGGTCACGTAATTGCAGATGAAGGGGAGGGGGAAATGCCACTGGTATGTTGATTGTAATTTCTCCTTATTTTATATATCTCACTCAGAAATGTTCTTTGGTACACAATTCTTCTTTTTCTTTTTGAATTAAAGGAATCTTAATAGAAAGAAAAGACTCCAGGAAAAAACAGCTTTGGGGGTTGGGGACCAGATATCTTCAAACAATGTCAGTATGATACATGGAAACTGTAGTTTGAATTTTCCTCTATTAAATCTAGAAAAGAGTAGGAAAGTGAGAAAATTTTCTCTTTGATAAACTGACACTTTTCTGTTATGATGATTACTTGGATCTGCTGAGTACAATAATATTTATAGCTACTAAGGCACACATACAATCATACTCATAGGTACTAGAGCTATAATCGTTTTTATAGCTAGTGAGACTTGCAATGCAAGATGTTCATCTAACAGAAATGATAACCGTTAACTACATGAACTGTTACTTATGTTAAGAGATAGTTATGCCAGAGAAGCTAACTGACTGGAAGCTTCTGGATCCTATCTCAGTATTCTTGATCGTATAGAACAGTGCACTCTATCATCCTCTATGTTTCCACCTTTAACCCTTATTATTCTTCAAATGTTAATGGCGGTGTGTAATGCAATCATTAATTGAAGGTTACGTCATGTGTGATATTTAGGTTCCTAATGCCATACAAACTCAATTTGTTGTTAATTCTGTGGAAGCAGATAAACATCCTGTTATTTTACTTTCCAGGTAACGTACTTCTCTTTTCTTATATGGAATTTGGTATTTGCAGTAAAATATGTTTGGTGAACCACATTCAGATTTTAGCACTTTTTTAGTCTTGCTATGTTAAAATTCTTGTTGATATTACTTTTTCGGAGTATTGATTTGTCATCTATTTTTCATCTGTCATTTGATCTTTTTCTTTTTTAGTCATGTCCCTCTTTTGATCTGTCTTGCCATGCAAAACCACAGTAGAATGAGCAGCCGCCATATCTGTTTTTGTAAATTTTACGTTACCTACTCGGATTGACCAGCTTATCGATTAGCATGTGGTAAAATGACTATATTGTCTCTTAAATGAATCAATGTTCTCTGTTATTGAAATTTATGTGTAGCTGTGTACATGAAATCATTGTGTTTTCCAGGCTTCCTTGCGTATGTGGCATGTGATGATATCCCAATAATCTTGCTCGCACACCCACAAGCATGTGCACACAATAGCATTGTGTGTTTACAATTGGGGATCAGTTGAAACTTTTGCAAGACTCGGAATACTTACCTTACCTACCATATTTTTTCCTTCTTACCAACTTTTACAAAACATGGAGTAAACAATCAATATTTTGTTTTGTCCAAGAAGTTTATTGTACTTTAACTGTGAAGAACTCCAAGAAACTCCACAATAGAGAAAAGTTTTGAGATAAAAGCGAAAACTAAAAAACTGAATCTGTAACTGTATTTATTAATTGTTTTTATTAATAGAGAGTCAATAGGGCTAAACAAATTATGAACAGAATAATTGAGGCCCACGGCCCACTAAAGTTCAAGGCTTAGCTAGCTTAGAACAGAGTTCTATAAACACTCTAGACTCTGTTTCGTCCATACTCCTTACAAACTGTAGAATAAAGTTACAATGACGTTAACCCATGTCAATGGTATATAAATTTTTTTCAAATCACTATAAAATTTCATGAGCATTTTATTCAGGGTTGAAATTTTTTAATAGTAGATTTTGTGAGAAAGATATCCCCTACTAGGTTGAATTTACAATATTTATTTTGATCCTCTCCTGTGTCCATGTGGTCTGTCTATTTGTGTCCACATGCACGTGTCTGCAGTTTGTTAGCCTTTTATTTGCAGTTTGTTAGCCTTTTATTTATGAATTAAGGAACCGCTCTAAGGTATGGGTTTTTCCTCGGATTTCTAAGTGTTGAATCTTGATATCAAGATAATACTCGCATAAATTTCCTTATTGCATTGGTTATAATGCCTGATCAAATTGTGACGCCATGAACTCTTGTTTCTTACTAATTAATGCAGCTCAATCATAAAATTTGCTGAGCAGTGCCTAAATTCGGAAATGAGAGCATCAGTTTTTAGTCCCCGACTTATGGAGGTAATGCATTTTTATTCATTTATCTTGTGTAATCTTCTACCTTATACAGTATTCTTTTTATGTTTTTATTGTAGACATAAAACCTGGATATGTTACTTTTGTTGTCTTCTGGCGTTATTTCAGTAGTAGCCTATGTCCTTGAGAAATGGATAGTCTATAAGCTTTTGCATGTACAGAACATTATTATACTAGACTGATGATCTAATGCACCATTTTTGCTATAATAACTATTTGCTTTTATTTAATTTTAAACAAATTGCAACTTTTTAAAAACTAAAATTAATATTGGTTGCGTTAGACAATGCCATTTCTTACAAGCTACTGCTATCTTTAATACTCTTTTAAATTTATGTTCTTTGCAGTCAATCGTATGGTTCCTTGCAAGGTGGTCTAGCACATATCTAATGTCTTCCGACGGTATTGTGGAGAAAATATTAGATTCAGGTCATCATTATGAGTATAGTTCAAAAAAGGCGCTGCTTAGTTTTTTTGGAGAGCATAACCAAGGGAGAATTGTTCTTGATATTATTGTTCGTATATCTTTGATCACACTTACATCATATCCAGGGGAAAAGGATTTGCAGGTTTGTGTTTAAAACTCTTATTATTTTCACTATTTTGGATATTCTCGTTTATATCAAGTATTTGACATGATTGCTACCAAGTTTCCATCTGTATTTACTAATGTAAAGTACACATTCAGATAAGATGTTTACAGTTACAGTCTTTACATGCATGTGTATTTGAAATTCAAAATATGAAATATATTTTATAAATATATATTATTGGTGCTGTGAATAGTGATGATCAATCTGATTCTCACGCTAGAGATTATCTATATGTAGATTATCAAATTCTAATGCATGTAGGCGATAATCATTTCATGATCAAAAAGTGAAAAGTGATGTGTTTCCATCCAAAATTTTGTATAGGTCATGTGATTTATATTAACATCACAGTTCATGGAAATATGAAGGACTGAAGGGATGTTTACAAAAAATAGACTAGATTGAGGGAAAATGTGCCAAAGCATTTTCAGGAAAAAATTCTTTAACAGGACTACTGAGAACTGAATGATAATTCTAGGTTTGGAACAACTTACCTGACAATCAGTTAATTTGTTCACCATAAGCATTTTTTAAATATCAAAACGAAAAACTTATCCATAAATTGATGAACTAACCGCATGTTCAATTAGTTATTTTGATAGAGCCGAGTTAGCAACAATTAGGAAGTTCGACTTTTAGTAAATACAAGTCTCATAAATTGATGAACCAACCACAAAGTTCAGCAAATTTTGATAGTGTGTACTTTACATTAGTAAATAGTGAATATTAAATAAATCAAACATAATTGTCTCATTATTTGATTTATTTAATATTCATATTTGCTTATCCATTTCTTTCTCCTCAATTTAATATTTCAATTTATAAGGTTTGCATGTTTGTGAGTAGAAAGTACTGGAATAAATAGCAAACCACCTGATTTCGTGGTTTTTCTAAATGTAATGTTTGCTGTGTGGTTTCCGTGTTTTTTCAGGGCCTCACCTGTTACATGTTACTTCATTCGCTGGTTCAGCAAAAGCATATATGTGTTCACCTTGTTGCTCTGGTGAGTCAATACGTATACTTTTATATTGAAAGAACATCAAGATCTGCAATTTTATCTTAATGCTAACTTAAGAATCTGTATATGTTTTAAAATGATATATTTCTTTTATTAATGTGTGATTCAAGTTTAGAAGTAGTTGCTTATTCATGTTCTTGAAATTTAAAAAGGTGAAGTGGAAATTCTGAAAAATGTATGATGTCTTGTAAAATTACAGGGATTGATACAAAGAAAAACTATACAAAAATAAATCCTAATTAATTAATGGTTTGTTAGTGAGTGCCTTGAGGGGTATTTAATGCAATTCCCTTTATTACATGCCTCTAATTACTAAATATTAAATAGTATTTGTATTTCCGAATTTTAATGTAACATGTTTCTTTTTATCCCATACTTTCTGCTTTTGTTTCTGTAACAAGTGCTTTAGGACACTCATGAGCATGTGCCGGAAAATAATGGTGTTTGTTCCATTACTTTCATGTGTCCAGGACTTTCATATTATATTACAGTGAATAACCATTTTTCTTTTATACTAGAAATTGCTTAAACAGAAGTAATATTGTTGGAGAATTAGTGTCTTAAATTTCTGATTTCTTGTGCAGAATTCATGGCATGATCTGGCAACTGCATTTTCCATTGAAAAGACTTTGTTCTTGTTGGACACTGCTCATCAGGTAAGAACTTATCAACTTCCACTACCAGCTACTTTGTTGCTGCGGGCTATTATCTAAATGCCATTGGTTTTTTGCTTAAGCGATCTCTTGCACAAACACTTGTTCGTTCAGCTTCAGGCGTGAGAAATTCAGAAGAGTCAAACCAGTAAGTATTTACCCCAACTTTCTTTCTCTATTGTTTCAAAATTTCCATGACACCGTGCTAAATGTTTTCTGTTTGTATATAAGGTATGTAAGGAATCTCATGGGTCACATCGCAACATATATAGTAGAGATGTCCAGCAAGAGTGACTTTAAAAACATTGCCCAACAACCAGATATCCTCCTGTCGGTGAGGGCACGGGCAGTTATTTTATTCTCATGTTTGTATGTAAATAGCTCCTCAATGTCATCATTGATATCCTGTAGGTCAGCTGCATGTTAGAACGGCTACGCGGAGCTGCAAGTGCTTCTGAACCTCGAACACAGAAGGCTATATATGAGCTAGGATTCTCTGTAATGAATCCCATACTAGTTCTGCTTGAAGTATATAAACATGAGGTAGCATTCACATTTTCTTGTATCTTATTTAATATATATCCTCAGTGATCTTGTGACACAAGTGTGATTTCCGGGACTATCTTATACTTTTGGTGAACATTTTCATACTTTTGATTGATTAATTATATTCCTTTTCATTTTATCTTCTTTTTCAGCTAGACGTGTGTGTCTAAACTTGGTTATTCTAATGTTAATATTGCTTAGTCTGCAGTGGTCTACCTGCTACTAAAGTTTGTAGTGGATTGGGTTGATGGACAAATTACATACTTGGAGGCCCAAGAAACTACTGCCGTTGTTGATTTTTGCATGCGTTTGCTTCAGCTGTATTCATCTCACAATATTGGCAAGGTAAATTTCTTTTATCAATTGTATGCTGTTTTATATGGGCAAATACTTTAGCTTGGGAGGACCACTGTGACTAGTTTAAGATATACTATTTTGAACGTTCTCTGAATGACCATCTTTATTAGACATGGATGAAACTTTCTTTCTTGTACTTCAAAGATTGAAAAGACTTATTTTTCGCTTCTTTGTTCTAAATTGTTTAGGTGCATTCAGTTGTTATCATAAAATTGATTTGCATAAAAAAAATAACTGTATGAATGGGTTTTCAAATCACTGTCTCTTTTAAAAGGAATCTTTTTTTTTCCTTTAGGGATATTTATTGTGTGGGGCAAATGAGAACTTCCAAGTTGTATCCTCAAACTACATCTTCAATTTGGAAGCTATTCCCTTATAAAAAATTTCAGATTTGTTCCAATGAAGCTTCAATCTGGCTGAACCAATTAATTAGTCTTGAGATTAGATCAACGACGAAGACAATCTTTAGAATAATTACCTGCGGTATTAAGAGTCAAAGATACACTTTTGTCTGTTAGTATGAGGCATATATTATGAGATAAAAGAATCTGTTTATTTACTGTCTTTCCCTTTTGCTTTGCCTTTGTTTTTGATATAGTTCAACAATATAGTTGTTTTGTTTATATTATGTGAAGTCAATATGATACTGCTATCAGTATTAGTAAAGAAAACCCAGTCATTGCTAATTTGCTTTTGCTTTTTCATTTAAAAAGAAAATCAATCAAGTCCCTTTTTGATATCTTTCAGATATCGCTAAGTCTTTCAAGCAGCTTACTTAGTGAGGCACAAACAGACAAGTATAAAGATTTGCGTGCTCTTCTTCAACTTCTTTCAAGTCTTTGTTCTAAAGACATGGTAAAGGTTTACTTTTTGTAAATTTCAGATTGGCAATTGGAAAGAGATCTACCTATACCTCATACTTGTACTTAAAATTGGACCAATGTAACTGAAAAATAATTGATTTCGCAGATTGATTTCTCTTCAGATTCAATTGAGACCCAAGGCACTAACATATCTCAGGTGGTATCATTATTACATTTCCCTGTTTCATGTAAAGTTAGATAATCAATCTCTATAGCATTGATCTTGCAGGTGGTTTACTTTGGTCTTCACATAGTTACACCACTGATTTCTATGGACCTTTTGAAATATCCCAAACTTTGTCATGATGTAAGTTTTTGATGTTCAATGTAGCAATTATACCGAAGTGAAAATTTTCTTAAAGCTGATACCATGTGCTTTATTTGCAGTATTTTTCCCTCTTGTCACATTTGTTGGAGGTTTATCCAGAAACATTTGCACAACTAAATAGTGAAGCCTTCACACATATACTCGGAACTCTTGACTTCGGTCTCCACCATCAGGTGATAATATACTTGTAGATGTGGCTTTTATTCTTTAGTAATCGACATTGTTTGATGATTAGTTTAAACATATTTCTGGTTCTGAAAATACGGCATATTTAGTCCCTATATAGAACGAAAATAATGTTTTCAATCCTTAAAAGAATATCTATAGATGTTTTCACTAATTTAGCATTCTCTACTATATACTACAATACTCAAATCTAGATAATTGTTTCCTTATTGATTTTGCAGGATGTAGATGTGGTTAGTAAGTGTCTCAGATCTCTGCAAGCTCTTGCTTCTTACCACTACAAAGAGACTGGTAATGGTAATATAGGCTTGGGTGCACATGCAATGGGTCTTAAGGATTCAAGTGGGGAGGTTCAGGAAGGTCTTTTGAGCCGCTTTCTCCGTTCATTGCTGCAGTTACTCTTTTTTGAGGATTACAGGTGAGAATGCAAATGAATTTCTTTTTCTTTCTGTATTCTTATTTTTACTCATCCCTGCCATGGTTTGGGCTTGCCAATGGTGTTACCTCTGTTTAGGATTAGAATTTCGTTAATATGACGTGAATTACATCTGGCTCTCGAGAAAATTTTCAAATGAATATGATAATCAAATATTTTTCCATCTTAAAGCATGGCTGTGTAATTCTTATCATTCATATAAATTTATAATATATGCTGAATGATTTAGAGTTGCAAACAGGTTCAAGTGCCTTATTTTCTAGTTTAAATCTCAATAGGCAATATATAACACCGTAGTCAATACTACTTCCAAACCACATTATAACTAATAGTATTGCCTTGTTACAGTTCTGATCTAATCAGTGTTGCAGCAGATGCTCTCCTTCCACTAATCCTTTGTGAACAAAGCCTGTATCAGGTATGTTGCTTTAACTTGCATTTGGTAGATATTCCAAATCCAGAAATTACTTTTTAATCCCTGTAATATATCTTTTCCAGTATACTCCCTTAAAATTAATGGCAATATTAGTCCCTGTAACATAGACAATTTGCTTTGTCCTTGTTTTGGTTGTAGTCTCTCTAACAGTCCCTATAATATTTGGTCATATTTGTTCCTAAATTGTGATTGGGCCAAAATTTAAAATCATATCCGACCCTCTCTAAAACAAGGGTACTCCAAAATTCATGCCATATCCGTGTACGAACACCCGATACTCGTTGAGTACTAGTGGTAAGTACTGAGTATGTATCAAAATTAATTTTCCATATAAGAAAGTGGGTACTCCATTTGGGTACACATGCGTACTTTTTTAGTACGTATCTTAGTTTTGTTGAAAACTATAGTTGTACTATACTGTATCCATGCATTGTAGCTGACTCTAGACCTTAAAAAACTCGATGATATATATAGGTCTAATTATTACTCCCTCCGTCTCACAATGAGTGTCACTTTAGCAAAAACAAATTGTCTAAATGAATATTATTCTCAAATTTCAATGCAACTTTAATTATTATTTTTCTATACTACCCTTCAATAATTACTATGTGCACAACTTACAAAACATTATTGTACTTTACATTGATAATAATGAAAAACTCACCAATAGTTAAGATATATAATTTGGTAAAATGAGTTATCTCTTTCTTCTAATTATTACATTTCTTAATATGTGTGCAAAAACTTTAAACAACATTCATTGTGAGACAAAGAGAGTAATTAAGATTGGGTGTAACTGTGTGTAAGTAGGACGAGATTGGGTTGTCCCAATGAATGGGGGAGATAAAATATAGACTGGTCATGCAGTAACATCCAATAGAAAGAAAAAAAACCTATAATTAGTACATTTTACTTACACATAGTTTCCTAAATATAGGATATGCCTTTTTACTCTATTTAAATTTTGGGATTTTATTTAAAGGATAAATTAATATATTACTTTACATGTAAAAAGTGTTTTCAAATAAATTAAAATATATAAGACAATTCAAAAACTAGAAGGTATATATATAAAAGAAATAAAGGTAAAAATACGAACCAAAGGTGAACCAGAACTATCCTTAACCAGATAAGGAGACATATAATATGGCCTACTTTGATCCTATTTTTCTTGTGGGGCAAGGTTTACCCAACTTGGGTCACTTGGTCAAGGTATCGTTTCTAATTGGAATTAGTCCTTGTTCTAAGGACAAAAACATGCTCCACATTCTTTGAAATTTTTGTTGGGCCTAACTCAACTCCAAAAGTTAGCTACAGACTACTTTGGCCATATATCTTGTTGATGTGAGATATCAGCACAACCCCTCATACCCAATATTAGACATTTGGAGTGTGGACAATGCTGGTAACCCAATAACAACACCTGTTTGCACGTAGACATCTAGAGTTTGCACTAATATAAGTGGCCCAACCCAAGGACATATTTAGGATACTCTTGTACGATCTTAGAATTGGAGCTAGACATAACTCAAACCCAAAGTTAGAGGTTTTCCCTTCTAGGTTTTTGCTCGATTTCCATCTAAATCCCTTTTCAAATCAATGTAGATTCTTCATTGTTCTGATTTTAGCAATTATAATTTTCATGTTGATAAGTTTGTTGTATTTTGTAATCGTACTTTACCAAAATGGAGCATCCATTGCAATCTACATAGAGACTCAAGTTTTTAGAAGCTTGTAAATAATAAATAGCTATTCACTATGCACTACCTATAACGTACTCAAGTCTTCCTACTATGATTTTGCAACTCCATTTATTGAAATGATTCCTGAGGTCTTTGGTAACTTTCTTTTCAGAGATTGGGCAATGAATTGATAGAGAGACAAACAAACCCAAATCTCAAATCAAGGCTGGCAAATGCGTTGCACTCACTAACTAGTGCCAATCAGCTTTCTTCCTCCCTTGATCGAATAAATTACCAGAGATTTAGGAAAAATCTGAATAGCTTCCTTGTTGAAGTTCGTGGATTTTTAAAGACCGTGTGATCAATTATGTGTAATTTATGTTGTATAAAGCTTCAAAAGAAGAGCTGACATCACAGATTGAACCAGCCGCTGGAGAAGGAAATAGAGGCAAACAGTGTTTTTGGAGTTACAGAAAACACACGAGTCCTATCTGCGCTACACTGGGCCTTCTTTCTTGGATTGACAGATCACTCAGGTTGTATGCAAAAGCAAAAGCTTTTCATTTGTTAGTCAGAGACTTGATAAAAACGGAAAATCAATCTGAAGGTCCAAGTGACAAAATTGTTGTCAAGTAAAATTATTTTCTTCAAACTGCATTTTGGGGAGATGTATATTTTGCTTAGTTTGAAAAGAGTGTAATTTTTTCCACACTCCATTTTTGTGCTTTATTGCACAAGCACACAATCTGTTTAGATCTGTCATAGATATATAATATATTGTACCATTTCTTAGCTCGTGCAAACTTAAGGTTACAGGAAAATTGATTCATGATAATAAATGCTAAATGAGTTATTTTATTCAAGTTTTATTACTGTTGTAATATATATGAGTTCATCTTATACTTGTGCAAGATACTAATAGGCTAATAGCTCACGTATCTCAAAAGAGTTTTATCTAATTACTCCATTCATACTTATGGAGAGGTGGAAAAGGCTTTAGTCTGCATCGTGCAAGACCAAAGAACTCCTACATACATACATGCTTTAGACACACCATCACTAATAAATGAGTGTTTCTTCTCTCACTTTTTAATGTTTTCAAAGATATAAAAATACACGGTATGATTGATTGATCTGGATGTGTAAAATACACCTTGGCGAATTAGTCAATTTGGACAAAATTTGAGTTTCTTAGAAAACTCTAATAAATACTACTTACATTTATAATTATTAGACATCTTTTTTAAAAATATTTTATTAATATTAGTGTCAAATTGTTTTGAAATATGAAAAGTTAATATTGTAATAAATTATGTATGGAAGATATACACATTAATTATACTACTATTAATTAACTATTTTTTTTTTAAGATGTTTGAAAAGTGCGTTAGTCTTATAAATAGAGATAAAGGAGTTCTGTTTGTGCAAGAATGGAGTAATTGATTATACCAAAGCTAATTTTTGTTGAATATTTGGATTTACGATGATGTCATTGGATGTAAGTGTAAGTGGGGAAATTTCTCCATACTTCCCCAAATTATACTCCTTTCCCTCAAACTCATTGAATTTCAAAGTTTGTCCCTAAATTTTTAAGTAAAATAAAATTTTGCATATATGTGAGTGTTTTGGAATTCCAAATAATGTAAACATTAGAATATTTATTTTGTAATTATTGCAAATGTATTTATTACATTTCATAAATAGGATTGTCATGTCAATTTTTTTTTTTTTTATCAAACACAAAGGTTGTCTAAATTGATTCTTTATGTCCCCGCTCCAACGAAGAGGATGTCGATATTATGGTTCTTTAAAAATGTAAATTGTAGATTATGGTTTTTTGTAAGAAGAAATCTTACATTTTAAACAATTAGTTACGAGAGTTTCGCCAAAATGAAAATGTAAACTGTAGATTTCTTTTTTTACTGTAAATATAAATTTCGTTTATAAAATGTATTTCACTTTTTTATTACTAAATATATAGATTTCGTTTATAGAATGTATTTCACCCTTTCACTATAAACTGTTATTTATTGTGTATATTTAAAGAAGAAATGTAATTGGAATATTTCGGTATTTTATAAACTTTATGTAATTGCAGAAAAATTATACATCAAAATCTTTAAACAAATTATAATTAAATTAAAATTATTTAAGACTAATATTTGAAAGTTTATAATATTTACAAGATTATTTTAATTTTTTACCACCACTATTTTAAAACGCTTTAAGGTTGATTGAATTGAAGATCTTGATCTAGGGTTCTTACGCATCAATGGCTTGTAAAGTTACAACTAACAAATAATGGCAGCTGGAAGCACAGAAAGGGCACCTCCCTCTAGAATCTATTGCATGGTTGACCGTAGATTGCGGGATGCTTATCCGATGGGTCATTTCATTTGATATGATGATGTTCAGTCAAATTAGCTTCCGACTTTGTAACACACTTTCTTACAAATGTCATGTTATTTGATGTATTCATTAAGTATAATTGGAAACTAGTTTATGAGTAAACTGTCAAATTGATACATAGCTATATAACAGTGCAATTCGTATTTCTTTCTTTTTTTAAAAAAAAATTCTACCTTCACATTAATATAGGGGATTATTATATATTTATATATCAAACAAAAATTAATATATATCTAACCCAATTTGACAAAATATAATTTATTTGACCTGTGAGTGTTTTTCTTATAAAAGGCTCTTGTGTTTATGTAGTTTATATATAAATGAGAACATTAGATTATTTCTATTTTTGAAAATTATTCAAAATTTCAATAATGAAAGATATTAATTGTCTTTTAAAATTTTGAAGTTCATGTCCTTATTCTCCTGGATTGAGAAAATGACAATTGATTATTAATGTTTGTTCGATAAAAAAATGAAATATATTTTTTAAAATTAAATATATAAAACCAACATCTATTAGATTATCATCTTTATTTGTAGAAATGAAAAATATTGTTAATTATTATAAAAATTGAGTAATTTTTTAGAACAAATCAACATTCGTCTATCATATATTGTATTGGTCTATCTTAACCTAATTTTATTAAAACTTTTATTACATTTTTTGCAAAAATTACCATCATATTATTTTTTTCACTGTAATTTATCTAAACTTGTGGTTAATTAATCTTTACATATAGAGATGGGAATATGTCAATCCTACCAAAAGAATCAGAATTTAGAGTTTAACCACTTTGATGGAGTATTGTAAAAAAAAAAAAAACCACTTTAATATAGTAAGTAACATATATTATGGTTTTGAATAAGAACAAAATAATGAGAAAGATTAACAACATTATATATATCAAGTGCATGCATGTACGATACATAACTTTCCGAACGATCGAACTGAACTAGTCACGAGGAATGAGAAAATTAGTAGCGTTAATGTTAGGGTTTTGACTGAAAATCACGAACATCAAAATCTCACATCACCAAAACAAAAGGATTAGGGTTAGGGTTAGTACTAGTTTGAACATATGATATTTTAAATCTATTAGATTATCATTATGATGGTTGTGACTTGTGATTAGAACTAGAAAATATGTTGGGAGATGGAATTGGAAGGAAAGACAAAGTAGTTTAAAATGTGTTGTGTGTTTTGTTACCAGAAAAACGCAAAAGAAATTAAGTGAGAGTTTCTATGTGAATGTGAGTGATGGGAAGCAAAGGGATCATTTTATTTATGACTATGACAAACATGGATAGATGGAGAGAAAAGAATAGTGTTGCAGTGGCAGAGCATGTTCCGCAGAGGTGAGATCACCATAGATATAGTAATAGTAATAATACATAAATAGTTAGAAACATATATATATAAATGATAAATAAAGACAAAAAATTATTATTTTACTAATTATCTTCATTAATTGTTGGTGTATTTCAATTAATTATAAATGTAAAGTAAAAAATAATAATAAATAGAAAATTATGCATGTAGTATTAATTAAAATATATTTAAGAAAATATTAAAATTATATTGAAAATTAAAAATGATTATGAACGAAAAAATATACTATAAATCTATAAGAAAAATGGATTTTACAAAGGTAATTTAGAAGGTTAAGAAAAACAATGTATAGAAAGAAAATATGTTATATATATAATATATTCTCGATGGTTAGAAAATTTATTTAACTTAAGGAACCTTTATGCATTTATTTCCTTTTTTTTAGTTAGGTTGAAATGCCTCAGTTTTTTTTATTTTATTATATTTTTAGCTTAAAAAATAT
>JBBPBP010000003.1:58631132-58656894 GCA_037974735.1 Cicer chorassanicum | reverse complement strand
AAATATTATGAATTTTTTTAACTTAAATATATTATGAAGTTATAAATAATATTTGTCTGAGTTATATAATATTGTGAGGTTATAAATATTTATTTTAAAGTTTAAAAATTGGAGAACTATGTTCTCTAGATTTAATAACTAAGGAATTAAATAATGAATCAATAAAAATATGAAAATTAAAAGCACATTTAAAGATATTATTATTTGAAAAAAGAAAAATATCTTGACTATTTTTATCTTGTTTGACTGGACATGAGAATGTGTTTTTTTTTTATTACCAAAAGAAATTGTTTGTTTCCAAAAATCAAATCCGTTCTCTATCTCAGCCAACTCTTTCCCTCTTTCTTCGTTAGATGGAGGGGGAACAACAAAACATTATGGCCCATTATTTTTTAGAGCAGGTTTGAATTTGCAATGAAACTAACGTAATCACGAAGAACTATTATAATTTAAACACAGCTTCACAAAATTAGTATCAGCATAATTATGTCAAATTCATCACATATTTAAATATACTCTAATTCTCTCTTCTCAAATTTATTTGGAAATAAATCAAGAGAAGTTTCTTAAGTCTTCTCTCTTTCTCATTTCTCTGAAATCAATCATACCTGAAGTGTAAAGACAATCCTACCCTCATCCCCAAAACATGAGAAAATTTCATTTTACCTTTAATTACTTTTAAATATTTTCATGAATTTTATATAGAAAAATTTAAATTTAGAATTTGCTTAATAGAAAATAAACTCTTCAAAAGTTAACATTTGAGTTTTCCAAACTCCTAATATTCAATCCTAGACAAGAGTCTTTGTATAAAAATATAAAAACCACGCAACACAAGGATTAAAACCTTGCATTATTCAATATGTAAATTTGGCATTGGAATGGCCAAAAGAGTTGCATTATTCAAGATGTAAATTTGGCATTGGAATGGTCCAGAATAGTATTTATTCACATAACTGGAATGATACTTTTAATTTTCAGCAAGTTGACAAACTTGAAATTCTTCCATTAGTTGCCATTTTCATTTAGTCCTCCAGAAACAGCTTGCTGCAACATTCAATAAAATCATGAAACATAATATACATGTCAAGAAAAGGAAAAGAAATATATGGTCAGTTTGTTACAGTTTTTTTTTTAAATGATTAACAAGGAAACTAGTCATCACCTGAAAGCACGACAAAGCGTACTTCACATCGCTATTAGATATTTGGTGGTGGAACACAACTCTCAATCTGTCACAATAAACCATATTCATATCAGCAGCCTCTTCCTATATTAGCATATAAATTACTTTAACTCTCATATAGAAATAAAGACATTAATTTCCCATAAAAGTTGAAGTAATACTAATTTCAATTATTAGTAACAATGAAGATAAAGTTATTAGTAAGTGTGACAGACAAGACCTTGATGAGCCAATTGGCAAGAGAAGGATACCATAGTCTTCCAAGTCCTTGCATATCTTTGCTGCTGTAGTTCCTGAACTCTCTTCAATTTCAATAAAGACCTGGTATCAGAGATTAAGCAGAAAATAAATCAGAGCAATAAACATGCAATTGTTGTACTACTATGAATTAATTAATGGACTCTACTCTACTATAAATACTCACCATATTGGTTTCCACAGAAGAAATATCCACTTTCAGTCCTTTAATTTTATTCAATCCATCTAAAGGACAATTTAGAAGAAAAAGTTTGAAGGGTGAGTTTAAAATTGTACTTCTTCAAACAGACTAATATAGCACCAACACTTTTCATTGAAGGTGTGCTTGAGTGTCCAACATGTGTCAATGTCTGAGTTAATGTGTGGTATATGTGTATGTGTCTATGTCTGTGCTAAGGATTGCTTGTGAATCAGTTAACATTGTACGGCACTTACCAGCAAAAAATCTGGCATTCTTGTGATCACTTTCTAGCTTTCCAACATTTTCCTGTAAAGCAACAAGTGCAGCTGCACAAAGGACGCCAACCTGTCTCATTCCACCACCTAAGGTCTTTCTAAGCCTTCTAGCCTAAAATATCAGATATACATACAAGACTTAATATCAAGTTCTTTCAAAAGGAATAATATCACTTTCGGCTTTCGCATTCACAACAAAGATTTTTAAATACCTTGGTTATAAAGCTATTGGAACCAACGATTACAGATCCAACTGGAGCACCAAGACCTTTAGATAAGCAAACCTAATTCATATATATTCAAAGTAATCACAAGTTGGTTAGTTTGTATATAAACCTTTTGATTTGAATTGGTTAACTAGATTAATTATCTAAAACTTCTCCTGAGCAAGATAGCTAAAACTGTCATTGCCATGATACTACACTAATCTTGCTAACAACTCGTGAGTTTATTTCTAAAGTGATCCAATTATGATACACCCTTATTCTCTCACTTTGGAAAAGATTTAGCCTTTCCACGAATCTTGTCTAATAAAAGAAAAGGTAAAAGAAGAAGGAACATACTGATACTGAATCAGCTGCTCGAACAAGCTTATCCACAGGAACACCAAGTGCCTGAAAAACCAAAATTTCCTGTCATGTGTTGTTTATGTATATACATGATAGCAGAAAGGATAAACAAAAAAACATTTTACCAGGAACCAAATTAAAGAACTGAAAATTAATTGTAAGGATATTTGCAACTCACAACTGAAAGTTAATTGCAATGATAAAAAGCATTATGAGTAAGACCAAAAAAAAACAACTCACAACTGATGCGTTGAATATGCGGGCACCATCAATGTGAAGCTTCAATCCATGCTTCTTAGCAACCTCACCAACTCTCTCTATATATTCTACCGAAAGGCATCTACCACCAGTACTGCATTCATGAAACAAAAGTATCAATAATTCATACTGTGAATGCATTATAAAACAGACAAGCATTGAAGAAATTGTAACTTAACATTATTAAACAGCAACATTTCTGCTCCATAAATCAACATATATACCGTAGTTATATACATTTATAAGCAAAATCATTTTATAACTTTCACGATAAAAGAAGTCCTTCATTCACAGGTAGCAGAATATAAAAGTAACAATGTACAATGAAGAAAACATAAACGATGGCCACATGGTTATCAGTACCTTACAATACCTGCGAGTCATATATCGATTCGTTTCGATACTAAACTAAACTCAATTAATACAAATCTGTTCCTAACGGAATCTATTTGGACACGAATCTCATATTGAATCTTGATTCGCTGTAGTGAATCGGAATGAATCCCAATTGACAATGTATCTTACGATTAATAGTAAGATTCAACTCACAATTCGGAAAATAGGCCTTCCGATTCATGATTTGAATCTCGACTTGATAACCATGAATGGCAGTACTAAGAACACTACTGGAGTGAAGCCAAAAGAAAAATTTTGAACAAAAGAATGGCTTACTTTCCATGAGAATTTTCCAAACAAATGAGCCTTGTGGTTGGATAAGCGAGCTCTGCCTTTGGATCTCTGATAGCAGCTTCAATCAAATCGATGTCCATGGTTCCATCTTCATTGTTTCTAACTGTTCTTGGATGTACTCCTCCAATGGTTGCAATGCCACCAAGCTCATAAATATGGATGTGAGAATTGTCTCCAAGAATAACTTCACTGCCTCTGATATCACAATGAACAAGCACAGATATGAGGTTCCCCATAGTGCCCGATGGTACAAAAAGACCAGCTTCCTTCCCCATTATTTTCGCAACCTCGTTTTCTAAGCGAAAACAAGAAGGGTCACGGCCAAGAACATCATCATCGACATCAGCATTTGCCATTGCAACTCGCATCGATTCAGTTGGCTTTGTGACAGTATCTGATCGAATATCCACTGTCCTAGTTGCCATTTTCTCTGCAACTAAAAACAAAGTCAATGTAAATCTCATAACTCATGCTAATTCTCACCCCATTTAACGTGAATCGGATAAATCAAGTAAACAAATACATGATCCCATAGCTTTATAAGTTATATTTACGTCTTATCTATACGCTTCGTGCATGGATAAGAATACAGAATAGCAAATTAAGGATAGACTCTGATTCATCCAACATTTTGAGTCTAACAAATTAACAAAACCAGATTTTAAAGTGAGAATTTGTCTAAGTTTTATTATAAGCTCTATTAAAGCTTTAAGTCAAGTGAGAGTTAAAGGAAAAACCCTAAGTTACATATGGTACCAACAATGAGTATAAATCATGAAGAAAAAATATTGCCTAATCTTTGTTCATTGTTTAAGTAAAGAGATTGATGAATTTGAAGCAAATAAAATAGCAATAACATAGGAAGAAGAAAGATGAATTTGTTGCATATATCGAAAGAGTTATAAATAAGGCAATTACTCTAAGTTTAATTAACATGCATATTCATAAGCTGACTGAAAATTAATATCTTTCATATGAGTTACTATTAAAGTTGATCTACTTACAAAAATGAAGTTAACTAGAGCTTAGTAATTGTTTTTACATCACACACGCACAAAATCAGTGGCAGAGAAAGGAAAGAGCGAACTTTGAAGTAGTGATTACCTGAGTGAGTTTACTAATAATAATAATATGAAGAAGACCATAAACCACAAAAGCCAATTAATTAGATGCTTTTTGTAAATAAAAAAATTGGGTTATAGATCCAACCGTGAGGTGGATAGCCTTAACCGATATGTGTAACAGGAAAGCCCGAAAGCTGTTCCCATCCTTGTCAAGGGAGATGCCAACCATCTCTCCTTTTAACGAACACAAAGTCTTACTCTCATATTTTAGTTATAAATATAGCATAAATCTTAGAGCTATTCGATGTGGGGTTTTTTTCTTATGGTATGCATAGATAACACATTAAGTGTTACAAGCCAATAGAAAAACCAGGAAGCGTGCGTGATATATGTGCATAACATGTTATAAATAAATAACTTCATACAATCAAGCATAGCAAAAAAAAAAAAGAAACTGACACATTATAGAACCCTTTCAGAATAACGAAATTTGAACCAAACTATTCGCTTGTTGATGAAATATATATTGTGCTAAATGAGTAAAATGAAGGGCGTTTGAGCAAGAAAAACTTCTATTTGTGATATTGAAACTTTACTAACACAATTTATACTTAAATATAGGTTCATAATTGGATTGTATAATCGAACACAAACCACGAAATGCATAAATTGTCATAGAAATCGAAGCCCCTTTTCATAGTAGCATGGGAGCTTTCTTAATTTCTTTTAGTATTGGTGCAAAAGTTGTGTTGTGCATTGTGTTCAATAAATCAGTGAGATGCTAAATTGGTTGAAACATATCTTCTGAATGAAGAAAATGAGAGCAGGAAATTGAAAGAAAAAAGAAAGTAAAAAAATTTGAAAATGAGAGCAAGAATTTGAAAGAAAAAAAAAAGTAAAAAAATTTGAAAATGAGAGCAAGAATTTGAAAGAAAAAAAAAAGTAAAAAAATTTGGACCATTTCTCGCTTTGTGCGTGTCATCCTTGCGCAGGGGCCATGCTAATCTTCTCTGTATCGTTCCAATTTTATCGGATGTCCCCAAAGGGACAAGTCTTGTGGCTCATCTGTTGAATATAAAGATGTAAATAATGCTTGATGTAGACGAGGTGGGACTAAAAGCAAGTATAATACTAATACTATAATCACATTTTATTTAAGTTCACCTTTCTATTTGGTAATTCTACACTTGTTAAGAAAATAAAGTCGGTCAATCAAATTTCTCAATAGAGATTATCAACAAAATCAATAGATCGTCAATAACATTATTATCAAAAAGAGTATAGAATTTCAATAATTCAATTTAGAAAGATCTCTCAGTCATACTCAAATGAATAGCATCTCTCAATTCTCAATAAAATACGGCGGAAACCAAATGATCTCTTTTGAAGATAATTACTAAAACTCTTTTTCTTAATGTCACTCTTGACTTATTGCAAAGTGGTTTCCTTTAATAATGTAGACACCCATGAGATATAGATAATTAATGTTTACATTTACAATAATGCTTTTAGTAAATTTCACCTTCGCATTTTCTAAGTTGAATTTATAAATCTCGAAGCCAAAAATTTATTTTCAAGACCTTTTATTAAGTTTGAAATTGAATTGGCAATGTAACCTGATTCTGAAGCGTCATTAATTATGGATACACAACATTCAAGTAGAACAAAACTTACCGACCAAAATAGAGAATAGAACAAAACTTGAAATAAACACTATTCTACATTATAAGGAAATGTATTTCCCTTTTGACAAAATTTGAGTGAAACACCGAACGAATCAATTCACAAGAGAATAGAAACGAAAACGAGAAAGGAAAAAAATAAAAATAAAAATAAAAATTCTACTAAAGAAGAAGAATAAGAACACATTATTTCGATTATGACTAGACTAGAATGCCTGGTTTCTTCGTCTTCAAGAAAGGTCCACTATCTATAATAAGATGCCAAAATATAAAGCATGATAGCCGATGATGCGGTGATTATCAACTCCTGCAAATACAATGAAGGTCAACCATGAATGAACTATCCAATGGGACAATCCATAGACAACTTTATCCAGATAAAACTTTTATACAGATTTCAGGTAATAAATCCGTTGACTGTTCTTATTTCCAAGAGTTTATGCCAGTTTCATCACATTGGTGATATGACACTGGTCTTTGATTTGTAAATAACTGAATACATCAAATTGGTTTGGTAAAGGTATACCCTATTCACCACATCATCAGATCGATCCTTCAATGTCACATCTTTGCCATTAAAGTGATTCTTAGAATGACATTAAATCAGTTTTTTGAGGGATAAAATTGATGTCACTAATTATCACTGTCAATTTGATGTCGCTAATAAATGGAAAATTGGTGTAATGTTGCATATATCTTAAGAGGACCAAAACGTTTACTCTGAGATTGAGAAAATATGTAACTCCAAGGAAATATCATATTGCAAAGGACACATTAAAAGGAGAATTGCAATCTATAAAAAAAGATTAAAAAAACTGTAATAGGTACCCGTGCTGTGTAAATCAATCTTATGATACATCTTAAATCCATATATTAAGCACTTGGAGAATACTTGCTAGGGCATAATCTCAAATCAATAATATGTTTGGGCACACAAACATTAATAGGGAAAAAAAAATTAAAAATCAAATGATGTGACTAAATTATTTTTCTTTTAATTTTTTCCATTCAAGTGGGTGTGCCCAAACATTATTGATTTGGGGTTGTGCCCAAACAAGTATTTCTCTAAGCACCTATCCAATTAATTAGCTATCCTAGTGCAAAAGTATATGCTACTTAAATGGCAACCAAACAGACTCACATGTATTAAAAAGTAGTAGTAATACTCATGTAACCAAGACAGTTTTAAATCGTGAACATAATTATTCAACACTGCATCACATGGGAAAATGGGGAATAAAAAGTCATTTGATAAGAAAACCCACATAAATCATGCAGGAAAAAAAAAATCAGCTTTCCAAAGAAAAATAAACTGCAGGACATGCGTCATATTATTCTCAAGGTTTCTCAACAATTAGGGAAAACATTTTCTGTTTTCATTTCTTAAAATTTGTCTTGATTTTACTCGTTAATAATCAGATAAAAGACTTTTGAAGTGAACAATTGCCTTCATTTTTAGAAATAATGAAAATGTCAAAAAAATTGTTTTCATTATTTCCGGAAATGCATCTTCATTAATTAACACACATTTTCGGAAATGAAAACAAATTTTTTTTTCACAAAACATACAGCCCCTTATATCTTACATATATTTAGCCAGGAAGGACTGGATTGATCTATACCTGACTGTTGTAAAGAAGAGATGGAATATAACCACTAGCAGACTCAATTATGTTCAAAACGAAAGTGTATGTCTGCAAGAAATGTACAAGAAATTATTAATCTTAATTTGGAATATTAAATAATTTTGAGTAATAATATGTATGATAAGAAGAAAATATAAACTTCAGGTGTATTTGAATATGATGAATTCAGAGAGACAAGAAAAATAACTGAATAACATACAGAAAACATTTTTAAACTAAAACTACATAATATAAATTAGTTTGGGCGTTGTTAATCTGATGATGTATATCTCTGAAGTCCAATCTCTCATCTCTCCCAAAAGAAATAATTTTCTAAGTTTGGTCCTACCATCCTAGTGAAAGTCCAGCACAGCACAAAAGGCTAATTTCTATAAATCAGCAGCCTCAAGTTTCTTCTTTAAAAATGGCCTTCAAATAATAGTTTCAACAAAGATTAAAAGAATATTATGCAAATGCATCTTTTCACAATATCAAGATGAAAAATAATTGTGTCAGCTAAAGTTAAACGGGAAAGGAATGAAATGATAAGGCGAACCGATCCCTCTCTCTCTTCCTTTCTTTTTTTTTTTTTTTGTTTAAACAGAAAATCATCCACACACACTATATCAGCTTCCTTATCAAATTATTATAGACTATGGAGGCCAAAAAATTGCGATAACAGAGGACCAATCCTTGAATCACACCAAAATATCAGATGAATCGTCATACCAAGGATGAAACGGCTACACATCCAAAAACCAAGGCCAGCGACCGGAGCAGTCTCTTTCCCATGCGCAGTCCTTCTCCTGGATCTTCACCATCTTCCTGTAGCCAACATTATCATTAACTATACAATTCTATTGATAATTCAACATGGTTCAAAAATATAAGATTTTAATATTTTACTCAATGGGCTGTCATAGAAGAGGAAACTCACATTTACTGTGGGGCTTTTAGGAGATTCAAAGGATTTTAATTTCTCAAAAAGCCTATAAACAAAAGCAAAGGCTAAAAACTGCAAAGGTTTATATTCAGCACTGCGAGTGACCACGATCCAAGCTGTCTGCAGAAAGATGGTAAACAATTCTGATCAGTACTATTACATCATAAGATGTAACACATAAGACCGTTTATGGTTTGAGCATTAATATTTTCCAAAAAAGTAAATAAATAGAATCAACCATTCATTTACTACTCACAAAAGCAGCAGCAACTGCCAAGTTGATGCGCATATCATTTTCACTTGATTTAGCAAACCTGAAATTGCATTGAAGTACAAATAACGTAAAAATATCCAAGTAGCTGATAGTAGAATGACAAGTCTTAGTGATGTTAGGAAAAAAGTTAACTTCAAGAAAATGTAGAACATGATGAAATTGACACTGGAAAGGAAAGTCAGTTATACAAACAAGCAGGAAAAATGAGATTTTCCTTCCAAACTGTTGTTAACCAATGTAGGTGAAAAAAATATTAATATAAATACAAATTATTCCTGTTGGCATCTATTTCACAAGGGGAGATGCCGTGATCTTCTCTAGGCAGTAATACAAGAGAAATTGGATCACATTTAAGTATAAAAAAAGTCCTAATTAACACAATTCAACCATTAAGTTGGTGGAATTTTGGAGGGGGAGATGATATAGACACTCAAGCACATTGCAGCAAAATAGACAGGACAGATGTCACAAAGAAGTTAAATATTGAATAGTCCATCAGAGTAAGGGTTGAAACTGACACAATTGGTAGTTATTTTAGTCAGCTGAGAAACAATAACAAACCTTGGCCCCCAAGGTATAATTGGCTGCTTGTCGGCATACTTTATATCCTTTGAAACCTGCATTTAGTTTAGAAATTAAATAAGACTTTGAGAAGCAAATAAACAAAAAGTTAAGGGGAAACTGGAAGAATGAAAAATTTAACATAAATAAAGCGGGCAAATTCTTTTTTTTCGTAAAGTTATCTCCTACGGAAATAGTTGTATATTTTTCAATCTCTACAAGCCATGCTAAACATGAAATAATTGCATAGCTGAGCAAAAAACATGCTTCTGTAGGTAGACTGTGCATAAGACATTAATTCCCCCAAACTCTACATAAGACATTTTGCACAGGATAAAAAAAGTCAAATGAGATGTTCTATAAAATTATAACTGCTTCATCAAAGAATGTAGAATGCATCAAATACATACAGAACTAAACTAACAAAGTAACTTCAATCTCCAAAACAAACTAAACAAGAAGTATCTATGTGCCCTCATGCCTTCAAACATTGTGTGCAATTTCAAGTGCGCAGGAAAAGAAAGATTGCCCTACTTTACCTTAAATGATCCAAACGTCACACCCTTTTTCCGATTACTCAATTGAGCCATCATAACTTTGTCATATGCCTTTTCTAGCTGGATTATACATTCAGTGCACAAGATACCATGTGTTAGTGCATTAAAATTTAAGGAAAATCGTATAACAATATGAATTATTAACAACCGCATAGAAAACAAAATAACTAAAAGCATTACATGACACATTTTTATATTGTCATTTTCTACCTTTATGGCATGTAAATTTGTTTTTGGTCGAGAGGGTAAACATGTGTGAGCTTTAAAAGGAGGAGTATACACAAACAAATGTCAACTGATACTTTTCCTTTCAGAGCATGAATAGAATTATTCAATCTCACCCATTAGAAAATTGGAAAACTAGCAGCCAGATCAGTAATGACATCACTCATTGTTTCTTAATAATAGATAACAATCATCACTGCGAAAAGTAATTTGTAATTCTACTATCTATGATTTTGTTTTTCTTTCTCTGATCACATGATGATACAATTTATCTCACACTAAATGGCACATTTTAGTAGAAAGGTTTAATGATGATGCATTGTCGGGTAAATCAATTTTACACCAGCATCTTATAAGAACTCGTCATGTTTCTACATAAGTCCACTTTGTAACCGCATTTTAAAACTAACTGCAAAATACTAAACTTTATTGGACGTCAGCGTAAAACTAGATTGTTTATGTCCCCTTATTTTCAACAGTTGCCAAGGAGAGAATAGTTAACTTACTCTGGAAGCAGTTGCTTCATCGCCATTTATCTCAGCCTCTTTCTTTTTTTTGGTATATGCTGCCTTGATCATATCAAACTTCTCAATAGGGCTTACACCTAGAACCTATATAATAACACAATATCATATCATACATGAATAATAACCAATTCAAATATAAGATAATGAAGTAAATAAATACAGATTAACTTTAACCTCGTAAGGATTTAAGTCACCATTAGGATTAGTACTTCCTGCTGCAGATGCAGAAGCACAGATAATTTTTCTGTCATTCCATGTTGTTCTCTTGGGAAATCTGGAAATTCAAACCGAATTTCAATTATTATAGGTTAAAATAAAAAAGCGAAGGGAATTTGCGATGAAACAATTCGATTTAGTTTTTTGGAATTTAAAGTAGTAAGAAATAGAGAATGAAGAATGAAAAACCTGAGAGAGGTTGAAATTTGGGGAGGGAAATAGTTGCGGGAGAAATTGAATTTAGGGCAGTGGAGTGTGTTTGAGATTGTCAAAGCCATTGGTGTGACTGTGAAAGTGAGAGTGAAAGAGAGTTATTGTGTTGTAGGGTTTTATTACTTCTATCTTCTTCCCAAGAAGAGAACACAAACTGCAAATACGCAAATTTCCCACTCAAGTGATGAATTCGTGATACTGAACGGTTAATTTACATTTTACATTTGTTTCGGACGGTTGGTTTTTGTTAGGAAAATAATGTCTGTTTAGTTTGCTTTGGTTTGATTTTGTAATTTATTATCAAGAATTTTGAATTAAACTAACTCAAATTGATAAAAATTAGTTTAGTTCAATTTAATAAACATTTAATAACCTTATTTTCAAAATCTAAAAAAAAATAGAAACACTAGATTTTCTATATTGTTAAAACAAATAAATAAATTTCAATGAGATAAATAATATATAATGATTAGAAAAATATATGAATATAATATATTTTTTACGATAATATTATTATAATAGTTTGAAATAGATAATATGATTATAATGGTTTGATTCGAGTCTCAAGAATGATTGGTTTAGTTTAGTTTTAGACTCAAACATAGAAAGAAAAAACTAATTTAATTTATTTTGATTAGATTTTTTGTTTATGTTATTAATTTGGTTACTACACCACTACTAACAAATATTATGAGATCCATATCGGTCAATAAACAATAACACTTTAATTTGATTCCTTTGAATCAATCTTGAGCGGCAAAAATCATAAACATAATTATTGTGATAATCAAATATGTGAAAATTATATTTATAATATAATTTTACCTTCAAATAAAAAGACTACAAATATGGAGTATTGGGATTCTCTTTTAACTTATCATTCTCAGGAACAAGAGATTTTAAGGTCTTTTTAGAAGGATTAAGGGTTCGTTTGGTCGGGCGTTTCCACCAAAGTTCTCACGTTTTAAGGCAAAAATCAATATGACTTTTTAGAAGTGTAAAATCTCATGTTTGTTTTAGACTCGTGTTTGGTGGATTTCCACCGTAAATCCAAACATGTCATAAAATGTTCATTTATATATTTGTTATACGGATATATGCATCTCTTACTTACTTCAATATACTATGTAATTGATGTTATGATATGTAATCTCGAATGGGGATTTTAACATATAAGAGGGGAGGAGAGAGAAAATCAATTAAAATAGATTTGGTTTAAAAGAGGAGACGATGAGATGAGTTTTAATACTTTTTGTGTTTAGTTGATTAGAAGGAAAATAATTTTAAATGATTTGTTTAGTTATTTTGGTTCCCCTCCAAATCTATCCAAAACGAGTTATAAGAGAGACTTTAGCTCATTCCCTTTCCCTCTTCACTTTTCTTCCTCTCCAAATAGCACAAACCAAATGGATCATAAATGATTAACTTGGTGTTTTATAGACTAGAATAAGAGTTTATTTTCATCATGATATGTTTAACGGGTTAATTTAAAATGGATCATAAATATTAATTTAATTTAATATTTAACAAATGAGTGAAAAATTGTTATCAGAAAAATAAAATAAAAGAGTGAATGAGCGAATTTATCATAAAAAATCTTAAAATTGTAACACTAAAATGATTTATCATTTATCGAAAGAATATTTATTTTTCATGTAAATTTCACATCATCACAAACTCAATAATATATAAAATTTATAGATTTGAATTCATTGTATTTTAATATATCTCAAATTAAATTTTGTAACAAACACGGCATCACGGCCGTAGAAATATCCTTGTAAATGATAAAGAAGGGTTAGAGTGGTAGGTAGAGATCATCATCTGTAAACTTCCTCTAAATTGTAGTACAAAATCACTAGATATTACATTATCGCTCATCATATCTCTAAATTTTCAGACCATTAACAAAAAATACTAAGAATTTAAACTGCATATATTTACATCTGGAGTTATAATTTGTCAATGAAAATTGATCTATTTGATATACGTTATAGATAAAGTCATACTCTAATCATGTGCACATTATATCATACAAAAAAAACATGTGCACATTATATCATCCAAAAAAAATTATTTATATTTTATGTAAAAATTAAGAGTAGAATTGTGATTTGACATATAATTTGGAAGAAACTTTTATATATATATATATATATATATGAATTTGATTGAATGTAAGAAAGTAGTTAAATTTTATAAAAAAAAAATATTTATGTTAAAAAATTGAAAAATGAATAATTATTATTTGTGACAAAGTTGTCAAAACTAAATTATATAAGTCTATAAGATAATTGCGACTTAATATATGTTAATCCATGATGAATTGCAATTAAACATGACATGTGTTAATTAATATAGATAGTGTGGTGTTGTTGTTGTAAATTTGGGATCTATAATTTTATGAGTTGAATTGTAATTGTTGGGTTATCATTATCTAAATGAATATTTGAGTCTAATATATGAATGTGACATGCTATCTGTGCATCTTTTCTTGTCACACAAATTAACCTAATCAAATGACATGCACCATGTAGATTGATATGTGTAGATCTCATGTAAATTGGTATGCATATATGGGCTAAAATTTATTTTACCAATTTTTTTAATTATTAAAATTATATTTTTTTATTAAGCTCAATTTTTAAGAATAGAATAAGGTCTCTAAAATTTTAAGACGAACATATACAAAATACATAAATTTTTGTAGACCAAATTATAATCTAGACGTCTATTATAAAAAAACTGGAGGAAATAATTTATAAAAAAAATTATAAAAATAACTACTAATAAATTTTCCAACTTAAATTCCAATTAATTTTGAATTATTAAAAATGGAAACTAAAATTTGATCTACTAACTCTCTCTACTATATTTTTATAAATTTACAACTTAAAATACTTTTTATTTATCTATTAAAATTTTAAAATTTCGATCACCCCAATAGTTCTGTACAATACTTTTTATTTATTTATTAAAATTTTAAAATTTCGATCACCCCAATATTTCAGTTCAAGATTGCTTCTGCTTACAAATTGTTCGTCGCATGTATCCATCACTAACTTCGCCATTTCAAACTTGTCAATGGTTTTTTTGTGAAGGGATTTAGACACAATAAATAAGCATTGTGTACATATATTTATATTTATGTGTTATTTGCTAAAAAATCGCCCAATCTATTCGCGGGATGAGTAATAAGCTAAAGATAATTAAAATTTAACAAATATATTATTCTCTCTATTGAATCGATTCACAAAATTGGTCTATCCATTTTAAAAATAGTGAGTTTTGGTAGTTTTTTTTAATATATTTTTTTTATTATTTTTAAATAATCATTTTTTAAAATTATATACCAAAACTATATATCAATTTACCCTTTGTAGTGAGATGTCGTCATTTGCTGAGAAGACTTCCTTTTGCAAAGGCGACTTAGTGTGGTGTATTTTTTTAGTGAGAGGTCGTCATTTGCAAAGGAAGTCTCCTTTTGCAAAGGCAACTTAGTGTTGATGCTTTTTCTTTTATAATGTAGAAGTCGCCTTTTGAAAAAGGGACGTCTTTCATCCATAATTTTATTTGTTTTCACCGTTGCCTCTAGATCCGATTTGCTTTTGGTTTCAGTTTGTCTCTAGTTCGTCTGTTACATCTGGTTCTTCTTCTCCATCTTCTTATTCTTAAGGATGTCGATGGGGAAGTGCGATGGAAGAACTACTTTCACCTTGAGTCCAGTTGGATGTTTGATTTAACAGAGTATATGCATTCTCAAAGCTTAGAATTTGGAAGCTTTTTTTATACATATTATTAAGTAATTGGATAGCTGACTCAAGTGTATTATAACGATTATTGAATGTGTTATACAATAATTCAAATTCACTTAATGCGAAGGATAGTCGACAGTTGTTTTTTTGTTATGGTTGTTGGTTGGTTGTAATTCATAACTTGGTTTAATATGATTATCTAGTTCATTCTACTCCTTATTATCTTTTTCGTAAAATAATGCCCAACCATAGTCGACTTGTTTATGCAAATCTATCTTATGATATTTTTTCATGTTCCTTGGTGGATGTGGTATTTCTTGTGGTAGTCCAAAATGTAGCTTCACTCTATTTGTTTGATGCATTCCTATTATGTAGAAACAAATCAAACATGTAGATGCATTTCATAACCAATTGTCTTATGGATTATCGTAGGTTAGACGTAGGTAGGGACTCAAGAGAAACTAATATATAAAGAGGTTTGGTAGTAATATATGCATGAGAAGAAACAAAATAATAGAAATAAATTAATGTTTTAATATAGGTTTAAATATGACTTTTGTCTTTGCAATTATAACATTTTTTTAATTTTGGTCCTGGTAAGTTTTATTGTTAGATTAACATCCCTGGAATTATAGTTTCATTTTAAAATAATCATTCCGTCCAATTTATGTTACCATTAAAACATAACCATTTTTTAACAAAAAAAAATAAAAAATCAAATATAATTAAATTATAAAAATTTTCAACTTAAAATTAATCGCAAATGTTTCATTATTCTTCACTAAAAAAACTTAAATCATGCATTCTTCTTTATTGTTTCCGTCCTCTTCCTCGTCATAATTCTCATCACCGTCACCAACATATTCATCCATTTGAGATTCGTCACCGTATTCAAATTCAAGTTCAAATTCCTCGTTATCATAATCTTTTTCTTCGTCTAGTGGTACTTGTTGGACAATTGTGGGTTCTAGAATTGCCTCTGAATTAAAGTTTTTCTTCTTGGCGTGGAGATTAAGGGATTTTAGGAGAGAATGTGGAAAAGTCCAAAAGTGAGAGAGTATAATTTGGTTGTTGATGGAGGAGGGACAAAGAAGAAAATCCTAGTTCTAGACATAACAATGGTAAGGGGTGATGAATGAATTCATTGTGGTGACATGGTTTAACCATTAATCAAATTCATTATGTTTTTCTAGATTTTTATATTATTTTAAGAATTGCAACAGAACATGAAGATTTCTACAATACAAAAAGACCCAAAAGGATGAAGAATAATGTGCAATTTAAATGTTTTTTTTTGCGAAGAAGACTGAAACATTTGAGGTTAATTTTAGTTTAAAAAGTAATACAATTTAACTATATTTGAGTTTTTTATTTATTTAAAAAATGGTTATGTTTTAACGGTATCACAATTTTTGTAATAGAAATTGGATGAAATGACTATCTTAAAATGAAACTATATTTGTAAAGATATTAACCAAACATGAAAACTTACGATGACTAAAATAAAATAAAAAATGTTATAATTGCATGGACCAAAGACATAGTTAAACCTCTAATATATTACATCGTTAACGCTCATGCGATCAAATTTTGATCGATATCCATCAGTATGATAACGAGGTGTATCACCAAATTCATACCTTTTCCACTATATATACAAAAAGACATTTGAACGTTAATGAATTAGTTAATAGTTTTATAAATATAATATTTACTTTTTTGCGAATGGAAAGTGTGGCTCAAGATTACTTATTGGTGCAATAAATTGCATATGGTACCATGCCCAATTTTGAAGTAGATGTGTACATCAACAGATCGACATAATATCAGATGCACGACACAATTCTATATAAATCCACCCTCCTTCAAATTGAAGCGTGACATGGTAAAGAAAAGCAATCAGTCAAAATAACTTACAATTTTTCTTTGATACTTCAACAGACCCTCTTGTTTTATTTAATAATGCAAGAACATCATTGAAGGAAATAGGCTTGCTTAAGGAGAAACAAACATCACTTCTTTCAATCTGTTGTAAACCATCCCCATTTTGCACTGTTTCTCTTTCGGTTTTAATACTACAAATATCTGTATTTTCTACTTACGTTCCTGATTCTAACAATAACGGTTCAAGAACAAAAGTTGAAGTTCGGGACTTCCTAAAAGTCAGATCCTCATTTGAATCAACATGGTGATGCTCTATATGTTCAATTGGAACTCTTATATTTTCCTTGGTATCATCTGTTCCATGAATTGGTATACTTATATCATCATCATCTGACAAGCCAACTTCATATTCAAATTCAGTATTAGAAGTAATCTTGAGTTATGTGTAACCTATATGGGACAAATTATCCACCTGATCATTTCTCAGCTATGCATCTCTAACCAATGCAAATGACTTGACACTTCTTTTCTCACACAAATCGTTTCCAACAACATCTGATGCATCAAAATCAGCATCCCTAAACCAAATTGACTTGTTGAATAACAAATCTTGATCATAACTATTTAAAAGGCACTTTTCACTACAACAAGAATAGTGTCTGACATTATTAAATTCACCAAGTAATGGATCCTGATCAAATATGGAGTCAAATTATTCCCTCAATTCACCAACCAATAACTGGGAAGTCTTAACATTGGACTTATCGATACTCGGAGAAGATAAGAGGCATTGATATAACATGACAGTTATAATTCTAATGCTAACTCCTTCGAAATAAACACAAATGTATAAACTAGAAATTGAAACTCTCATTTTAATTTTGAATTGTTTCATATTTCTATTTATATATTTTGTTTATACTGTTTCTGTAAAAGTAAATTAAAGAACTACCACACCACTCCTTTTACCCGTATAAACATTTGTAGCTTAACTAGTCCTTTAACTTATTAATACTAATTTACACTTAAAATTTTAAATTATTTAGAAGTTCAAATATGTAATTATAAATTATTGGGTCATTATTTCCCAATGCGACCGCACATCCTTTTGTCTTTGTCGTGTTGTTTTATTTTTCTAAAAAATAAAAAGCTACTTATACATCTTTTTTTGATAAATAAATTTTTTTCCGATAATTATTTTTTACAATAATTTCACTTCTCTCGTTACTACCATTATCATTATTAGTTCACTTCGTTTCTACTTCTTCTTCCCCGGTTCGGATCATATTTATTTTCCATTTATTGATTTTCAGTTCCGTAATCACTCATAACTCTGTTTTTTTATTTTCTTAGTTAATTATGTATCTTATTTTTATAAAGTTTCTATTACATTTAATCTGTTTATTTTGCCTCATGTGATGATGATTCTATTGTTATTATGATTTAATAGTCCGGTTTATTTTCTCTGGCTTCTACCATATTCTACCATATTCTAGCTATATATTTTATTGATTTGATTTGTTCTGAATTCCTGTTTCAGTTTTTAATATTTGATCTTGTTTTGTGCGTTCTTCATATAATTTCAGATTATTGATGGAGGATACGAGAAGAAAACAAATAATCCATCTTTTTTAATTTTTCTTTTTCGTGAATGTATTCCGTTTCAATTTTCAACCGTTTCAATCTTTTAGAAATAGTTGAAGTCAATTGAATTGGCTGCAGCAGGAGTTATACCTAATTTATATGAAACATTTTATTTATCAGAATAATATTTTAAAAAAAATACTTTTACTCTTGTTTTATTCCTGGAAGACGTTATAATTTTGTCAAAAATAATTGATCTATTTGATATATTTTATAGAACAAATCAGTACCGGACTTTAATATTGTATAAATCATAATCTAAAATTTTATATTTGTATTTTCTCTCCCCAACTTCTAAAATTATTCTTTTAATTTCATTAGACATTATTTTTTATCTTCTCTATATTTGTGGTGATGAGTATATGCTTTTACAGATAAATTTGGTTGAATGTATGAAAATAGTTAAATTTTATATAAAAAAAATATTTATGTTAAAAAAATTAAAAAATGAATAATTATTAAATGTAACAAAATTGTGAAAACCTAATTATATAAGTCTATAGAATAATTGTGGTATAATATATGCTAATCATGAGTTTCGACTATACATGACATGACATATGTTAATAAATATGTTTGTTAATAAATATGCTAATTAATATAGATATTGTGGTGTAGGTTGTTGTCATTTTTGGATCTATAATTGTTGTATTTTATGAGTAGAATTGTTTCTATGAGTTGAATTGTGGATATTGGGTTATCGTTGTAAAGATGTATATTTGAGTCTAATATGTGAAGATGACATGCTAGATGTGCATCTTTTCTTGTTACATGAATTAACTTAATCAAATGACTTGCATTATGCATCATGAAGATTGTATCATATAGATTGGTATGTGTAGATCTCATTGCATAATAAAGATTGATATGTGTATATGAACTAAAATTTATTTTATCAATTTTTTTAATTATTAAAATTGTATTTTTTTTTTATTATACTCTATTTTTAAGATTAAAATAGGGTCTCAAAAATCTTTAAGATCGACCAAATACACAATTTTTGTAGAACGAATTATAATCAAAATGTCTATTATAAAAAAATTCTGAGGGAATAATTCATAAAAAAATTACAAAAACAACTATTATAATTATAAAATAAAATAAATTTTCGAACTAAATTTTAATTATTAAAAATATAAACTAAAATTTGATCTACTACCTCTCTCTATATTTTTGTAAATTTACAACTTAAAATCTTTATATTAAATACCAAAGGAATTTCATCTTATTTCTCCACAACAGTTACCACAACCTTGGCTTCAGCTTTGCTTGAATGGTTGCTTATCCTTTTCCTTTTTATTAGTGCTATTTTTTCTTATGTTATTACAAAGTTTGCTGGTTATTGCAAATTGAAAGTCTTGTGCTTGTTCTGCTCGAGGATGGATCATGTGTTAGGCAAGGAAAAAAGTGATACTATTTGGACTTGATTTGCAGTCGTCGTAAATATGAGATTTCGTCTTTAGTTTTTTGTCGTACACATGATAATCTTGTAAACATTCAAAAAGTTTGTGAGACTTCCCAGTTATTGGTTGGTGAATCGAGGGAAGAATCTGACTCCGTATTTGATCAGGATCCATTACTTGGTGAATTTGATATTGAGTCTGAAAATGAAGTTCGCTTATCAGATGACCATGGTATAAGTATACCAATTCCCGGAACAGATGATACCAAGGAACATATAAGAGTTCCAATTGAACATATAGAGCCTCACCATGTTGATTCAAATGAGGATATGACATTCAAGAAGCTCGAGACTTCAGCTTTTGTACTTGAACCATTATTGTCAGAATCAGGAACGCAAGTAGAAAATACAGATATTTGTGGTATTAAAACCGCAACAGAAATAGTGCGAAGTGGGGATGGTGTGGAAGAACTTGAATGGCAGCAGATTGAAAGAAATGATGTTTGTCCCTCCCCAAGCGAGCCTATTTCCTTCAATGACGTTCCTGCATTATTAAATAAAACAGAGAGGCCTGTTGAAGTATCAAAGGAAAACTGTATGTTATTTTTAGTGATTGCTTTTCTTTACCATGACACATTTCGGTTTGAAGGAGAACGAAGTATGTTATAATTCTTTGTAGAAAGTTGATGGAATTAAATGATCTAGTTTTTAATACCCGAGTCATTTTTAATATAAGTAGCGTGAAATTGTCTGGTGCCTTTTATATAGCTAAAATATCTATATTTCACTATTTTGAGTCCATAAGTGCATTAGTTTTATACTGATATAACAAACTCTTTCTCCATTTTTAAATGAAAAAGAATCATAATGATATTGTTTTTTCTATAGATGATTTTAGAGCCGATGAAGAGGGACAAACATCTAAGCGAAGACCTACCATGGACTGGGAAGAAAACATTAAGTCGGGCAATAAGCTAATAACATCAAAAGCAGGTTTAGAACCAACCTATAATTTGTTGGATCTTGGTGATGCTTATAAGCTGGCTGTTAGTAATAGAGGAAGATAGTTGTCTGGTATTCTTGCAGAACATTGGCTTAGAAAAGATTCCTCAAGAGTTAATGAAGATTTGAATATATTGTTGTCACAATTATCTGTCACTCGAGGGATTGATCTATCTTTTAATGATATCATTCTTAGATTGTCTATAAATAAAGAAGAAGCAAAAAGTTCTAATGTTTCTAACTATATTGGAATGTAGATAGTTCAAAAAATAATTTCGCGTGAGCGAAATGAGTCTGGTTTGTCTCTAGATGAAATTAGCGAAATTGAAGGAGAAAGACTGGATGACAAGCTTAAAAGACAAGTTGATTATGACATGAAACTTATTAGTGCTTTGAATAAAGAGCTAGAGGAAGAAAGAAATGCTTCTGCAAGTGCGGCAAATCAAGCATTAGCCATGATCACTAGACTGCAAAATTCTTTCATTTTGTGTATATAGTTGCACACAATTCAAAAAAATGTGACATGAATTTGATATTTATTCACTTTATACACACAAAACTATAGTAATTGTATACTTCATTTTTGTAGAAATAGAGAAGATCTCAACCTAGGGGTTTTTCAACCCTATCATGATAATGAATGGGTTATTACTAACTCTGAATCCATGCAATACACATCATATCATACTACATTTTATCTTAAAAAATTTGATTATCTATGGACTCAATTGTTATTCCTAACCATTTAATATTAATATTTTTTTCCAAGCATATTAACTTATCTATATTAAATCAAACATTTTCATCTTTATCATTTGCCAAGCTCAAAAGACTAGCAATAAAACCTAAGTGATCAATTTATGTTTTAAAGATCGGATTAAACATAATACACAAGAGGGAGTTAATCATAATACTACATATTAAAACGTAAGCTTCATTATAATCTCATTAATCCTTAACTACAAAAGAGTTTTAATTCATATTCAGCTTAAGACATTACAAAATAAAATTGATAAAACACCAAGAATTTCATCACAGCACAAATCAATGTAATGTAAAAATGAAAGATACAAAGAGAAAATACAAGATACAATAATGTTAGCGGTTAACAAGAACTACAAACATCTATTACATAAGACATACAGACTTTAGGTAATAAGAAAACGGATATACGATTGTTAGTATGCTACTGCATCTTATATTAATGGTTTCTGAAATTTATATAGTCGCATTTTGAGTTAATTACAAATTCTTATATTATAATTTTTTAATAATACTTTTCATTATATATATTGAACTATTTATATGATATAACGAGTATGAATTTTATTACATGTTAGCCGTTAGGTACATTTATGTCCGTGCTCCTCGTTCAAGTGATGACTTTGTATCGGTTTAGTTGAATGTTTAATTGGATTAAGTCAATTGTGTCAATTAGACTCATTCTATATTTTATATAGGGTGTTCATAGTTCAAAAATCAAACCGGATTGAATCACTGGTTTGGTTTAATTATTGAAAAACACTTTTAAAAAATAAATTGTTAGAAAAATAATTTTTTTTTTCGATATTTCTTATTTTTTTTCGAGAAAAATAAATTTTGAAAATTTTGTTAGAAAAAAAATCTTAATTGAGGTTATAAAAATTTTAAAATTGTTAAACTGGTTTCGAATTAAGTTTGGTTAACCAAATTGTTTTAAATATATGATTCAATTCATGAACCATTTAAATGGTTTGGTTTATTGTGGTGGAGTGCAATCCAATTTATCAATATGGTCCAATTAACTATATTTTTTGCACACCCCTTTTGTAGGCTAAATTGCACTCGTGACCCATTAACTTAATTTTAGTTAACGTTTTAGTCTTTTATATTTTTTTTCCCCGATTTGTAAGACTATGATTTGTGATAAGTAGGAGTGTTCATATATGATTAGGGTAAAAGAAAAACTAAAAAATTGCACGAAATGTTAGTTTACTAGAATATTACTAAAACTAATACCTTTTCATGCTGAAGAGTAAAGCCATGGAAGTCGAGAAACCAAATTTAATAAAGCAAAAGACGAAAATCTAGCATCAACTGTTCGCGTGGCCTAATGGATAAGGCGCTCGCCTCCGGAGCGGGAGATTGTGGGTTCGAGTCCCATCGTGAACGACTTTGTTAATATAACTCTTAGTTTTCCTGAATATTTATTTAAAATGATTTGTTATTAATTATGAGCAAGTATCTTCTACTTTATTTATTTCAAGCTCTCATATTTCTTATAATACATTACTACAGTTACAATTGTCGAAAATTATATCAATTAATTGTTTTAAACATTTTAAATGTTAAAACTCACAATAAATATTAAATCTAAATTCCAATAAAAATATCATGTTCCTTTTTTTATAATATACTATTTTCCTCTTTTAATATATATTGCCTTCAAACTTTTTTTAATATTCTAACTTTAATTGTTAATAATATCAATATTAAGTTAAATTAAATATTTCGTATTAATAACATAGTTAAAGAAAGTCGCATTAATCAATTATTTTTTATGGTTAGATTAACCTTTATTTTCACTCTACCTATTTGCACCATCAAAATGGAGCTTAACTTTTATACACAAACCTGAAATCAAGAATAACATTTGAAAAGATAAGGAGAAAGAGGTTGATACATATGAGACAATCTCCTAAATTTCCATTCCTTCATGATGGCTGCGCTGATTTAATGAATACATTGTACCAAAATTCCATTTCTTCACTAATCTGACTTGAACTATGATTACCTACATTTTCTCCTAAAGTGTCACAAGATATTGCATTGTAAAATCCTGGGCTTACAATGTTTGGTTCATTGCTTGAGGCTAAACCATATTTGGAAATAACACTTTTTTCACCGACACTAGAAACATCACTTGTTTGTGCATCTAGCAAAGTACTATATGAGTAAGAAGTATTGGCATTTTGCACTTTACTTTGGTGGACCCTTTTCTTCAAATGAGTATGCCAAAAGTTTTTTACTTTATTGTCTGTTCGTCCTGGTAATCTTGCTGCAATAGTTGACCATCTGAGCATAAAGGAGCACTAATAAATTAATTTTCATTTTGTATTACAAGACCAAATTAAATTACACTTTATAGTATGTTACATGTATGTGTGTAGATTTTTTTGTCTTAATCTTTCAGTTTTTTGAAAAATAAACTCTGATAATTTATAATTTAGTCAAAAGATAAATAATAGTAAAATTTAACTAATGATTATTTCGATTAAAGTTTAAACTCAAGACATGTAGATGTTATGATATCTCTTTGAAAATAGTAGAAGTTTTGGAATATATATTTTTGTATGAAATATCACTTTAATCGTGTATAGTCTATATAAGTTTATGTACTCACTTATTTCCGAGAATTTGGTGTAGCTTTAGGATTAAATCTTCTTCTTCATTGCTAAATTTTCCTCGTTTGATATCTGGTCTCAAATAATTTATCCAACGAAGTCTACAACTCTTACCACACCTTAACAAACCTAAAAAAATCATATCATATAGTTTATCATCCATTAGAAAATCCATCTATCTAACAATAAAAAAAAAAATTATGTGCCATTTCATACAAATTAAAAAAATAAAAGTTACTAACTACTACCTTGTTTAGTTCTTAGCCATACTTAATTAATGTGATTTGGGAAAAGGAATGTTAATTTGTACTCACCAGCTTGTTTAGGAAGGGCACGCCAATTTCCATGACCATATGTTTGAATATGAGAAATCAATATTTGATCTTCTTCACCACTCCATGGTCCTTTCCTCATTCCCATCCTTTCACAACAAGGAGTCTTCGTCATCTTCACCACTACACAATATTAATGTGTTTCTATTTATCTATATACAAACTTTGGTAGATCAAGTCCTTTCAGTGTAGTTTCGGCTTTACTATAGTGGTGAAAAAATATATAAAGATCATGTTATGAGCTATGTTTTTATATTAAAACAAAAATATTTTGAAATAGTGATACCATTTTCTTTTGTGGGATTTCCAATTCCTTTTTTACTTTTCCAATGCACGCACGCATAGTTGAAATTAAATGAACATACGGTGATCACAAGATTCATAATATGTAGAAATGGGCCACCTTAAGATATTGCTCCTTAATTTTATATGCAAGAATAATAACTTTAAAACGTTTTGTCACAAAAGTACCATTGCTTCGTGACCTTCTAGGTTGCTTCTCATAAAAAACTTGGGGTTTCCACAAAGCCTAAAAGTAATCATAATTTGTGTATAGAGTCAAAAGAAGCATGCGGCATGTACAAAATGGACTAATTTCATTCATGTCTTCATTATTACTGTTCTTGCCGCCCCTTTTCCATTATCCTCGTGAAATGCTATAGAATGATGTTCAATCTTTAATGGTTTTCAGCTAATCCATAGTTTAAATATTACACCTTTCATCTTTCATCTGATTCTTTCATTTTAAGTGTCTCATTTTAAAAAATAATTAATTATTTTAATTTTAATAATAAAATTAGTTTTATTTACTTGAATAATCTTATTAATTATATTTAGAAGAAAAAATGAATTGAGATACAATATATACTTGTATATTAGTGAGAAAAAAAGTAATTAATATTAATTGATATTGTAAAATAACAAATAATTTAAGATAAACAAAAATGACAAATGAGACACTTACAAAAATATAAATTAATAAATTGAAATTTTGAACTCATTTTTGTTTGTAGACGAACATTTTAAAATGTTGTAATTGTACTCATAAAAAATTAT
>JBBPBP010000003.1:58606994-58625147 GCA_037974735.1 Cicer chorassanicum | reverse complement strand
CTCATAAATGAATTTAGGTTTTTAAAACATAACACAATATATGTTTATAATAAAGATAGACTTAAAAAGATAGAGTTAGTAGTTGGAAGAGCTATCAAAATATTTCGAACCTAATGGGTTGGGTTAATTGGCCCTTAATTTAGTCTTGATCGAATTATAAAAAAAAAAATAGTTTAAAAACAATCTATTTTTTTTGTCCAGACTATTTAGCCTAGTTTGAAAATAAGACTCTATCATATTAGCTCATTTTAAGAAGAAAAAACTTAAATTAGTTTTTTTTCTTTCAAAAACAAGTTAGATTTGGTTTTGTTCTCCTCATTGTTAAAAACAAGTATCCACCTTAATTTATCTATCAATCTAATCCAATGCACTTACACACAAAAAAGCCTAAAATCACTAAATAAAAAACACTTAAAATTTTTATGTCTCATTAAACCTATTGCGAGTGTAGTTGCGTCGTCCTCTAGTATGGTGTTTATGTGTTATATATCTTGCCAGTTTATGAGATCTAGTTTTTTTTTTTCTTTTTTTTTTTTACAAAATTTATGAATTGAAATATTTTTTTTATATAAATAAGCTGACTCATTAATTCTCATAGTTCAACCATGTCAGACCAAATTTAAATATTAACCATTCATTGTAAAAATAGATTGGGCCTTATAGATCCATATATGTACTCTAGCCCACTTGGACCAGACCATTTGACAACTCTAATAGTTGGTAATTGAATCTAACAAAAAAGATCTACTAGTTGGATAGATATGAGTCTATAACATAGTGAGCCGTTTCTAATCCTACTTCATTCATCTTATAACAAGTGTTTCCTTTCTCATGTTTATTTGTCTCAAATTATTTATCATTTTACAATTACACATTATTATAACATTATGACTTTATCTGAATTGATGAAAGACGATGGAGTGTAATGAAATAGAATGGTATGAGATCATATTCGATTGGTTGGATTTAAATAAAATAAATAGAGTGACATGGAATATGATGGAAATCATTCCATTCCATACCACCATTTGCTTCGATTTTTCATTCCATCCAACTTGGGAGGTATGCAATGGAATAAAACTTCTAAATGAAATAATTATCTTTTTACCCATTTTTTTTATTACTTTGAACAATTTATGTTTCTCTATTTCTTCTCGTCCATTCCATTTCAGATGTCTCGTTGTGATTCCAATTTCAACCCACCCAATTCTATTTGTCCTCCACTCCTCTTATCATTTTTCTTTCCTTTTTTTTTTTTTATATCAAGACACAATTTATTTTTTTCTCTTCTTTTGTTGTTTGAATTGTTCAAGCTACTAGTGGCAAGGAGACACTTACAACCAACGTTAATTTTATTTGTTCACTTACATTTTACTCACGATAGTTAATTTTTTTTAGAAACACGTTAGTTTGTTGATTCTGGGGTGTGGAGATTGAATCTGTCCTTTATCTAACATTAATGGTGATGAACAATACTTGGTATATATTTTTAATCATTTAATTTTTTTTTTAATTCTAATACTAGTTTTTTTAAATGAGGATAAACATGAAATAAGAGAGTTATAACTCATTCAATTCCGTTAATTTTCCAACAATAAAATGAAAATTTTGTTTCATTCTATCATAAAATGTCCAAATAATAGAATAAAATTATTGTTCCATTCCGTTGCGTTATACTTCATTTTATTTTGTTTCATTCCAATTTCGCTTAGTTCCTTTTAAACTATTCAAATAGAGTCTATTAATGACATACTTTTTACCAAAAAATAAGGGTGGCATGCTTAATCTTGCCTTTCTTTTAGAATATATCAAGTTCGCCACCAATGTTATTTATCAGCAGCATTGCTATTGTGCAAACGTAACATCTATTCTCTTCTTCAAGAGAATCCCATCCAATGGTTTGTTGAAAAATACCAAGACAAAAATTGCAATCAAACATGAAAAGATTTTTTATTATGCAATTGTTTTAAACATGTAAAGATTGTTTATCACGCAATTGTTTTGTTGGGTTAAATTCTAAAACATACTTGTTCATATGTCCTCTTTCAACGTATGAGAGAAAATAAGAGAGATTGGAAGATTTAGATGGTGATGGGGAGATGTTATGCGATAATCTATATTTAGAACCAAAGTGTTACATACATGGATCTTCTCCTAACGCCTCTCTATCTTTCTCGCGGTTTCTCTCTCACCATCATTCTCCATCTTACTTCCATTTTCTCTCTATTTACTACCATCATAATATGACATTACTTCCATTTTCTCTCTATTTCCTACCATCATAATATGACATTATAGGCCAAAACAACTCTAATTCGAGCAACAATTTAATTCTTTCAAGTTACCTTCTTTTTTACAAGTTACATCCACATGAAGTGATTATGTTAAGAGACTCTCAAACACAAGATGTGAACACCTCTTTTAGTTGAGATTTGAATTACACTAGATGAGGTAATTATGTTTGAACTGCATCTCGCTGGGGTACTAACTGTTACTATTACTATTCAACAAAATAAATTGGATTCAAACATATTTAATCACCATGTTACTCCAACATAATCCACACAAGTCCATATTGATATTATTCTCTATGCATCTCTTTTTGTTATAGCATAATGAGACTAGTGTGGAAGTTTTAACAGCTTTGACACTAACTATAAGTGTAGAAACTACTGCTGCTTATGGCACTAGAAACAATTTTCTCCAATTTTTCTCATAAATCAAATGCAAAAAGAAGAAGATTACATAAAAAAGAAAGGGGAAAAAATATTACAATTACAACATGGAAAGGAAGTTCAAAACTTGGGTGATTCCTGAAACTCATTAAGTTTCTCTTCCCTCTTCCTCTTCAATTCAGCCTCATAGTTTCTCAGTCTTTCATTCATTTTCTCCTGCAATCAACAAAAACAAACACATTTCAACCACTAAAAAGGTAAACATTTTGAAGATAAAAAGCAAAAGGGTTTCAGAAATCCATAACATTTATAGAGTCTAGAGTGATCAATTGAGAAAGGAGAAGAAACCAGACACTAACCTTGTAACTAGTTTCAACAGAGTGCATAACATAGAATCCAAGGATGCCTCCAAAGATTGTGCCAGACATGATTCGAATGTAGCCCCATTTCTGAGAAGGAACCTTCATCGATTCACCACTCCCAACGTTTCTATCTCTTTACTTATTACGGCGGCGGAAACGGTTATCCGGTGAAGGTTGATGGAACGTGAAATATTTAGGATGAAATGAAAGTTATTCGAGAGAGTTGAATCGTAGTATCGGTTTATTCCATCGATCACAAAAAAGATACTAGTAGGTTTACGGGAGATTTTACGAACAGAGTAAAAGATATTTCTGCTTTTTTTTTTTTTTTAACTATGGAATGGGTTTATGGGCTTTTCTTTTACAAAATTGTTAATCATACCCCCAACAATTGTTACTAGTGTACCCCTACGATGAAATAGGAATAGCGCGCGGTAGCAGCGATGTTGGATTGATAAAGGGAAAGGCGAAAAATGGAAAGCAAAGAAAAAGGGTAAAGTGATTTGATTCAGAAACAAGAATCCAAGAAAGTACAACTTAGAGTTACCTTGTGAGAAGGAAGGAGAAAGCAACAACTTAGACTTCACATGTGAAAGAGAGAGAAAGAGTGATTCCCACTGCACTTCTCTTGTTCAGATCGATTCTTCTTCTTCTTCTTCTAATGTTGGTGGTTAGTTAGGGTTGTTTGTTGAAGTTGTCATTCCCAAATGAAATTGTGCTACAGAAACCAAAAACGAAGAAGAGCAGGGAAACAAAAGAAGAGAAGAAAAGAGAGAGATAGGTGATTGATCGGACGGTGGAAATGAAATTTGAAAGAAAGAGATCTAATAACTATGGACCATTAATGCTGACAGATGACAATACAGTTCAAAATTAATTACAAATTAGAAAAAAAATAAATGTAACATAATTAGAGATAAATTAATAAATAAATAATTAATATAGTTGAACAGTTGAAAAAAATCTTATAAAAAATGACAGAAAAATCTAAAAAAAAATTTAGATTTAAGGACGAAATAGAACTAGTACATGTATCGTTAAATATAACCACCTTAAAAAAATAATCTTGAATATTTCATTCCTTCCTTTTTTTTTATAAGCACATATTTTGTTTTTCAAATATATATTAAGAAAATAGATGATGAATTTAATGGATAGATGTTGTTAAAATGTTAATTATAATATATGAATCCCTTCAACTTAAATTTTCCCATTTTTAAATAAATTATTAGTTTTAATACAAAATAACAAAATATAAATAATTTATATTTAGAGACAATTTTTCTCATTAGTGGATTTAGGTTTTTAAAACATAACACATTATATGTTATATAATATTAATAGAGCTAGTAGTTGAAAGAACTATTAAAATAGTTCAGACCTAGTGGGTTGGACTAGTCGGCCCCTATTTTAGTCTGGATCGAACTGTAAAAAAAAACTATTTAAAAACAATTGAATCTTTTTGATCTGGTCTATTTACCCTAGTTTAAAAATGAAACTCTTTCGAATTAGCTCATTTTAAGAAGAAAAAACTTAAACTAGTTTTTTTTTTTCAAAAACAAGTTAGATTTCGTCTTGTTTTCTTCATTGTTAAAAACAAGTATCCACATTGATTTATCTATCAATCTAATCCAATGCACTTACAAAAAAAAACCTAAAATCACTAAATAAAAAATACAAAAAAATCTAATGTCTCGTTAAATCTGTTGCGAGCGTCGTTGTCTCGTCCTCTATTGTTGTGTTTATGTATTATATATCTTGCCAGTTTGTGAGATTTAGTTTTCCTTTTTACAAAATTTATGAATTGAAAATATTTTTTTAAAATAAAAAATTGGTCAAGCTGACTCATTAATCCTCATAGCTCAGCATTGTCAGACCAAATTTAAATATTAAGTGTCCATTACAAAAATAGATCGGGTCTTATAGACCCACACCATATGTACTCTAGCCCACTTAGACCACATTATTTGACAACTCTAGTAGTTGATAATTGAATCGAACAAAAAAGAGTATGTAGTTGGATACATATGAGTCTATAAGTCAGTGAATGGTCTAATACTACTCCATTCGTCTTATAATAAGTATTTCCTTTGTGATGTTTCTCTGTCTCAAATTATTTATTATTTTTTGTTTTTTACAAATTACATCCGCATAAAGTGATTATGTTAAGAGACTCAAACACAAGATGTGAACACCTCTTTCAATTGAGATTTGAATTAATCTAGATGAGGTAATTATGTTTGAACCGCATCTCGCTGGGGTACTAACTATTACTATTACTATTCAACAAAATAAATTTGATTCAAACACATTTAATCACGATGTTACTCAAACATAATCCAAACAAGTCCATATTGGTATTATTCTATGCATCTCTTTTTGTTATAGCATAATGAGGCTTATGTGGAAGTTTTAACAGCTTTGACACTAACTATAAGTGTAGAAACTACTGCTGCTTATGGCACTAGAAACAATTTTCTCCAATTTTTCTCATAAATCAAATGCAAAAAAGAAGATTACATAAAAAAAGAAAGGGGAAAAAATATTACAATTACAATATGGAAAGGAAGTTCAAAACTTGGGTGATTCCTGAAACTCATTAAGCTTCTCTTCCCTCTTCCTCTTCAATTCAGCCTCATAGTTTCTTAGTCTTTCATTCATTTTCTCCTGCAATCAACAAAAACAAACACATTTCAGAAATCCATAACATTTATAGAGACTAGAGTGATCAATTGAGAAAGGAGAAGAAACCAGACACTAACCTTGTAACTAGTTTCAACAGAGTGCATAACATAGAATCCGAGGATGCCTCCAAAGATTGTGCCAGACATGATTCGAATGTATCCCCATTTCTGAGAAGGAACCTTCATCGATTCAGCACTCCCAACGTTTCTATCTCTTTACTTATTACGGCGGCGGAAACGGCTATCCGGTGAAGGTTGATGCAACGTGAAATGAAAGTTATTCGAGAGAGGAGTTGAATCGTAGCATCGGCTTTATTCCATCGATCACAAAAAACGATTATAGGTTCCCGGGAGATTTTACTGAGAGAGTAAAAGATATTTCTGCTTTTTTTTTTTTTAACGATGGAATGGGTTTATGGGCTTTTCTTTTACAAAATTGTTAATCATACCCCAATAATTATTACTAGTGTACCCCTACGATGAAATAGGAATAGCGCGCGGTAGCAGCGATGTTGGCAAACAAAACACAAGTCCGAGTCACGAGTAGTGAGTCCATAGCGAGTCCACTTTGTTTCCTTTTGAGCTGTATTGTCATCTGTCAGCATTAATGGTCCATAGTACTTATTAGATCTCTTTCTTTCAAATTTCATTTCCACCGTCCGATCAATCACCTATCTCTCTCTTCTTTTCTCTTCTTTTGTTTCCCTGCTCGTCTTTGTTTTTGGTTCCTCCTGTAGCACAATTTCATTTGGGAATGACACCTTCAACAAACAACCCTAACTAACCACCAACATCAGAAGAAGAAAAAGAATCGATCTGAACAAGTGAAGTGCAGTGGGAAACACTCTCTTTCTCTCTCTCACATGTGAAGTCTAAGTTGTTGCTTTCTCCATCCTTCTCACAAGGTAACTCTAAGTTGTACTTTCTTGGATTCTTGTTTCTGAATCAAATCACGGATCTTCTTTTCTTTTCCTTCTACCCCCACATATTCACTTTACCCTTTTTCTTTGCTTTCAAATTTTTGCCTCTCTCTTTATCAATCCATTCTAGTATGATAATATCATTTTAAATTTGAACTTCCAAAACAAATTACTTTAATTCTTATCTTTCAGCTCTTATAATTGGATGCATTCTAATTCACAATATACAAGTGGGTCTAGATGTGTAAGTAAATCTTTGTTTGCAGATTTGGTTTGGTTGGAGCATTGATGGACCATAAGATTCAGTTACCTACTTGGATTTCTCACTTTAACCTCAAATTACGGGACAATAATCTGGAAGGGTGAAGCAAAAACCTTTCCCATAATCTTGCTTTTTTGTTGTTGTTACTTACTAAATCGTTTTTGCCGGTTGAAGTAATCTCTTGTGGTAGGGGAGATCTGAAAATTGAACAACAAATTAGCATACATTACCCTTTTCATTGTTACCATGAGAGTTGATTGCAGTTTCTGAACTTTGATTGAAAGCAAAGGGTAAAGGTTATGGGGGACCTAGGCTTGTATAATTTGTGCTACATAACTCAAGATTGACCAACTATGGAAGTTAATGGAATTGTTCATGATACTGGTGTAGGAGCGGCGAGAAGGGAAAAGAGAGAGGTGGGTGACAAATCAATGGAAGATTTAACTAAATATGCACACAGTCCTGCTCACTTGGCAGTTGCGAGACGCGACCATGCTGCCCTGAGGCGCATTGTTAACGCTCTGCCTCGGCTTGCTAAGGCTGGCGAGGTCAACAATGAAGATGAATCTCTTGCTGCTGAACTTCTAGCTGACGAGGTATCGTCTGTTATTGATCGTCGTGATGTCCCTGGTAGGGAGACCCCTCTTCACCTTGCCGTGCGTCTTAGGGATCATGTCTCCGCTGAGATATTGATGGCTGCTGGTGCGGATTGGAGTCTACAGAATGAGAATGGTTGGAGTGCTCTCCAAGAGGCGGTGTGCACTAGAGAGGAAGCTATTGCCATGATTATCGCACGTCACTATCAACCTCTGGCTTGGGCCAAATGGTGTCGTAGACTGCCTCGCATTGTTGCTTCGGCAACTCGTATTCGTGATTTTTATATGGAGATCACTTTTCATTTTGAAAGCTCTGTAATTCCCTTTATTGGACGCATAGCCCCGTCTGATACTTATCGAATATGGAAGCGTGGTTCTAATCTCCGTGCTGATATGACCCTTGCTGGTTTTGATGGTTTACGCATCCAACGGTCAGACCAGACGTTTTTGTTCCTTGGAGAGGGCTATGCCTCAGAGGACAGTAATTTAACTCTTCCACATGGTTCTTTGCTTGCTCTTTCACATAAGGAGAAGGAAGTCACAAATGCTTTGGAAGGAGCTGGTACACAACCAACAGAAGCTGAAGTTGCCCATGAAGTCTCCTTGATGTCTCAGACAAATATGTACAGACCAGGTATTGATGTTACTCAGGCTGAGCTTATTCCCCATTTAAATTGGAGGCGTCAAGAGAAGACAGAGATGGTTGGGAATTGGAAGGCAAAAGTCTACGACATGCTTAATGTGATGGTGAGTGTGAAATCAAGGCGAGTTCCAGGTGCTATGACAGATGAAGAGCTTTTTGCTGTGGAGGATGGAGAAAGTATGGTAAATGGGGAAAACAATGATGAATATGATGATGTGCTGACTGCTGAGGAAAGAATGCAATTAGATTCTGCACTACGAATGGGGAACTCTGAAGCTGCTTGTGAAGATGAAGAGCATGGGGTCTCCGACGGTCAAGAAAATGGTTCATCAATTTCCAATGAGAATACTGAAGCCAATGGTGTGGTTAAAGAGAAGAAGAGCTGGTTTGGTTGGAACAAGAAAAGTTTGAAGAGCAATGGTGATGACCCCGAGGATTTAAAAACATCCAAGAAAACTTCAAGGCCAGATGGTAGCAATCAGAGATCAAGTGATCAACAAAAGTTAGCAGCTGAGTTTCCGAAGGAAGACAGTGGAGACACTAAGAAGGGAAAGGATAAAAACATTAAAAAGAAGAAGAAGAAAGGAGCAGTCAGCGAGTCTAAGAATGAGAGTGAGTATAAAAAGGGTTTAAGACCTGTCTTGTGGTTGACGCCCGACTTCCCATTGAAAACTGATGAGCTTCTGCCTCTCCTTGACATCTTGGCAAATAAGGTTAAGGCTATTAGAAGACTCAGAGAGCTTTTGACAACTAAGCTTCCTTATGGAACTTTTCCTGTCAAGGTAATCCAAATACTATCACTGAAGTTCTGAACTTTTTATGCACTGTTCCTCTGCACTCTGTCAGTGACAGAGTGCTCATATTACGTGTAGCTGCCTTTTATCGGCAGAGAGTGGGATAAATATATATTTCTCCGTATAAATATATACCTGATAAACATCTGAATTTTATCTGAAGCTGTCTAGGTTTCCAAACTTTGATGAGATTCTGACTCACGTGGTTCTGTTTCTTTTATCTGGTCATTCTTGTATCACATTTGTGCATGAGTATATTTTGAATGTCTTGTATAACAAATAGTTATCACATGATTCTTCTGTTACAGTTAATGTTGTTTAATCATGTTCAGCTACTGTGAGTATGATGTAAGACTCTTTCATGTGCAAAACCAAGATTTGCTGCTATTGTTGGGATGGTATGGTAAACTTAAGGGGGTTTTCCAGTTTTCATTTTTTCCCCATCTACACTGTTTCATTTTGCTAATGAGATGATTAGCACACTTGAATTTGACTTATCACGGATTAGTTATGTCTCAGTCGACTGACTGAGATCATCAGTCTGGTTAGCTTATCGCAATAAAAACTTCAGGGAAATCAAACTATGTCTGAGTGTCGGTGTGATAAAATTAAGCCTGATTTCTGCGCATCTCTGTCTCTGTCTCTGTCTCTGTCTCTGTCTCTGTCTCTCTCTCTGTCTGTTGTGGCGCGTTCATCGTACCTGCTTGTTCTTTATAATGACTTTTGATTTTAAATGACAATTATAATCTCTTGTGCTATACAGGTTGCTATCCCTATAGTCCCCACTATCAGGGTGCTTGTTACTTTTACAAAATTTGAGGAGCTTCAGCCAGTAGAGGAGTTTTCGACGCCACTTTCCAGCCCTGCACATTTTCAGGATGCCAAATCCAAGGAACCAGAGGGTTCTGCGTCATGGATTTCATGGATGAAAGGAAGTCGCGGGGGGCAGTCCAGCGACTCTGACAGTCACAGATATAAGGATGAAGCTGATCCTTTCAGCATACCTGCAGACTACAAATGGGTGGACGCCAATGAAAAGAAACGCCGAATGAAGGCAAAGAAAGCCAAAAGTAAGAAACATAAGAAGCCGCCATTGGCTAAATCTGGAGATGGAGTGCATCGCGGCACTGAGGACATAGAAGAATAATAGTAATATTACAGTGTTGTATCTCTCGGTGAATTTGCGGCTCTGATAATTGATGCTATAGAGAAACAGTCTTTCTTTGTGCACCGTGCCACAGCTGACTTTACATTTCAATATTGAAGGGTTTCACTAAGAATTTACTAGAAACTTCTTGTGCAACCAATTGTTATTAGCTATTAAAAAGGTGCCTTCATTTTTTTCCCCTGTTTTGCCAAGGAAGCTGTCTTCTAGAAATTGTTGTTGTATTGTCATGTGAAGTGAAGTTGAAGAGCAAGAGTCTAGCTCATCAATTGCTTGGCTTCATTCTAATTTTCTTTAGATTACCAATATCTGTATCTACACCTATGTCGATGATCATCGATTTTACATTTTCTTGAGTGTTGTTCTCCTTTAGTTACTTTTCTTTCATTAAGATTTTGTATGTTGTTTTCAAAGGACCTATCATAGTGAAGTTTGTTCAAACGTCATTTCCATGATTGAAATACAGGATGTTTTTTAACTTTGGGAGTGTGAGGGATCATTGTCAAAAGAAAAGTTGCATTGCATCTGCATGATTTATAAGAAGTCAAGTGTCTAAGCTTTTGGTTTTAGGTGATAAGTAGCATTCAATATATCTCTCTTGTTACGTTTTTTTTTCTTCTCCCAAACTGTTACCGAATTATCTACAAAGACCCCCTGCAACCAGCAAAGAATATGTAGAAGAACCAAAGAAAAAAATGAAAAAAAAGATAAGAACAAGTATCTAGATTCTTTTAATTCATAAGATTCTTTAGCAATGTGTAATATTATTGTACATTGATAATTTAATAGATAAGAATTTACATTATTTTACAGAAGATTACAAAAATCTATTCTGTTATTATCAAATAGTCAAAAAAATTGCTCACAAATAACCTAATTACCTAATTTACATTACATATATAATATAATCCCTACCAAAATCTGTCCTTGTTGACACTCAAGTAGCCAGACATGACCTTTCCTCCAGTATTTCTCATTCCATCTATAAGGAAGCACCAAGTAGAACCCAATGCTCCAACGAAAAAATCCGAGTCAGCAGCCATCAGGAAATTAACAAGTGGATAATTAGTGCTTCTCTCCCTTCCTAGGCTGCCTTCATACTCAGCCATTGACACATTACTCCTATCTTGCCTTCTTACCTTTGTATAGTAAAAGTTCCACCTAGAACTATACTCTTTGGTTTTGTCAATCACTTCCTGAATCAAATGAACTTAATGATGATTAAAACACAAGAAGGTAGAATAAGAAAGCTGATAAAAAATCATCCACAACTGCTGTAGTAGTAGAAGTGCCTACCTGCATCTCTGTGGACAGCCAAATGCTATTGAGATTTGGGAAATGACTCCTAATCCTATCAGCAAGCTGCATGTACGCTTCAAATTCAACCACTCTCATTTCACATGCTTTATCTCCCATCCTTACATGCATGCTTAGAAGAGGCCTTGGGACCCATGGCCTGTGATTGGACCACACATATTTGTCAATGTCAGCAGACTTTGGCCTTTCACCATCCTCCTGAGGCATCTCCAGAAGTCAACACATGACAATATCAAAGCACGTAAGAATGGACAAACAATAGGATTTGGATTCCTTGTACTCATGCAATCACAAAGACACCAATCTAAACCATCAGATCAAGGTCGCTCGCATTCTGACTTTGTACTTTGGACCTAATTTACCAAGTCAGAACGTTTGATCATAATCTGATGGTTTAGATTGTGTGACTGCGTCAAATGTGTTATTCTTTGATGGAAGGAAATCCATATCACAAATACATCTATGCATGGCACTAGGTTTAGGCTTTGATCAAGAATATTCAAGTGCACAAACATAAAAGAGCAAAAGGTGAGCTTGGATTCTTTGTAGCTGTCTAGCTGTTCCAGCCAAATGTCGTCCGCTAGATCGAGTGCCAACCAAGATCCAACGGCCAAGATTTGATCGGTCGAGCTGGATAGATGCAGAGGATACGATTTTGAAAAAACTCATACTATCTTCCAATTTATCATACAACCATAGCATCGATTTTGAAGGAAATATTAGGTATATTGCCTAACAAGTAACAATGACCCATTTGTATTCTTCCCATAAGTATATAGATGTAGAGTATAGGCATGTGCATTCTTCTCCATTTAGTCTTCTATATCCAATAAGAAAAATAGTGGAGAGTTAACCTTTGGCCATTCTACAGCAAGACTTTCTAGCACCATTTTTGCAGCTATTTTTCCAAAGGCAGCATGGCGTGCCTCATTCAATAAATTGCATGTATACTCAGTTGGAAACCTCATTAAGTAGCGTACAGCCTGATAAATAATATTTATAGCAAAAAAATTAAACCATTAACTATTCATGTATGATAGTTAGTTACAGATAGAATGTGATATATTAGAACTCTCATGGATTATTAAAACAAAAATTAGAGTGTAGGTTGCAGTGTTATTAATCGCAGATTGCAGAAAATAGAGATTTGTTCAAATTCTGCTACACAACAATGCTATAGCTCTTTTATAGCTGCCACTTGACTACGTTTTGAACTAAATAGCATATCGTGGAACAATAGCAATTTGTTCAAATTCTGCTACGCTATGGCATTACAGCACCACTATGGCCACTACTTAACAACACTAGTAGGTTGTTTTTGTAGTATATTGCTAAGATGAGGACATAAAGAGTACCTGTGCTCTCCACCACCGTCTATCCATTTTTCTATGAGAAGCCACCAAACTGCCATTTATATCGGTTGTCGGTTGCAAATGATTCCATGGTTCACCCCATATCCTGCATCATACATTGACATAGGAAGATTAATAAGGAAGCAATCATATCATATATTTATGAATGCTTGCAGTTCTTGTGATGAGAGCTTGCCTAGGAGTTGGTCCTGTCCATATATGCTTTGATGTATAATTTTCTTTTGTGGTCAAAATTCCTTTACTCAATGCATCCTCACTTTTCATAAGTTCCAATGCGCGTCGAAGGCATTCAAGGGAAGTTTCTGGAAAGAAGTAGCAATTCCAGCTAGACCGGGAAGACCCTGCATGACACCAAATTTAGGAAGTGATTCATTAGACTGAAACGGGATTCGTTATAATGAATCCATATTTAAGATTATAAGATATGGAAAACCATGGTTAGAAATGAATATGCAGGCTTATATAGAAAAGGTAACAAAATTTATACCCTTGCAACCATCATGGTCAGCTCTATTGTAGAAATTAGTGACAAGGACTCTTCCTTCATTCATTGCAATAGCAAGAAGTCCAGACATTCCAGCAATTTGAGCTCCAATGCCAAATCCAGGTAATCTTTCCCAATCAGCTAAAAGGAACTTGACATCTTGGTTGTTACAATTTGATGGATGCTGATGGATCCATATGTCACGTTGAACTTTTCTAGTTAGAGGATAGTTTTCTTCATCAGATCCTGCAATCTGCAAAAGCTTCTATAAGTTACAACTTTTTTATCATCTATTACACTTCATGAATCTTCCTCAAGTGTCTACTCTCAACATGTTATTCTGATAATAACAATAATTTGTTTAGAGCAACAACCCCGGTACAAGAGAATAAAGATATGAAAACACAAAAGCAAGAACATATGATTTTTTATCGCATAGTTCGGCCAATTTTGCCTATGTCTCCTACTCTAACAGAATCCAAATATGATGATAGTTTTCTAAAATAAACAGCTCATTATAATAAAATGTTAAACAATGAATTAACATTACTAAAATAAAGAAAATACCAAAATTACTATGTAACAAATTAAAACATTCAAATTTATCTAATCTAAGTAATATCTAAGAATCTATATTGTATAGATGCAATCAAAAAACTACCACGTTAAAATTACATACTAAAACAAGAAAGATTAATGTTACTAATGCATTAGATCATATTAAAACCATCACACATTAAAATTTATTATTACTAATATAGTTAATGTTAAAAAAAAGAAGAAAAATACTGGAACACATGAATAGTGTTAGAAGTCAATGAATCATAATCAGCAAATATACAATACAATACTAAGGATTGAGAGACATACCCAGGGTGGATAAGCACCCTCAGATACAGTTTGATGTATCTGAGGGTGCATGTCCAACGATCCTTTCCAAGTTGTCCATGGTGGAAATTTATCATTTCCTATACGCGTATTGAGACGGTTATGTAGCTGTGGTTTCACCTTGCAATTTTCCAAATGTGGAGCATTAGGCAAATTGGACTCACTAATTCCAAGTTTCAACAAGCACTCACTTCTCTCAGTTTTAGTAGGTTTAGTTAACACACAGCTCCAAGCTGAATTAAGCAGAGATATTCTTTCATCTTGCTCTTCAAATCTGCTCTTCAAATCTGTTAATCTCACTGTTTCTTGTGGTTTAAATGAGCAGTGCTCTGTTGTCACCATGGATAAAAGATGACACTTTTGTTAATTTAATTATAATAAAACTGTTTAATTACTACATGAATGAATAAAGTTTGCAAGTGATAACTGCATGATTGTTTTTCTACATGAAATATTGATTGAATTTAATTTGTATATATACTATTTTACATATGTATCTAACATTTCACCATGTAGATATTTGCAGAAATATTTAAGAAACTAATATAACAAAGTGGCATAATGATTGATTTGACTAAATGCATTAGTAAAAAAGTCAGTTCATAGAAAATAATCTGATTATGCAAAACAAAATAATAAGCATAGTGTTAAGCTCTCCCTAATGTAATATGCTAATTGTTGCAAGTGTCGTCAAAGTCAAAAAGGACAACTATTAGAGCATGCTTAACGTAAAGTAAGTATTAGTATATATAGTTAACTTATATGTTACTTCATGTACAATCCTTAAAATTCATGCTCATCAAGTTTGCTTCACAAATAAACATCCTTAAAGTTCCAACTGAATTTGATACTCCCTCAGTCCCATAACAAAAGAAACATTTCCAAAAAAATTATCCTAAAAAGAGTATTATTTTTAGTTTTTAATGCAATTTTTTTTCTTTCAATTGTATCTTATAATTAATATTGTAAACATCATTCCTAAGTTATTATTCTTCATTTTATATAATATACACCAATAATCAATAAAAATAATTTACTAAAAATACTTTTCTCTCTCTTTCTTTGTAATGTACAAACTTTAGGAAAACAGTAGGATTGATAATAACAAAAGAAGAAAAGTCATATATAAGAAGCTGTTATACTACATTTGTTGATAAAGCAGTTAAAAAGATAATTGAATATCTTCACTCAGTATTAACTTGAAAAGGTAATTTCACAACAAAAAAGACATCAAATGAAAGTAATTAAAGGAAAATAGACTTACTGATGGTGGTATTGAGATCTGAGTTCCATGATAAATTAAGCATTGACATGGTTGTTGAGAATGAATAGTGAGGAAACAGAAAGGTACCAAATGAAGAAAGAGTAACCAAAATCAAAGAAGCAAAACAGAGTCCACAAAGAAATCCAACAACACAAATTTGACATGAAAATGAAGTACTCATTTGCAGTGCTCTCTGTGAAACCACTCTCTCAAGTGACCTTTGATTATTACTATTATTTAATGTCTCCATTCCACTATTTTTCTCTTCTTTATGCATTCATAAAACAAAAAAAGTTCAATCTTTTTCTTCAAAAATTGATGGAATACTCACTGGGACAAGAACCTCAAAAAAAGGACATGAATATTGATTCCTGTCACCTCAAAAAAAAACTTGTGGGCCATCTCTATCTTTGTTCCAACTGCAAAAAAAAATGCTTTAACTGTGAAGTTTCCATCAGAATATATTAGAAGCTAATCAAGAAAGCATGAACAAAGTTGGATAAACTAAGGTAAGAAAGAACCAGGTACCATACAAGAAAGAATTCACAGATTTTCTTGACAATTCATTTGACAACTCTTCATTAATTGAAGATCATCAAAGAAGAAGAAGAAGAGACAATTGAATTAAGTTGAAATGATTAAAAAGGCTAACCTTTTATTAGAAGGTAATGACCATAGAAGAGAAAAAGAATTATAAAAATGGAAAATCTTGAAAATTAGAGTAATTAAAATTTAAGGAAATGAAATAAAGGGAAGCCACGTAGAGTTTGATTATGACATTATGAAAGACACATACATAAGAAGTGAGTGAAGAAGACAAAGAATCTGTGCAGACAGTTATCAGAAACAGCGAGGCTGATTTTGAAACTCAATTAACCTTTTTTGTTTTATTATACAATAATAATAATAATATAATTTTGTTTTAGAAAAAACTTAGAAATGTTGAAAAGGTGAATGAATGAAAGAGGTTAAGTACCTTTGAGTTGTGCTAAAATGATGTGAGATGAAGTTATACGTAATCATATATACTTAAGAAGTGAGTGGCACCAACCAATGTAGAAAAAAAAAATTGATTATATGGTGTTGCCAATGCTATTATTATTATTATTATTATTATTATTATTATTATAGTACCATAATCTAATTTCTTTTCTCTCTTTTCATGATATAGATACTTCTATTTGGAGTGAGATAGATATGATAAAAATAATAATATTAATAATATTTATTGTATTTATATCTTTCTAAATAGAAGTGTACGTACATTAAGTTAAATCAAGATGATCTTAGCTCTACCAAAATGGTCCCTTTCTCTTCCTTCCTTCTCATTTTTAGTTAGCTAGCTGTCCCTCAACTACACTCTCTCTTCGTTTTTTCACTCAACCGTTTCTCTTTCTTTATTATATTTATTGACATTATTAACTAATTTTACTATAATGATATTTAACTACTATCTACTTTGGTCGTACCTAATAAAAATAATAATGTGAAAATAAATAAATAAATTCCTAGATTATTCGGATCAAGTTGTCATGTGTAGCAAAACGAGCATTTTATTTCGTGGCAAGTCTCCCAAAGGGGGGAGAATTTCTAAGTTTTTCAAAATCTTAAAGAATAGTATTGGCTATCCATCAAATCTTTACAATTCAAATATTTAATTTTAATTCCTAATATAAATGACATACGAACTAAAATAAATCTCTATCTAATATATAATAAAATTATAAATTATTAAAAGTAAAATGTATATATTTTACAATGAAAAGAAACAAAAATTAAAAATAAAATATAACATATAACATATTTATAGAGATGTATAATCTGATTTCTCTTCTTTAGCATACTGTGAATATGATTATGAACGAAGGAGAATGAGAATGGTCCCCTCTCTCTCTGATTTATAGCTAGCTTGCAAGCTGTGACTCAACATCAGCTAAAGTGCAGTGCATGTACTCTCCATACTCAATAGGTTCACTTTCTTTACACTAACTGAAACCAAAAGGAATACTATAATAAGATATACTAATTATTATTATTGAATACAACGCAATGACGTGGCACGGAGACATTATTTTTCTTTAAATTGTGGTAATTCGTTTGATGTGAGTTATTATGACACGTTTCCTTTTCCTTTTTTCTTTTTGTTTCTTGAGTTAGTAGAATTAGATTAGATTAAAGTAGATTAGAGTAGTGTAGTGTTTGTTTGGTCCTCAATAAATTTGTTTGCTTTCTCAAGACGCGCGCAATATTTACAACTTAATTCACAATGGCAATGGATAATCCAATCGTCATTATAAAGACCGTAAAACTCTAACTTCATTCAGTTGCAAAGTGAAAATGTGTTAATGTGGGAGAAAAAAATAACTGAGTTATGAAAAATAAGAGGAAAAAAAAACGTTTTAATATATGGTAATTATATCTATCGTTTGATTAAACATCAAATTGAAACATGACATAACACATATCATATTTTTTATTATGTCTACAATTGTGTCAATCAGATTGTTTTTCAAAAATGAGAAATTTGTTATACAATGAATTCTTAATTTTTTTTTTATTATTCTCAAACATTCTCTATATTTAATGTATTTTTTATCAAAATAAATGAATATACACTAGTAGAAAACAATAAATGATGACTAAAAGATATATATATTATACATTATTTTAGATGATAATACTAATAATTTGTGAAATAATAAAATTCATTGATTTTGTTTGAAATC
>JBBPBP010000003.1:58579007-58605752 GCA_037974735.1 Cicer chorassanicum | reverse complement strand
GGGGTATAGTTAGAAAAATGTAACATAATTATAGACAAAAATAATAACAAAAAAATGTTAACAAATATAGTAAAAGAATATATAATTATTTTAATTTTAACAAGTAATTATAAAATTACGTACTTTTTGAAAAAATAATTTTTTAGGTTTTTTTAAAGAAAGGTAAAACAGGTGTTTTGAGTAAAATGTGGAGTATGATATAATATAAAGGCATAAAGAAAATTTTACTTTCTTAACACTAAATTTTAATAAAAATCTCAATCCTTTTTTAAAAAGAAATTAAAAATTTACGTAACAGGAAAACTTAAAACCAAAAGATTTTCAAAAGTTAGAAAAGTAAATTTTATTAATAGAATTTAAGTTTTTTAAAACATAAATATATTTTAAAAAATTTAAAGTTTGACTTTCATAAAAAACAACTATGTATCGATCGAAAAATTCGAACTTTTTGAAAACATGTTTTGCAAAATACAACTTGAACTTTTTTTTTTCTACAAAAAATACACCTTGAATTTGATAGGTAGAACTTTATTTATTTACGGTTTCTTATAGACTCTACCTGTTAGAGATAAATTTAAAATCAATTAAAATATTAAATAGGAGTACTTCTTATAATTGAGATTCGAATTTACTATCAGAGCCTTACTATATCCTATGTTATTGAAAAAAAAATTATTTAAAAAAAGGATAATAATTAATATGAATAGTTTAAGTAAATGTGAGGTAGAGGTATAATTGTGTTAGTATTGGAGTAAAATTTTGTTGAAGTTGTACCCAACACATAAATGAAGCCCATTGATGGGCCTAACCCAACCCAAGCCCGCAAATCTGATGTCAACGGTCAAAAATAAAGATTTGAAAAGCTGAAGGAAGAAGCATATATTAATTTAATTTAATGACCGTTTGGTTGTTCTCATATTCTCACTCTCTTTGTTACTCACAATCTTCACATTTCAACCATACTTTACACAAATTATTATTATGAAGAGGTGCTTTCTACATTGTTTTTCTTCTTCTTCTTCTTCTTCTTCTTCTTCCAAACGTCAAAACCCCTTTCCTCCCAATCCTATTGCTATTCCTATTCCTATTCAACAACCCACTCACCCAAACAACAACTTTGTCATCCAAGATTTCATCCACTCGCTTTCACAATCCAAGTAAGCTCTCTTCTATACTTGCTTTGTCTTCTTTTTTGATTTAGGGTTTCTTTTTCTTACAAATTTCTTAAATAAATATTAAATTATAGCATGTCAACATCACTTTTTTTTTATAATCTATAACAAATTATTCATTTTCGTAACTTATTATATAGATAGATATTCTCATTCATTGACTCACACTATATTCAATTCAATTCAATTCAATTCAGAACAGAAAATGAAGAAGACAACTACAACAACACACCCCAACAACAAGAACAAGAAGAAGAAGAAGATGATGAAGAGTGTTCTGATTCACTCTTTTCTCTTTCCATTGGTTGCAGAAAACCAGTTTCAACAGATGAAAATGATGCTGATGATACTGAAGTTAACAGTGCTCCAATTCAACAACTCCACCCTGCAAATAATCTATCTATTGTTCCATTCAAGAGTCAACAACAACCCAATGATTTGGAGGGAAAAAACAGAGAAGAAGAAGAAGAAGAAGTGAAAGCAATAACAATGAATCACTCTCTCATTAAGTATCGATATCGAGATTGCATCGATGATGGATACAATGATATTAACCTTGATGGTGATGATGATCCTTACAATGAAAAAGGAGAGGCAGAAGGTTCAGAATCATTGTTTTCTCTACCCACTGATTATTATTATGATAATAGAAAACGAGTAGTTTCATTTTCATCAACTGAAAAAGTTGATGATGAAGTTAGCAGTGTAATGGTGGCACCACATCCCCAAGAAGAAGAAAGTAAAGTAAACAACATTGCAGAATATGATGTTTGTTCAGTTCTGAAACCAATTGAGAATTATGTTAGTAAAGAGAATGTGAAGGTGATGAAAGAAACAATGAAGAAAGACAAAGAAAACATCAACATGATGAATAAAATTGGGGTAGATACTAGTTTCTCTAATTGGTTGGTTGAATCAGACAAGAATAGTACACCAAAATCAATTACAAAAGGATGTGATGATGAGAATTTAGGAGCATGGACAGTTAAAGAGATGAGAAAGTATTGTTCTACAACATCTCATAGTCCTGATGAGAAATCAATTATTGATACTGTTGGGAGCTTTTGGAGTCAGAACAGGTCTTCCAAATCAAACGACTATAGAAAGGTTAGTCAAGTAAATTCTTGTTAATTGTTAGTTTTAGGAAAAATGCATTCTGCCTCTTCAAGTTGTCTAATTGTAATAAAGTATTTTTTGTATAGTATTTAAGTTACAATATGTAAATATTGTTGTCTTTTTCAACACATTCATAAGAAGTGTGGATGTGATAGGAATGAGGTTGACCATATGCCACTAAGCATCACACTTCTAGTTTGAGACATTTTGGCATCACATTTGATGCCAAGCTTTTGTGTGTGTGTTTAAACTTTAGGCATTTGGTCTTACGACCATGCAAGACTTGCCCGCGAACCCAAGATTATTTTATTAATTTTTCAAAAAAAACTACTTTGTATTTTGTAAGATGAGTGAATAAACCCAAATGCATGAAAAAGTGACTTAAAAAACCAGACTAAAAGCAACTTTTTTAAGTGTTTTTTGTTGTTGAGTTGCAGGATGGGAAACAAGATTGGAGTTCAACGACAATAAAGACTAGACTTGAAGCAGCGTTTGAAGCCAGTGTTGCTGAAAACTGAGCTCTTCTTATATGTGAATGAGTGTCCCATTCAGAGTATAGATGAACCGTGAACGTTATTATAAAGCACACTCTCTAGAGTTCAATTGTTTGGCCGATGATTCGAATTTACTAATTTTGTTTTGTGCAAATAATAAAGAGTACATGTATTTTGTACGCCATGACACTCTTTGAGTAATAACAAAAACTGTTTAATGTATGTATCTAAGATTCTACGAATTTTATTTTTAGTTTTAACCCTCCGATAGTTAGGAGTTTAGTCGAAAAATAAGTAAAGTTTAACTTTAAAGTTAGATTTTAAACTCATTAACAGCATAAACTCTTATAAAAATTCAATCAATTTTATAAATCAATCAAACTCTTCTTATAAAAATGTCACAAAATAACATTCTCATTATGATATATCTGCATTTGTTATTCGTATAAATGTATTAAATTAAATTCAATTATATTCAATGTATGTATTTGTCAAAGGAAAACTAAAATGTACTGGATCTTACTCTCAGTTTATCACTCTCATATCTTTTTAGATTGTCTTACTTGATCTTCTCCATTAACATGTATGTGGAGCCGTTTGTGAAGTTCAAGTTTATGAAAAAGTTCATTTATGAAAAAAAACTGTTTTCATAAATAATGCATAATAGTTTACGAAAGCAATTTATGCCATATAGTCAATTAAAAAAAAATCATATTACTAAAAGGTCCGGTTTATAAGGCACTTTTAAAGAATAAAAAAAGAAAATTCTATATTAAAAACACTAAAATTTAAATTTTTTTAAAATTGAATGCATAACTTTCAATATAAATTTGATTCATCTAAAGTGAGAAGTTGATAAATGAGTAAATTAATTATTTATATTATAATCACTCGTGATTGGTCAAACATGTACACTTGATATCACTCATTTATTTAATTATGCATGATTGATATAACTTATTTTATTCTTCAAATTGAGTTGTTCAATTTAAAAGAGTCAAATTGTATACATATATTCAATTTTTCTTTTTTTATTAACAAGTGTCACCTAAAAGCAATCTCCAATGAAGAGTAATTCAGATGATTATTTAACTTACTTTTTGTGGACCCAAATTACCATCTAGTATTTAAGCAATTCTTAAGCAACAAATCTAAATTTTACTCCAATGGTGATAAAAATAAGCAACACGTACTTGACACCACCAATTTTATTTTTTACTTGAGATCGAATTTAAAATATATTATCTCTCCTCCTTTTCATAAAAAACAATTGAATTATAATTTTATCAATAAAAATTAAGAGTTCTGGAAGTTATTTTTAAGCAATCTCAACCTCCACATCAACATACTCCAATAGTAAAATAACACCAAACTCTGAAACTTATTTTAAGAGACCAATTAAGATACATATATTGAAAATGGTCTTATGATCTTAGGACACTTGTTAGCATTTTTTATTTTAAAATAAGAGCACTTATCAACATTTTTCATATTAAAATAAGAATAAAGAGGGTGTGCACTATCAGTGTAAAATTATTATTTTACACTGACATCCAATAAAAAATTTATGATAATGACACATTAATTTTTTTATTAACATTTGAAATTAGCACGTATTTCATGCACTACAATGAATTAGAGAAGTTCATTATTTATAGTTTAGCGTTTTAGAGAACATATATTGGATCACGGAAGGAAAAAAGGCATTGGGACCAACCGTTCCTCTTCATTATGATTCTTTGTAAGAGAATGCCTCATATTACCTCTCCACCTCTAGATGCACTGCTGAAAATTAAAATCCATTAAAAAACTAAAAAATTAGAAGATTAAATTAACATTCACCTTCTTTCTAGTACACTATTACACTAAAATGGCTTACGATGTTGCCGTGAAAAAAAAAAATTAACCCCACGAAATGATGTACTCTTTCAATTAAAACCTACATTTGACACGTATAATTTAGCTTTTTTTCTGTTAAGTTTCTTTATAAAGATAATATTATGAAAAGTCTGTATTGTTAAAGGGCCATTCAACACTCGGGCATACTTTTGCCATGCTCGTCATGTCAATGGGCCAAAAAGAACATAAGAAAATTCAGTAATTTGATAGTTTGTCCAAGGAGTTTAAGAGGAGATGGTGCGATAAAAATTAATTAAGTGAAATCTAAAAGAGCTCATCACCAACATCCACTTAGAAAGTAACAAAGGGCAAAACTTGGCAAAATAAACGTTCCAAACATGTGCTTTTTGATCACCGAATAAATAAGGACCCACTTTCCATGCAATTCATTCGGATATCTGGGTTGACCAAAGACTCTTCAGTCTAATATCTCCTTGATGATGTAGTCTCTCCACCCTAATTAGCTTCATCATCTTTACCTTCAGAAACTTGCATGTCATCAAGCGTAGATTCTCTAATGCTATTATTATCAGGTTGATTAGCAGATTCCATAACCTCATCTGGAATCTGAACATTTTGACCCTCTTCATTTCCCTCATTACTTTTTATTTCCACTGCAGCACTCATATCTAGTGTGGTCTCTTTGTTTTCAATACAAGCTTCTTCAATTTTTGCACTCTCATCCTCTGCAGCAGGTGCATCTGGCAATTCCACATCCATATCATTTTTGGAGCTAGAAGTGTCCTGATCATGCACAGCGACTATTTGCTGGTCAGCTGAGAGGGGTGCCGCTTCACAATTTTCTGTACCCTGCACATTAATTTTATCTGCTGTGGCTTCTGTACTTTCAAGCACCTGATTCTTTGCTTCAGCTTTTTCTTGCTGTTGTGCTTGTACCTCTTCTACACCATGCACATTAATTTCATCAGCCTTGACCTCATTACCCTCAAGTGCACGACTCTTTGCTTCAATTTCTTCTTGTAGTTGTGCTTGTACCCTGAACTGCTCTATTACATTTTGGGTCCTTTCCAAGTCTGCCATAAGATCCCCATACCTCTTCTGTAAAGTTCTCTCAAGTTCCTTTTGCTTTTGAACTTCAGACCAAAGATTGTTAACCCTATGCGATGCTGCTAACTGCTCCTGCTTTTTTAAAGCTTGAAAACACTCAAATTCTGTTGCAGCCACGTCCATCTGCTTGAAAGTGGCCTCAATTTGTGGCCAGAGACCTTTTTTTGATCTCGTCTGAAAATGCAATAGCCAAAGTTATATATTCAATTCAGATTATGGAAAAGCAGTCAAATAAAGATACGAAACTAGATTCAACTTTTCAATATGCTAAACCCATATGGGTAAAAGGGTAACTTCATTGTATAAACCTGAAAGAAAACAACAAAGATGCAAAAATAAAATTGAAGATCATCCTGCTATAAAATAAAATATCTTCTATACAAAAAGTATGCTCACTTGCACTGCAAGACATTTATAGATGATAGGGTTTGCATAAACTTGCACAAGTTTATCTTTCCTTTCCCGGCGTTACAAAGAACTGATAAAACATCTTTCTTATGCACTAACACAGTAACACTTTCATTCAGCATCATCACATTTCACAGAAATATCTTTTATTTAAGAACATACTAAAGCTATCTCAAATGTTATACTAATTTGTGGAAAAATAAAAGTCCCCAAGGGATTAATTTTTTTTTTTTGAGGGAGCAAAGGAATTTGTTATAAATAAATATGAAGGGTACAAAGGGTACCCCAACCAAAATACACTCAGAATGCAGAGAGTCAGAATAGAAGAAACTAGATTACACCCAACAGCTTACACATTAACAAGACTACAACCTCAATAAACAATTGATAGGATCCACACACTATTCATTATAAAGACACCTTCCTCCTTTTACCCTTGCCAGGAACTATTTCCATGAATCAGCCGTAATCTGCTCCACAAGAATTGAAGTCTTGGCAACTGAATTGGAAAAGATACAATCATTCCTCAACCCCCAGATAACCCATAGCACAAAGTGCGAGGTTAGAGTCAACCTCTTCCTTTCCTTATCTCGAGGATTGAAGAAAACAAATACTGAAAAGAGCTGAACAGATCTCTGAGCCTTAAATAAAAACCCATGACCACTAAGACCAATCAATTGAAAAAAAGGTCTACTGTTTAGCAGGACATATTATTGTATAGCCTAACACTAACCTGTGTGGTGATGTACTGTATAACAATGGATACACTAAAAAAATAATGCCTTTAAAAAAAATACCCCTTATTAGAGAATTATAGCTTTCCAAAATGTTATACTAACTTTTGGAAAAACATACGTTGAGGCCTTCAATAAAACCCCATGGACACTATGCACAATGCCACAATTAATTGAAAATTCAAATATGTACATAAACAAAATTAATATAACAAATTAACAAGGCTGGAGATCCAATAGCCAATAACAGAATTAGGGGTCCTATATCCTCACAATGGTCCAAATTCTATCTGTTTTTTTAACCAAACACAACCATCCGATCACATCTTCTACCACCAAAGCATTGACAAGTGCAACAACTGTGCCAAGTAGGACTCCTTTTACTGGCTATAACCACTTAAGAGTTTTAATTCAAACTGGCCAGAACCATCTGGGCCAGCACTATGCACTGAACCAGATGTGAACTTCCCTGCCCTGCATCTGGTGAAATATACATTAGGCGGGCAAGTTGTTGACCCAACATTGAGCAAGCTCACATATTGGGAAATCAATGTGGTGCACTTAAGGCCTGAAATCTATAGTTGGAAAGTTTCATGAGACTACAAATCAAAATCTAATCAAGCTGGTCGCACCCTTAAAACTTAAATTATCGATCATGTTTATGTAATAGTATGCATACAGAATGTTTGATGGATACGCCTTACACAAGACTATGCTTACGCTAAACATAAGATAAAGTCCTAATATATTATATTAGTTTCTTCTATCATCCATAATATGGCATGGGCATGTCAAACAAGCCCTAATGAAATTATAATGTCAAACATCAATCTCAAAAAAATAAAATGAAGTGAAACCATATTTTGTGTGCATGCCTAAATTACACAGAAAATACCTATGTCGCCATGATAATGAAATGCATTTCTCAACAGACTGCCATGATTTTCCCTACTCATTAGTTGAGTTCCCTAAGTTTTCAATTGCAACAGTTATAAGTAAGGATTATAAAGCATTTTATATTACAAAACCAACTTTAAAGGGCATTCAAACAACAGAAACACTAGCAAAGGAACTAGATGCCTAAAAGAGGTGTGACACTAGCAATAATTGAAAGAAACACTGCAAAAAAAACAGATATGTAGCACTACAATATAGCAGTAGCATACCTCATACCCTTGTGTGAGTACTGTAACCTTCTTCTCAAGTCGTATCATTTTCTCCTTACCATCATCCAACTTACTTCTCACATTCTCAAATTCATTCTGCAAAGCTGCTAGCTTCTCCATGTTTCCCGCAACACTTGATAAACCATAGGCATTACGGGTGACAAAGTACATTAAATCATTAATGCAAGTTGTATGTGCTTCAACAAATTCATCAAGGGAATCATTTTCATGCCCCATTGCCACACGAAGATACTGGGCTTCATCTTTTATCAACTTATCAGCCTATCAAGAACAGCATATATAAATAAATACTAACATTCAACATTGATATTATCATTCATCCACTAACAAGCTCATCTCCAATTATACCATATCAAGCTTAAAGAGTAAATTAATAACAATTAACAACAGTTTAAAAGTTTGTAATACTATCATTTGACAAATTAACATAAATAGAGAATAAATGTTGTAATATGTAATTGAAGAATCACTTGTTACAAAAATGAAAGAGGAAGATAGAACTTGGGGAATTACAACTGAATCAGGAACTTAATGAATTCACCAAAGAACGAAATGGGGAACAGCAATTAGTGAGATGGTATCAAGTTGAAAAGGTGCATGCATGATAAAATCCATATTACAACATAGTGACATACCACCACAATATTAAACAAATTCATAGAGGAGATGGTATCATAATTTGAACTAAAAAGATATCCAATTTCTTTCTACTTATTTTTACATAAGATGCTTCTTTAAGTGATTTCTAAGAGGTGAAAAGGGGATACAATATAAGAATGAGAATGCAGGGTAATAATGGGATAAACTATTAATAATTTTAAGATCAAGGCCACCAGAAAAAACATTTGTATCACCTACATGAAAAATCAAGTTGTGTACCAAAGGGTTAAAAGGTGACCAAGCTACTTTACTAGCAAATGAAGAAAAGTGGAGTAAAAGGCACCTAAAATAAAATTAAAAGGTGAGCAGATAAATTAGTAGAGACGTACATCTTTCATCTCATCTTCCTGAAAATCTTCTATCACAGGGACAGTAGGTCCATTTGCTGCTCGTTTGGCCCCTTTTTTTCTCTCCTTAATCACTATATCATCAAGTGGATACTTAGCATTATCATGCTCCAGTAAGGCTAGAAGTTCCTTTCTTATCATTTCATCGGCTTGCTCAATTGAGGTTGGTGGAACAAATGAACTCTTGTCCCCATCAGCTCTTATCAAGGAGTTTCTAATAAGGTCCAAAGATGCTGGAGGAGGCCTAGGAAGTTCCCTTTGAAGGACTTTTGATCGTTTTCTAAGTAATGCCTGCTGCCGTGCTTCTTCTTCTGCCTTTTCTCTAGCAATTCTATCAGACATATCCTCTTCGATCTTCTCCTCAGGCTCTTCAGCATCTTCTTGAACTGGTTGCATCACTATCTGGTACTCATTTTTGGGTTGTGGAAGGCTGCTTAAACCAGAGCGCAAACTTTTTTTCATATCAGCTTGTCTCCGTAGCTCGAGTTTAGCACTGTCATGCATCTCCATGTCTTCATTGATATGCAGCTCATCCCTGAGAGGAGTTCCTTTTGGAGTCATGCCAAAAGAAAAACCATCCCTAGCCGGCGTCATACCACTTCTGGGAGTAAGGCCGCCTGCACTTCCAGGGGTTGCAGAGGGAGTCAGCAGTGGGTTTGGAGTGTGAATTTCCTTTTTCTTAGGAGTGACCCCAGAAAAATCCGAAGGATGCAACTCCGGGTTCTCTCCTCCCAACAGTGGTGTCTGAGACTCCCTAAGTCTGGCCAAATTTTCAGCTTCCATCATGATAGCATCTCCTTTACTAGCTGGTGTTCTCTGAGGAGTTCTTAAAGGAGTCATTGCTTGGTTGGGTGTTTGTGGATAATTAGAGAGAAGAGCGCGTGTAGCATTGCTGCCTTCGGTGAATTCCTCGCTGCCCACAAGGTCACTGGCATAACCCAACTTGGCAATTTCATCTAATTCTTGGTCAGAAATCTGGGGTGGTGGAAGCATCAGTTTCGATCTCTTCCTAACTGTTTCTGGGTCATTCAGCTTGTTAGCATGCAGAATAGCAGCCGGGGCATCCTGCCTCTCTGCGATCTTATTCCTTGCAACGTCTTGCTTTCTCAACTGCGCCTCAACATCAATCCTTCTTTTACCCTCAAGTTCTTCAATAGTAGTAGGAAACGAGGGCTGCTCCACCGGCCTATCCTCATCAGTAGGATCATAAAAACCCGAAGGAGGCCTCTTCTCAAAGGGAATTTCCGCATTATAATCAATTCCTCTCCTTTTCCTCCTCCGCTGCCTAACATCAATTCCAGCAGCCTTCAATTCTCTCTTCTTCTGTAAAGAAGCAAGCCTCCTAGCTTCCTCAAGTTGTTTCTCCCTAGCTTTCCTTTTAGCTTTCTTACCCTTCGTATTAGCCAACCTAGCACGCGCCTCGGAAAGCATCTCCTTCTCGTCCTCATCCATATCAACAGGATCAGGACGAGCAGGCTTCGACTCAGGATTCGGGTCAATCTCCCCAGGCCGCAATTTCCGAGGATCATCACCAGGCTCATAGTTATCATCTTTAACACAAGCAGCATCAAGGAGTTTCTCGTACCTCTCAAGACACTGCGAAGGAGTTCGGCCAACAATGGGAGCAATGGTTCTCCATTGAGTAGGCATAAGCTTAGCAAGATGAAGAAGTTTCTCATCTTCTTCTCTAGTCCATTCAGTTTTCTTAATGGAAGGATCTAACCATTCATACCAACGAGCTTTACATTGTTTAGCAGATTTGCGAACAAGAAGTGAAGAGATACGAGCCCATTGATTTTTACCATATTTCATAACAGCAGCTTTCAGAATTTCATCTTCGGTGTTTTTCCAAACACCTCCTTTTATCATAATCCTCATTTTCGCAAACTTTTCTTGGTGTTCCTCTCACGGAAGATACTGAACCGGAGGAACTCCGTTAGCAGAGTCGTTTACTACAACAGGAGAAAATGAAGCAGAAAAGAATTAACAGCAACAACATCGCGAAGAATGAAAATCAGAAACACTGAAATTAATCGTAACCTAATAGTTTAAAATCGAGAAACGCGTAGAAACCGAACAACACGTAAAAGATGTACCTGGGGTTTGGACACGGCGGCGAGGGATCTGCGGCGAAGGCGCGGCGGGTATGGAGGTGAATGAGAAGGTGGGAAGCGAGGTAGCTAGGGTTCCGATAGTGAGAGTAAGTAAGCGGAAAAGATGAGTGACGGAAAGAAGCGGTGAAAAGACCAAAAACCTCCAATCTGTGTGCGAATGCTACCCTGTCTATGTTTTCTTTTGCCTTTTTCTTTTGCTTCATAATACAATAAATAAATCTAATCTAAGGTTAAAATATTAACAATATATATATATATATATATATATTCTTAAAGAAAACGATAAATATATATTACATTATTTTACTATTATATATATATATATATATATATTAAAGTTGAAAACTGAAGCTTATAAAGAAATATGATTTTTCCGTAAAAAAATAAAGAAATGTAATTTATGATTAAAAAGAAATAGAATTTTTATTTATTAAGTTTATACACTATTAATTTTTTTTCAATTTAAAATAAAATTTCCATTTAACATCTAATAAAAAAAGTTAGGTCCTTCAAAAATAATAAGTTAATGAATACTATATTTGGCTCTACAATATATGAGTATTTTCTCGCGTTTGAATGCACGACAAAAGAAATACTACAATCGTGAGTTATTAATTCACACTACCGCAGCGCTTTGTAATAGCGCAAGCAAACACAAACAAAATAAGTGACACTACAAATAAAAATGTTTTTTTTCTACTAAAAAATTATTCATTTATTCAAATTAAAGTCGTGAATTTGTGAGAAGACTCACAACATCCGTGTTAATAGGATTTAATGAAAATATTTATAAATTTGACGAAATTAAAGTGGACAAAATATTAATGTCTCCAGATTTATAAGGTGTTAGTTGATTGAATTTATTTGTACTAGATCAAGGGTAATTTGTAAATCTAAATAAAATGAACATTACACTAAGACGGAAAAATCAAACAATATCGCACCAAAATGACGAACAAATTAATGTCACTTAGATGTCAAAATAACGGAAAACACGAAGAAAAAAATGGATCGATGTGAAAATAATTTATTTAGATAAAAGAACAAAAAAATATAATGTAGATGAACTGTTTCAAACCCAAAAATTGCCTTAAGGCTCTGTTTGGAATATATTTTAAAATGAGTTGAATGAAATGAAAGACAATGAAGTGGAGTGAAAAAGAGTATAGCAAAATAGAACAAAGTATTCTTTATATTGTTTGGTTATTTGATAACAAAATAAAACATAAAAAAGTATAATTTTATCCCATACCCTAAATTGGAGAGAAAGAAAATGAAGGAAGATCCTAAAATAGGATGGAATGGATTCCATCATATCCCACTTCACTCCACTTTTATTAAAAAAAAAATACAAACAATGAAATCTCATTAGTTACCACTACATTCCACCATATTTCATGAATTCAAATAAGCCTAAATCACTTTCTTCTATGATGAAAAAGAAAGAGAGGCGGAGAAAGAAAGACTTTGCGGCTAGGTCAATGAGAGGAAGCAACAATAGACATTTTCCAAATGAAATTGTTTAAACATTTTATTTTGGATAATTAAGTCATTTCACAACAATTTTATCTTCTTTACCAAACAACTAAAATATTATCTCGCCTTCAATTCAATTTTTTTCGTTATGTATCTTTTCCTTTATTTTATTTCTTTGTATTTTCTTTCATCAACCAAACATAGTGCTAAAAACCAATAATGTTTTGATATTGAGAGTCACCTATGAGAGGAGGGACTAACGACTAAATCACTAGACAATAAATTTATGTTTCTATGAAAAATAGAGATTTAGATTCTCAATCTTTGTAACTTCAAAAAGTAGAGTAACTTTAAACAAATTTTGTTATAACTAAGAGAGAGAGAGAGTGATGTTTAGAACGTAGACAAAATCATAAGAGAGAAAAAAAAAGGTAGGAAAAAGTAGACAAGTCAAATGTAGAGAATTCTTTGTCAAGAGCATGCAATGAAAACAAGATAAATTTTCATGTAGTACTAGTGACAACCTGAAAACATAAAAAAGAAAGAAAAAAACACGAAACCCTCAAGTAATACAGTAGATTAAATGATCAACTTGGGTACCAGTTAACCTTATAAAACATAAAAACCAATTTAGTTGAAATAATTCTTGGATCCAATAATATATCTACAAGTTCCATGGAGTCCAAACACGTCAAAGAATATAAAACAAATCTTGGGAGTGCAATTAACTTCACCCCCCAAAAAATTTTCAGTCATAGCTGGCTACTGTTAAAGTTGAGTTTATCATTATGATAAGCAGAAAGCGAAATTCGAGCATGTTATCTTGAGAAGTTGTCATTGAATCTTCGCCCGTTTCATGGGCGGTACGGCAGAAAACTGATCATCTACCCTCTCATGTTCATTTGTAACTTCAGCTTCATCTACCATTAGGTTTCTGCTTGCATTTTCAATACTTTCTTCAGGTATGGCTTTTGAAATGTCAGTGTTACATCTTAATTTGTCGCTTTCATTTGAAGTTTTTGAATCGTTTGCTGGAGAAGAAGGTAGACCCGTGTCCGAGAGTGTGGCAGAAGGCGCGTTTGAAGGGGATAATGAGCCCTTGTTGTCACCCATTTGCTTCTGTTTCTCAAACATCATCTGAAGATGTTTCCCTTGGGTTTCAATTTGAATCTGTAACTTCCTTTGAATCTGTATAACAGTTATAATATCAATACATGACCAAAAAAAGAGTGATTAAAAATAAAACTTACACTAAATGAGAGGGATATTTTAGGAATGACAGCATTAAGAAAAAGTAAAAGTAGTTAAGTTAGTTTCTATTTAAGACGACAAATATGAATACTTTTTTGCTTATATTCGAGACCGGAGAGAGTACTAATAATGTACCTCAAGTTGTTCGTGAAGCCGCTTTTGGAGTTCCATCTGCAACCGTAGTGCTTCAGTGATTCCCTTACTCCTGCAACCATAATTCAAGGCAAGTTTATGAGCATTATTGTTCATTTCAATGTGAAAAAAACAAATCTTATAGAGCAACATCTACAACGGAAATGTGAACAGTAAGTTCCATCTCAAAACCTAAAAGAAGTTAAAGAAATGACTCACGTTTTCAAGTCTAGAGATTTCACGTCTTCAATCGAACTCATCTTTTTCTCAGAAGTTCCTGCAGGTAGAGAAAAAGATCTCATTCACCATTCACATTTATACTCTCATTTTGACAAAATTTGAAAGTAATTTCTGTGTTTTTCAAATATTGTTCAATTGTAACAAGAATAGCATGAAAAAGAAAACATTCTACACTTCCCTTTGTAAGAGAGAGAAAGAGATAAAATTTTGAACTTTTAAATAAAGAATTAATTGAATTTTTGCTTCTAGATTTTTCTTTCTTCCCTACTTTTCCTTTTTCATTTTCACTTCAACAAATATGAGATTTTTCCCTATAAAGAATACAAGAATTAAAGCAGAAGAACGCATACAAAAAAGGCGATTGAAATTGAAATAAAATATCTTTCTTGAAACTTTAGGCAGTTATGAAGCCATAAAAATAAAAAATAAATACTTGGTTGCTAAACCTGTTCTATGAGCAAAAGAGATACATTTCTGCATACCTTCTTCTGATGACTCAGGTTTGTATCTGGCAGTTCTATACTTCTGAAATTAAAAGAACAAGTAATTTGCAAACAATGTTAGATTAAATAAATCGACATACACACCACCAACAAGCTATTTAAGAGGATGAAAATTAATAGATGTACCTGCAGGTGGCTTTTTACATGGTAGATAGTAAGGCCCTCAACTTTCATCAGATTTAAGACACCTTTTGGAGTAGCCTCTGCATGTTAACAACATCATGAGATAACAAGAATCATTCAAGAGAGAAAGTCAAGAAGGATGAGATTATGAAAAATTAAACATACTCTCACTACCACCAAGCTGGTTGACCGCTTCCACAAACGCCTCGTGAAGTTCAGGACTCCAACGCATTCTAGGCTTAGTTTGAGGTGCAGTTGATGCTGAAGCAGAATTACAAAGACCGTTGACTTCTCCAGATGGTATAGGCTGCTGCTTCGGGGAAACCTGATTTGCCTGCATCAAAAGAGTAGAATATATTTCTGCAACTTGTACAGTAAAAATAGATGAGTAATTAACTAAAGGAAACTATGAGAAATGTCAATGTACACAATAAAAATAGAATTTAAACCGTTAGCAGCCGCAAACAGTGTAAAGCGGAATAGGAAATGAACCCGTGTTGTCAATTACAGATCACGGAAAATAGTAGTTTCAGTTTGTTCATGTTATGCACTATAGCCACTATAGCTTCTATTTAACAACACTTTGTAATAAATAGCGTAGCATGAAACAATAACGGCTTGTTCGATTTCCACTACGTTACAAATAGCGCCACTAAAATATGACAACATTGGAACGGACTATATACACAAACTCACATACAAGTGGTGACAAATTCAATTAATAATAGAACTGAGCATCCAAATGTGACACGCGGAAAGGTGGATAAAAAGGAAAGCCTAGACGAGGAGGGCTGCATTTTTTAATATTATAATGTTCATAAATATGGAGATTTGTACACATTATTTAGTCACTTATGATGTACAAGATAAACAGGTCAAAATTGACTTAATTTTCATGTGATAGATCTTAGACCGCACAAAGAGAAGAAATATCTGAGAATGAATCTAGACGTTCTGGTAACTTCTTCAAAGGTAAGAGCAATAATTGCAGTATTATACAAAAAATCAGATTGAGAAATAAACCTTTAGTATTGGTTCTGCAACATTGTCATCATCACCAAGAAGCTGATTCCAATTTGGATGAAGAGAATCATCAATTGTCATTAGTTGTTCAACCCACTCCCCGAAATCAGATTTTTTGGCATTGTCGTCATTCATGTAGCCAGCAATGTTTTCCACCGGATCATGCTGGACAGAAAACATTTCAGGAAAACTAAGAATGTCCTCCATTGGATCTGGTCCCCAGGAAATATCACCATTTTCTTGAGGGAGAGCAGTGAATGTTGTCGAATGGATTTCCGAAGACGCGCTGTCACCTAATGTCTGAGAAGCAAAGGAAGAATCTTGATATCGCCTATCATGCTGCGAAACGGAGGAAAAAGGGATGCCGCCAGGACATTCAGCATTGGACGACAACACTGGTCCAACACTTCTGATTGGACTTGATGATGTAGCTTGCAGTGAGGCAGGATTTGCAGTCAAACCCCTGATCGGTGAACACTGAAGAGAATCAGGGAGCTTCAAATACTTGCTTTCCATAAGAGTGGGAAGAACAGGTGAAGATGAAGGCATAGCTCTCGAGTCTTCAAGTGAATCAGCTTTTTCTGTCCTGATTTCAATACAAAGAGCAGGTTTGTGTGTCAGCTAATCATTGCTAATAAAAAATCATCTTAACCAGCAACAAACCGGATGAAATATACAATTCAGTAAGCTAATCTTTTTTTAAAATACCTCGCTAGTAAAAATTATAAGCTTGCTGTTCATCTGAGAAGTGAATAGTTTGTGTCATAAATGCACTAGAAAACAGATAGAAGTATTGAAAAAATGGGAAAATATTTTAAATTAAGAAAGAGTTTAAAAATGTAACTAGAAATTAGAACCACAGTTTCTACAGCTTTGGTGGACTACAAAAGGAAAATACAGCCCCTTAACACAATATGTACATCATTATTATATCCTTGAACCTTATTTTTAAGACTAAGGGGAATTGCATTTGCAGGTTAAAATCACCAAGGTAAATACAAAATAGGATGAAATAAGAATCTGAGCATACAGCACAAGTCAGTCCTATAACTCTGATAAAGCAGGAATCGGATCATCAATAATCACACAATAAGGATGAAACCGAAAAATACCCACATTAAGGCTTAAAAAAGTCCACTACCGCGATTTGGGTCAGACATCAAGCTTTTTGATGTCTCCAAATCTCCATGACCGTCTGCAATTGAGACTGGATCAACAGCATTTTACCACGATTCTCTACAATATCAAAGATCGTTATGCAATTGCAACCACAATTCTCTACAATATCAAAGCAACTCTGACCACAATTCTCAACAACATCAAAGATTGTGATGCAACTGGACTATCCGGACCTAAGAATTTTCTGGGATTTTATCCATAATTCTCAACCTATGAACTATCACATAGACAACCAAGTGGTTGAGCTCAAGTAGTTAATGAACTTCAATTAAGAACGAATCGTTCGGAAGGACCCGAGTTCGAATTCTAACTTGAACAATTCTTGGTGTGACTTTACTTACCTCCGGTTTGAACTCATTACTAAGGCCCTATTCCGCTGGAAACCAAAGGATTAAAACAAAAAAATGAACTAACATATATACATGCCGATTAAATTATAAGTCGATATTGATATTGAAAACCAAGGCACTCAAAAACCATATCAGAAAATACTACCAATATCTGAATAGTGCTTAATCGTTGATTGAGGCCACCCAATCAAAAACAAACTACCAGCTTGAAATAAAAGTTATAACCCAACAAGAAGAAAAAAATGAAAACCTGAATTAATAATCTAAGTATATCTGAAAATGTAGTAAAGTAAAAAATAAAAAATAAAAATACAACAATCAGTGTGATGGGAAAAAAAGAAAAAGATGAAGTGAGAAACAGAACATACCTATAAACTGATGATTGGTCTGGAATTGGGAAAAACCGGTAACGGAATCTAAAAAGATGGGAATCAAAACAGTTGACAGAATGATGAATTGGAGAGAAGAAGAGGAATTGTAGATACTAATGTGGTTTGTCGTGTTTAACTAAAACAAACAAAACCAAACTCTGTCTCTGCCATAATCATAGGTTTTTGTTTCTGATGATTATATTAGGATTAGGATAACCTCTCTTTCTTCTTATTGAATACACAAGCGCAACATAAACGCAATCTTGCGCCTCGCACGTGTGGATGACGTCCGTTCTCGCCCGTGTGATTTTCCGCTACATTTCTTGTGATGGTTTTTCACGGTGATTTGTTCGTAGTTGTCATCTACGACAAGTTGTTGACTTTAACAAGGAAATTAATATACCAAATTATTTTATTTTTAGATTTTAGGTATGAAAAATAAATTTATGACTTAGTAATTAAAAAATATTTATGTTGTTCTCTATAAAGGGAGGTTGGTTGGTACTATGTTATCTTAGTACTTCCTAATGGATTATTGTTAAATTAATTGAATGTCAAAGTTGTTTGGTATAAATTATTCGTAATTAGATTTATTTTAATTTAATGTGTTATGCATTAGATACAGATAAAAAGAAATTCATAACATATAATTTATAAACATCTACTTATACTCTTCAATCCATCAAAGCATAAATTCATAAAAAGATAAAATTAGAATGACTTACAAAATCTGAAGCGGACAATATTTTAAAATGTAGTCATATGATTTTAAATCGTAATATATAATTAATTAAAAAACAATTCCAACAAAGTGATACTATAAATTAATACAGTAAAGACCTTGTAATTTTTTAGAAACAGTCCTTATTATTATTTTATAAAGATGTCATATATAATGATGATTTAACTTTAAAGTAAAGTGCTTGTTGGCTGCTAGAGAGTGTGAAAGGGTGGTAAGTGGCAAAGTAGTGAGTGAGAAAGTGAAACTGGAGGGACGTCCAAATGGTCCAAACATTATTGTCACTATCAAATTCCTTTTGGGCAGCTGAATTCATGGTGGCATTTCATTCCTTGCTACTTGATGGTTGCCCACTGGAAAATCAACGGAAGATATTTATTTATGCTTCAATAATCAGTGCAGCAACTAGCACCTTTTACTTTTTTGTTTTTCAGTTTTTTCATCTCAATTCCTAGTACTATTATTTTTAGTGTACGTTCAGATGTACGGAGAGTTTTCTAAAATCACGATTAGCTAACGTTGCTTTAGTGAAATCTACAATTTACTTAAGCTAATAAAATCACGTATTTACTGTAATTTTAAATATATCTTATATTACTTGTTTTTGAGGAAAATATAATTTGTCAATGGAGAATTTTTATAATTTGTGCAATCAATTTTCATTGAAATTGACATGTATATATCTCCTAATGCCACCAAAGGGAAACTGGGGCCATTCTCTTGTACATATGTTTATGTTTATAGGGTGGCTAACCAAGTGACTGAACATATGACAAATTTTGGTTTGTCTTGGATAGTAGCTGACTAGTTGTAGTACTGTGAAGTTGTTCCTTCGTTTTTAGCTATATGACGGGATAGATATTGTCTTAACAATATTGGAGGTCATACCTCATAAGTAATCTAGAAGTAAAGTTTTATTAAAAGTAGGATTTATACATACTACATTAGTAATATTTATATAGAATATGCTTAATTATATTTTTTTATCTTCATCAATTCGCAAAATTAATTATTCTATTTTAAATTTTAATTATTTTGGTTATTTTCTCATATTTTTTATATAAAAATACAGTAATATAACATATTTTAAATAATGTGGCATATAGTAAGATGATGTTGAATAATTAACACATGAATTGTTATAAAATTTTCTAAAAACTTCGATTTCAGTTTATGAAATTATTCATTTTAGTAATTTAATCAATAATATATAAATAATTAATTTATTTAGATGGTTCTACATCATGAAGTCGTATGTCAGATCATTTAAAATATTTCCAACTACTATTTTTTATTTAAAAAATCAGAGGAATTGACCAAAACAACTAAATTTTTAAAATATGAAACTAATTATGCAAATTAATGAAATTAAAAGAATTAAAATTATAATTAAACCTATCAATAACTATATCAAACCTAAAATTATGAAAAAGGTTAGTGAATACGTATGACTGGTGTTAATTTATTGTAGACAACTTATCCACAATTTAATGTATATGATTTTAAAGTTTAATTATCATGTCAATATAATTTTTTTACACATTACAATTATTCATAGACACGACTTTAGATACAGTGATGTTAATAGTCAAATATTTGTGATAATTTAACGATTATGATTTATTGATAATGTAAAAACTTTTTATATCAACCATGCATATAAATTAAATTCATGATCTTAAAATCCAATATATCAACTTTTCAATTTTTTTTAAACATTTTATTTTTATCTCAAAACTTTAGTTATTTTAGAAAATTAATATACAAATATTTTTATTTTTGTACCCTAAAAATATGCATTAGTTTATTTTTGAAAGGATAAAAAAAACACTAAACTTATTTCAATATATATGTCCAAAGTTAAAACAACATGGACCTGTGTTCTTTGTGTCATGCCAACCAATTAAATTTTGTCCACTGGCATCAAGACACGTGTAGAACAAGGTGTGGAGGTATGGGACCCAATGAAGCGAGTCGTTTGGAATTTGTTAGAGTCAGCTTCGCTATTATTGAGCATCTTTGCAAAATAACTATGATTGCCACAAACAAAATAACTTATTATTACAACCAAAATAACTACTTGATCATTTCTCTAACACGAGAAAGTGAGTGATGGCGCCAGCAAAAGGAGCATCAAGTGAAGCCACTTCAAAAGTAGAAGCATCCAAGGATGCCTTCTCCACTGTGGCCCACAAGGCACCTATAACTTCCCAGAGGAAAATCCCAGACGACTTGGATACCAAGCTCCCCAAAGCTTGTCAGTAATACAACATTAATCTACTTTTCTTATTCATTTATTTTTTCAAAATTAATGTTTAGATTTAACAAATGCACACTTTATATTATAAAATCACTCAGTTCAAATTAGTTTAATGACGTTTACATTAGTTAGAGATTATAATACGATGCGCTAATGAATACGTTGTCCTAATTAGTCTATACACAATTATAATTATGACAAATTTGTTTATTAAATTACAAAATTTCATATGTAAATTTGTCCTAAAATACATGATATTGATATAGAATCAACTTAGAGAAACCACATATTCAACTAGCGTACTAAATTATAAACTATAAAAAATATATACCGATTTGCAAAATTAAATGACTAATTTGGCGTATCCTTACAATTTCAACCACGAACTTGTCTACTCCATCTTTTCTTTATTTTGTTTGCTTAATGGAAAAAGAGAGTAAAGATAAAGAATATGATATTAAAGACTCTAAATGAGGAAATTTGAATTGGGTTTGATGATTGGCATTATGGTTTGGGTATTTGATTTTGGTTCAGATATGCCAAGAGCTCTGGTTGCTCCTGATACAGAGAACATGAGTGGAACATGGGACCACAAGCATAATGACATGTCTGTGCTTCAGCAACATGTAGCCTTCTTCGATCTTGACAATGATGGTATTATCTATCCAGGGGAGACATTCAAAGGTACTCTTTCATCCAACTCTTTTTGTCCAATGATTTTTTCATCGTGTACTGTTACTTTATTTAATGTGAATGAATTACCTTTCATTGATGTTTTATAATTTTGCAGGATTTCGTGCTCTTGGTTTCAATGTGGTTTCTTCCTTCATATTTACAATTCTTCTTCATGCAGCTCTCAGTTATTCTACTCTTCCTGTGAGACATGTTTCTACTATAGCACCAATCAGCATACACTACTACAACATCTTATTACTTGTACTTACATTGTTTTGAATTTCATTTCTTCCACAGACATGGCTACCTTCACCTATGTTACCAATTTACATACAAAATATACACAGGGCTAAGCATGGAAGTGACTCAGGGAGCTATGACACAGAGGGAAGGTGAGTAAAATTAATTAACAAGATTGACATGTTGATGTTATAGCTTTTGTGATAGATAGTATTTGGTAACAACAAGTGATTTTGCTAATACAATATTTCAGGTTCATCCCAGCAAATTTGGAAATAATGTTCAGTAAGTATGCTCATGAAGTGCCTGATAAATTGACATTCAGAGAACTATGGCACATGACTCAAGCCAACAGTGTTGCATATGACTTCTTTGGATGGTCCTCTCTCTAATTTATCTTTATACATATTTCATTTGCACTAATGCTTTAAAAACCATCTATACTAGAGATCAAACCTGTTAGGTAAATGAATTAATCTCTTTAAATCAATTATTTGCAGGGTTGCCAGCAAATTAGAGTGGGGAGTTTTGTATATTCTAGCCAAAGATGAACAAGGTTTTCTGTCAAAAGAAGCTGTGAGACGTTGTTTTGATGGAAGTCTATTTGAGTATTGTGCTAAAATGCGCAAGGGTACAGTTGCAAAAATGGATTGACAAAAATGTTAGGAGGATAAGATTAATGTTCACCTAGATATGTAGATCACAGTGCTTCTAGGTGATTTATTTACCAGTTGAAAGAGCAAATAATTTAGCAAAGTGCCTTTCTTCTACCTTTATAGTTTATAGAGTTGAAGCACCATATTTACTCAACCTATTGAAATCTAATTTTTTTATTTCAACAGTACTCCCTCAATTCCATTTATGTGTAGTTTTTTAAGATTTTTTTTTTTTGGTTATGTGTTGTTTTCAAAATTCAAATTCAAAGTTGTTTACATTATTGTTTTGTTCAAATTATCTTTAACTATTTATTTTAAATAGAAAAATATATGGAATGAAATGATAAATAGTTAAAAATACCAAAAATCTTATCATTCATAATAATTGATATGTGTTTAAAATGATAATTACAATTAGTATTTATAGACTAAATATTAAAGTCTAAATCCACATGATTGCAACCAACTAAATATCATGTTTTAACTCTCATAAGGACTATATTCACGTGATCGTGTCGCCCAACATTTCCATATTGCAACCTACTCTATTTTCCATGTGCACTTTTTCCACTCTCCTCGTTGAGGTTTCTCAAAAATTGAACTTTTTCCACTCTCCTCATTGAGGTTTCTCAAAAATTAGCATCTCATGCTTGTCCCTTTGTTTTTCCGTTCAGTCCAAAACAATAGAAAAATGAGTTTACAGGACTAGTATGATTGAACAAGACGATTCTATCATCCTCAATTAAAATCTAATTCATGTTGAATTACCTCAATTGTCTATAATTCGATTTATATTAAACTTAATTGTTTATCATTCTTGACTAACAATTTAAAATATTTTTCGCATAAACACTATAATAAAAAAATATAGAGGCTCTTTTTATACAAGTAATAACATTTTTATTGTAATTTTATTTAAATATTAGTTATTTTAGTTTTTAAGATGCAAAATATTTTAATTTTTTCAATTGCTGTATCTTTTATATTTTATAAGCTTTTTACCTGTGGCATTTAAACGAGTGGGAATAAGTGGATTGTTTTCCACATCATCCCAAATATTGAGATCTACTATGTCAATAAAAAAAAAATTGCATTCTTCTTTAAAAAAAATCCATTCTTTCATTTCAATAAGTGTACCATTCACGATTGAAAGATAGAGTTTGTTCATAGATCAAATGTCCAACATCATACAAATTGTTTGTAAAATCAAATTGTTTGAAGTCATTTTTTAAGAGATCTTAAGATGATTAGTTTTTAATTAATGGTTCAACTCTCATGTCACTTGTTCAACATTAAAGAGTTTAACTTCTTTTAATATATTTTTTTATAGGCATCAATCAAAGATCGAAGTCTCAACCAAATAGTTTAAAGATTCAAATATGTATCACTTAAAACACATTTGCATATCAAATTTCCTTTTCTTAGTCATTTGTGCTTTATTATTAATCATTAAATTGTATAAAAATGTATTAGAAAGACAATTAAAAAAAAATTGATCAAATTAGATGCTCAGGGATTATATAAATCCCCTCATGAAAATAAGGTTGATATAAGTGAAGAAGATCCTAACTCATGTAAATGTGCTATTGTTTTCAAATACAAGTCAAATCCTATTTAATTTTGCAAATGTTATTATTGGAGGGTTTCAAAACTTATTTTAATTTTTCTTGCTCCGAGTCAAATTATAAATATTATTTTATTTTAAATTCAGGTTGAATTTTAATATGTTTGTATTTAATAGGACACTTCACTCGCATACATTGTGATTTGAATTTAAATTTAAAATTTTGCAATTAAAACGTTATTTATAAATTTCATCATAATTTATCAATTAGGTTGACATATATGATTTTGCATACGAGTGTGCATTTTATTTTTTATGAAATGAGTGTGGATCCTTTAATGTAATGTTTTTAATTAAAAAACAATGATAATACAAACTAAATAATTTTATATTGTTTTCAATTGGAGAAATTTCAAACCTGATGCACCCAACAGAATTGGCCGCGTGTTAAACAAAAAAAGCTTGTTACAAACTTGGGTTTCTGCATGTCAACACCGTTGCAAATCCACATCTGCATTGTTTAGATGCGGTTAATTAATTTCAAAACACATGGTTAAGACCATACAGCGCATCATGATTTGTAATTATTATTTAATTAATTAAAATCATACTATAAACTAAATAAACTTATACAAAAAAGTTCATGTTGTTAAGTTTGTTTTTCCCAACCCATGAAAGAGCAAAGACTATTATTATTGTTATAAAATTTTAAAGATACGCCATAAGTTTTAACTACTTAACGCTCTATGTCGAAATCATGACGCATGGTTCGCGCTGATGACCCAAAAATAAATAAATAAATAGGCGACATTTCCATCCCCATTCATTATGCTTACTTTCCATTTCCAATTTTCCAATATATAATAATTAAATAACTCATTTAGAAAAATTGTAGAAGTAGAAAAATAGAAATCATAAGAGATCGAGAGAGAGAGACTTTCATCAATTTGCCGCTTACGGCGGGGTTAGTGACGGCCAACCACCGTACATCCCAAACGTAGCGTCAAAAAATAAAAATAAAAACATTAATTGCGTCATCATCATCAAACATCATCAAAACGATGTCGTATTTATCATCCTCATCACCCTATCAACTCTTAGAAATCAGCATTATATCAGCTCTAGATTTATCCCCTGTTGCAAAGTCTATCAAAGCCTATGCAGTCGCATGGTTACATCCAGAACGAAAATTAGCCACACAGATTGATCAAGTGGGCCACACCAATCCTACGTGGAACGAAAAGTTCGTTTTTCGCGTCGACGATGAATTTCTCAATTCCGAAAATTCCGTTATTATGATAGAGATTTACAACTCCACGTGGATCCGTGACGTTTTAATCGGAACCGTCAGTGTTCAAGTCGGAAACCTTCTCCCGCCGGGAACACGCTCCGGTAACCGGAAACCTAAACTCCGTTTCGTTGCTTTACAAGTTCGTAAACCTTCCGGTCGTCCTCAAGGGATTCTTAACATCGGCGTTGCGGTACTCGATAGCACGATGAGAAGCATGCCGATGTATTCTGAACTAAGCAATTCAGCCGTTGGATATTGGGATCTAATGGATTCAAACAAGAAGAAAATTAGTAACGATAACAACAATGATAATTATTCAACTACGGATTCGAAGCTATTAACACTTCAACGTTGCCAGAGCGAGAAAAACGATTCAACGATCAACGATTACGTCTATCACGGTGCCGGAAAAAACGGCTACGTTTACGAGGAATCAGAAGTGAGCGTGCCGTTACCGAGAAAAGGTGGACATAATGAAGAGTCGTTGTGTTCCGACGTCGGACCGTCGCCGTCGGTTGTGGCGGCGGCGATAGCGAAGGGATTGTATCCAATGCCTGCGCCGCCAAGGACGACGGAGAGTTCGACTGATTGGTCGGAGAGTAATTGTTCGGAAGGGATGAATACGAAGATTCAGAGGTGGAGGCATGAGTTGACGCCGGCGTATAATAAGGAAGAGTATGAGGAGATAGAGAAGAAGGTGGGGAAGCAAACGCCGGGAAGACCACCGGTGAGTAGGAAGGGGAAGTTGTTTTCGTGTTTCGGAACGGCGTTTGGGTGTGAATTTTCGATTAGTTGCGGCGGAGGTAATCAGAAAAAGAAGCGTGAAATTGGGAAGAGTCATCTTAGTTCTGCTTCTGAACTCACTTATGATGAATCATTCATTTGATGAATAAGGGAAATTGAATTATTAGTTAAATTGTGAATTATGAATTGTGATGTTGTTGTTTGCTGTTTTGATGGATGTGGTCATGGAATAATGGTGTTGAAGACTTGCTTTGCTCTGTTTTCTGCTAAATGTAATTAATGTTATTGAGATGCATGTGTTGTAATGTAATGTTCGTTATGCATGTATTAAGCAGAAGAAGGGAGGAAGAAAGGATTGTTCCATGGATCAGGATGCATGACATGCAAGGAATGTCATTCTCGATCGGAGGAGTAGCGCTGAGAGTATATCTCCTCAGCCACTTTTTTATTTTTTTAATTTTATTCATTGAGAAAGTGTATATTGTCAATTCAATGAAATTAATGAGTTAACCGTCAAACTGCTTTTTGTTTTCTTTACCTATACATAATGTAATTCTTTTCATTTTTTCAGTTACTTTCTTTATAATTTAATTGTTGTTCGTTCATATATATTTATTCTCTATATATAGTGACTTATTATTATTTTTTTTAAGATATTATATATATATATATATATATATATATATTTGACAATTAGAATACTAATTGATGCTATTATGTATATAAGTA